>JAAIIK010000068.1:5252621-5270409 GCA_014706435.1 Silurus glanis | reverse complement strand
CACACACACACACACACACACACACACACACACACACACACACACACCTAGAGGTTGTGCAGTTGGTCAGTGAGGGGGCAGCTGCTGTGAGCTTGGGGTCAGGCTGGCTTGAGCTGTGGGACATAGGGGACATGGCTTCAGGGAGTTGATGGGTGTTTATGGACAGGATGAGCTTAACCTTTAGTTCCTTTTGGGTCAGAGGAGTCATTTAATGCAACGATGATGATGATGATGATGATGATAATGATGATGATGATCGTTCAAATGAATTCATAAGTTGAGGGAAAAGCATTATTATTTGAGCTGATAGGTTTGTGATGTACCTTTGACCAACAAATGAAATGACCAGATTACACTCAAATAGATCTGATGAGATTTTGTCCAAATCTGTGGAATTTATTATTAAGTTCATGCTGTAATAATAAAAAGGGGACGTACCAAATAATGCAAAAATCTGCACTTTTCTCAAAATCCTCAGTTCATCTCCTCATCACCTTTTGTCATTTTCACAACGAAAATGTTCAGGCATGTTGTCAGTATGACGGTGCACGGTTTCAGTGTTTCCTGATGTAAACTACGGTTTGGGCTACAATGATTGAAAATTCATGAATGTCTTCTGTACGGCGTCTATGAATTTCAACAACACAAATGTACACATTACTGTAGGTAAAATGTTGATTGCAAGAGACCTGACAGGATTCACACTTTTACTGTACTGTAATAGTGTTTATTTGTTTCCTGGTTGTTCCTGGTTGTTCATCCATTTTCATCCAATTCTGTGTTTCGCTCTGTCGCCTTCATTAGTGACAGTCCAGATTCATCTGCACAATTCATCAATTCAAGACACATTTACAAAAAAAAAGAACTGTGATCTTCACAAATTATGACAACTGGTTTAACCATTTTGCATTCAATCAACTTATGCAATGAACTGATGCTGAGATGTTTCGGGGGTTAAAACAATTCAGGTGAAACCAGAATATTATATTTTGATCAGTATGAACATAAACAATTGATAATGTAGGAAACTGCAGACATTTGTACACAATAAATTAAATGAATGTACCAAAATTGCTTTTATTACAGTTGTGCACAAGTGAGGACATGATGTGGAGGTTAAACGAGTAGTTTTAAAAATGTCATTTCTGATCTAAGAAATGCTCCAAAGCAACTGAGAAAAACTGTAACATATTGTCTCTATAAAAGACAAAAAGAAAAGAAAAAAACACAACAATCTGACAAGAAATGCACGTTATTATGTCATTTCAGGTATAAATAGTAGTCCCCGGAAATGACTTAAAATATAACACCAAAAAACTTGTCCTAAAAACATAAATTTTCACGTCAAATGACAATGGAGACTAGGACAGAGAGATACACTATACTGACAAAACATCTGGGACACCTGAGTATTGATATTGTCATCAAATTGTTACCACAAATTTGGAAGAACACAATTGTATTAGATGTCTTTGATGTAGTAAAATAAAATTCTCCTTTCAATTGAACTAGGAGACCCAAACCTGTTCCAACGTGACATTGCCCATGTGCACAAAGCCAGATTCATGAAGATTTGCTTTATAAGGTTTGGAGTGTACTGCTATAGAGCCAAAAACCCTATTGAACTCTTAATTAATTAATTTGAACCCTTACCTACATCAGAACCTGACTTTCCTAACACCCATGTGGTTGAATGAGCATAAATCTCCACAAGCACCCTCCAAAAGCCAGTGGAACATCTTCCCAGAAGAGTGGAGGTAATAATAAGAGAAAATGAGGACTAAATGTGAAATGGGATGTTCCACTAGATTTTAGAGTGTGCCTGTGGAGAATTGTACTCATTCAGCCACAAGGGCATTAGTCAAGTCCAAAATCTAGTGAAACATCTTTTTAGCCATTTGCTCTTATAATAAGAGCAAATGGCAGCTCAATGTGGAATTGGTTGTTTAGAAAGAAGCACATACCAATATTATGATCAGTGTCCACAAAGTTTTGTTTATAGTGTATAACCAAAATATTATATCACGATATTGTATATTCATCACAGTATATAACTGTCACATTGCATTAAAATGATGGACTGTTAAAATGAGTCTGATCATATTTTATTTATTACTTAAAATCATCACGCGTTACAGTATTAGTTACTGTCAAAAGTAACGCGTTACTGCCCAACACTGGTCACTAGGTTACCTATGTAATCCTAGTTCCCTGAGGGAACAAGAGCTGCGTCGAAACGCTTTGGGAACGCCTCGCGTTGTTCAAGCTCTCAATCACGTGTAAAATCCGGTCAATAGGCAAGTCATGACGTCATCGACGGGCGACGTTGCATAAACCAGGAAGCAACAAAATGGGTGCGCAATGGTAGCGACATTAGCTCCTGAAAAAGGAGAAAGTAAGTGCTGCAGGGATGCAGGGAGTATGGCCCATTGACGCAGCTCTCGTTCTCTCAGGGAACTAGGATTACATACGTAACCTAGTGACCAGTGTTGGGCAGTAACGCGTTACTTTTGACAGTAACTAATACTGTAACGCGTTACTTTTAAAAATAAAGTAACTTCGTTACTGTTACCGTATGGTGCGTTACCCGTTACTTTTTTAAATGAATGAATTTCGGCTGAAGTGTAGACTACAGTCTAACCTGTTTACAGCAGAGACGCATTGTAGGATTGGAGGATGAACCACTGTATACGCGAAGAAGACGCACTGTGGCCGTGTCTCCGTTTATTCAGGTCTGTGCGGCAGTAATGGCGAGTCGAGGCGAGAGCAAGACGAGTTTCTCAAAGTGGAAATATGCTCATTATTTCACTTTAGTTGAGTATAAAGACAAAAACTTTTAAGTCAAATGTAAGCTGTGTCTTTCTGGTTCGAAGGTCATATCTACTGCGATAAACAGCAACTCCAATCTGTTGAAGCTCCTCCAGGAACTCCATGCTAGAAGCTAACCCGGTGTTCTGTTCTACATTGTTGATAGTTTTCATACTTCAGCTGTGAAAGGAACATTTTTAAGAGCTCAACTCAACAGCTTTTATGATGCAGAAGCCACTTTAGTTTTTGATTGTGAATATATTATTCAGCTTGTTTTGTTATTTATTTCAGAAATCCTTGTGATATATTCAGTTTGTGCTGGTCTGACTTAAATAAAATAGTGTTTAAAAATTACTTTGTGTTTAAGTCAGTTTTGTGTTTGTATAGACCATAACGCATAAAAGGGCATTAATAGAAACATTAAAGAAGGTTTTTTAAAAAAGTAACTAAAAAGTTACTTTTAACATTAACACATTACTTTTTGGTGTAAGTAATCAACAAAGTAACTAAGTTACATTTTGAATAAAGTAACGAGTAACTATAACTAGTTACTATTTTTTAGTAACTAGCACAACACTGCTAGTGACGTACCCTTTCAGGAACTCGAGCCGCGTCAAAACGCTTTGGGAACAAGTGTCTTATCACGCCATACTGGCCAGTCCCTGCCTAGTGTGTCTGAGCACAATCGAGCAGGACAGAGGAGCCGGGAGTGGCTCTGATGTCAAGGTCATAGAACCTGTCAAAGGTCAGCGGGGTGGGCCAGCCTGCAGTGTTGCAAATGTCCTGGAGAGAAACTCCAGCGGACCAGGCTGTAGAGGCTGCCATACCCCGGGTGGAATGAGCCTTGACTACGAAGGGAGTGGGAAGACCAGAGGACTCATAGCATGAAGACATGGCATCCACAATCCTGGGTCGTATCCCAGGCCTCAGCCTCCGGGTGCCGCGTAGGAAACGTGTCCTTCATGGTTGACGGAGCCAATCCTGTGGCAAACTGTTCCTACAAAAACCACAGACCTGAACCAACCGGGCAGTTGACTGGGTCCAACTGGTGGTGCTCACACCATGCCATCTAGCGGCATACAACCGCCTTGTGAAGGGAGCTCTGGAATGGAGGATCCACTACCTCAGTAGAGAGACCAGCTGCTAGGAACTACGCCCCCTCAGGGGCCACAGTCACAACTTACATAACTCTGGGCGGGGGTGAAACAGGGTTCCCCCTGCATGTGAGAGAAGATCCCTCCTGGGAGGAATTTTCCAAGGAGGTCCCTTGACGAGGGACAGCAGGTCCATGAACCACGGTCTCCCCAGCCAACAAGGTGCCACCAGGAGGAGACAAGCATCTTCATGGCGGATTCTCTCCAGAACTCCCAGGAGCAGCACGATAGGGAAAGAGGCGTACAGACGTAGCCTTGGCCACGTCTTCAACATGGCGTCCAGCTCCAGGGCTGGGTGAGTGAGAGAGAGAGAACCAGACAGTGCGAAGTCTCCTGAGTCGCAAACAGATCCACCTGGGCTCCGTAATATCTCTGCCATATCTGCTCCACCATCTCCGGGTGGAGCCTCCATTCCCTCCTCGAAAGGGTGTCTGCTCTCCAATTCAACCAGCCCGGAATGTAAACTGCTTGCAATGATAGGAGTTTTCCCTGGGACCACAGGAAGATCTGCTGTGCCAGTACAGGGGGCGAGACCGGAGACCCCCCTTGTGGTTGATGTACAAGACCACTGACGCGTTGTCTGTACGGACCTCTCAGGTCTCGGAGGAAGTGTTCCAGTGCCAAGAACACAGCTATCATCTCCAGGCAGTTTATGTGCCATGAGAGATGTCGCTTTTCCCACCGACCTTGGGCGGAGTGGCCACTCATGACCGTTTCCCACCCCGTGAGGGATGCGTCCATCTTTAGCATATGCAATGACAAGGAGCTCCCAGGACGGGGCCTTGAGATAGGAAAGTAGGTTCTTTCCATATTTCTAAGGCTCGAAGGGCTTGCCGCGAGACCTTGATAATAGGGAACAGATTGCCCTTCCGGGAGAACCCTCTGTCTCTGAGCCACCACTGGAGGGGTCTCAAATGGAGGAGGCCAAGTGAGATCACATTGGATGCTGCCGCCATGAGACCAAGCAGCCTCTGGAACTGCTACACGGAAAGTGACTGGACTTCTTTTATTCTCTTGACTGCCGTGAGGATGACTTCAATCCGGGCAAGAGACAATTGTGCCCGCAACATGGTAGAGTCCCACACTACGCCCAAGAATGTGGTTCTCTGCAGAGGAGAAAACTCTTCTTTTTGTTTAGTCTTAACCCCAATTCCATCATATGGGCGAGAATGACATCTCGATGCTGGACCGCCTGAAGCTCTGATCAAGCTAATACCTACCAATCGTCAATATAATTTAGAATGGGGATGCCCTGAAGCCGTAGCGGGGCTAGAGCCTCATTTTTGCTCTTGGGTAAGGTGCAGGTTGAGAGTGCTAGGCCGAACAGGAGGACCCAATATTGGTAAGCTTCGCCCCCGAAAGCAAACCTCAGGAACCTACTTTAAGTGGGTAGGATGGCTATGTGGAAATAGGCGTCCCTTAGATCTATCGGGACAAACCAGTCCTCGGACTTGATCTGAGACACGATCTCCCTGAGAGTGAGCATCCTAAAACTGAGCCTCACAAGTGAGCGGTTCAAGGAGCGCAGATCTACAATTCGCCCCATTCCGCCATCCTTTTTCGGAACAACGAAGTGCTAGCTGTAGTAGCCTGACTCTCTGACTCTGACTAATTTCCTTAGGAGGGTGCGCACTTCCTGTTCCAGGACCAGAGCCTGCTTGGGTCCCACCACGGTCACGGGACACAACCCGTTGAACTGGGGAGGAGAGGACCCAAACTGAATCGAGTAGCCCCTCTCTATTGTGTGCAGGACCCACCGAGATACGTCTGGCAGGCTTTCCCAAGCTGCCAGGAAATCTCTTAGGGCAACCAACCTCTCAAGGCTGGTCTTTGAACCTCCCAGAGTGGCTGGAGCAATGCCCTGCAGCCGTTGGGGCCCTCGAGAGGCGGCGGGTCTCCTCTATCTGCAGCGATCTCTCAGGGGGAAATGGAGAGAGACACCCGCAGGAGGGAGGCTGCACTCTGAGGCACATCTTGTGGGAGGAAGAAATACGGAGCTCCGCGTTACATGCAACGGAAGAAGGAACCGCCAAAGCGAGTGCTTTCCCCGGGGAACGGGAGCTTGGCCCATCAGGAGAGGCTGGGGAGGAATCGTTCAGAGCGCAAACAACGTGGGGCATTCCCAAAGCGTTTCGACACAGCTCAAGTTCCTGAAAGGGAACTAAACTGTAACAATGAAAATGGAAACAAATCAAACTAAAGTACAATTAAAAATACAAATTTATAAACGACTGTAACAAAAAACGTCCCAAAGTAAGAAGGTACTATAGAAACAATAACATCACAATAGCAAGCAAGAACTTGCAGAGCTGCTGTCATAGAAAAGCAATTAATAATTTACTTAAAGACATTATATGCTCCAATAATCAACTAGTTCTCTAAAACAGGTGAAAGTTGAATCTCAATCTTCAGTTGGAGAGTGAATACAGACAGAGCAAAACACAGAATTATAAATTTTGCAAATGGATGAACAACTAAGAAACAAACAAACACTTTATAGAAGAGTCTTCTTCTTCTTTCGCCTGCTCCCATTAGGGGTCGCCACAGCGGATCATCCGTCTCCATACCCCCCTGTCCTCTACATCTGCCTCTTTCACACCAACTACCTGCATGTCTTGGCTCACCACATCCATGAACCTCCTCCTTGGCCTTCCTCTTTTCCTCCTACCTGTTGGCTCCATCCTCAGCATTCTTCTACCAATATAATTCATGTCCCTCCTCTGCACATGTCCAAACCATCTCAATCTCGCCTCCCTCACCTTGTCACCAAAACATCCTACATGCGCTGTCCCTCTAATAAACTAATTTCTAATCTTGTCCATCCTCGTCACTCCCAACGAAAACCTTAACATCTTCAGCTCTGCTACCTCCAGCTTCACCTCCTGTCTTTTACTCAATGCCACTGTCTCTAATCCATACAACATCGCAGGTCTCACCACAGTCCTATAAACTTTCCCTTTCATTCTTGCAGATACTCTTCTATCACAAATCACTCCTGTCACTCTTCTCCACCCACTCCACCCTGCCTGCACTCTTTTCTTTACTTCTCTAACACACTCTACATTACTTTGCACTGTTGACCCCAGGTACCTGAACTCCTCCACCTTCTCCACCTCTTCTCCCTGCAACCACACCACTCCACTGCCCTCCCTCTCATTCAAACACATATACTCTGTCTTACTCCTACTGACTTTCATTCCCCTTCTCTCCAGTGTGTACCTCCACCTCTCCAGGCTCTTCTCAACCTGCTCACTACTTTCACCACAAATCACAATATCATCCGCAAACATCATAGTCCAGGGAGACTCCTGTCTGACCTCGTCCGTCAACCTGTCCATCACCACTGCAAACAGGAAAGGGCTCAGGGCCGATCCTTGATGCAGTCCAACTTTCACCCTGAACCAGTCTGTCGTTCCTACTGCACACTTTACTGCTGTCAGACTGTCCTCATACATGTCCTGCACCACCCTCACATACTTCTCTGACACACCTGACTTCCTCATACAATACCACAACTCCTCTCTTGGCACCCTGTCGTACGCTTTCTCTAAATCCACAAATACACAATGCAATTCCTTCTGTCCTTCTCTATAATTCTCCATCAACATCCTCAAAGCAAACAATGCATCTGTGGTGCTCTTCCTCGGCATGAAACCATACTGTTGCTCACAGATGGTCACCTCTTCTCTTAGCCTGGCTTCCACTACTCTTTCCCATAACTTCATGGTGTGGCTGATCAACTTAATTCCCCTGTAGTTACTGCAGGTCTGCACATCTCCCTTATGCTTAAAGATCGGTACCAGCACACTCCTTCTCCATTCCTCCCACCTTCCAGAATCTTGTTAAACAATCTGGTTAAAAACTCCACTGCCATCTCTCCTAAACATCTCCATGCTTCTACCGGTATGTCATCTGGTCCAACCGACTTTCCACTCTTCATCCTTTTAATCGCTGCTCTCACTTCTTCCTTACTAATCCTATCTACATCCTGTTTCACCAACTCCACATCATCCAACCTTCTCTCTCTCTCATTTTCCTCATTCATCAGCTGCTCAAAATACTCCCTCCACCTTCTCAACACACTCTCCTCACTAGTCAACACATTTCCCTCTCCATCCTTTATTGCTCTAACTTGCAGTACATCCTTCCCAGCTCAGTCCCTTGGCCTGGCCAATTGGTATAAATCCTTTTCTCCTTCCTTAGTGTCCAACCTCTCATACAGCTCCTCATATGCCTTTTCCTTGGCTTTCGCCACATCCCTCTTTACTTGCTGCCGCATCTCCTTGTACTCCTGCCTACTTTTCTCATCACTCTGTCTATCCCACTTCTGTTTTGCCAACCTCTTTCTCCTTATGTTTTCCTGCACTTCCTCATTCCACCACCACGTCTCTTTGTCTTGCCTTCTATTTCCAGATGTCACACCAAGTACTTTTCTAGCTGCCTCCCTCATCACTCCTGCAGTAGTTTCCCAATCACCCAACACCTCTTCACCACCACCGAGCCCCTGTCTGACCTCTTCCCTGAACCTCACACTACACTCTTCCTCCTTCAGTTTCCACCATCTTATTCTTCTTTCAGTCCTCACTCTCCTCCTCTTCTTCTTCGCCTCCAAAACCATCCTACAGACCACCATCCGATGCTGTCTAGCTACACTGTCCCCTGCCAACACCTTACAGTCTCCAATCTCCTTCAGGTTGCATCTCCTGCATAGAACATAGTCCACCTGTGTGCACCTTCCTCCACTCTTATACGTCACCCTATGATCCTCCTTCTTCTTAAAATAAGTGTTCACCACTGCCATTTCCATCCTTTTAGCAAAATCTACCACCATCTGCCCTTCCACATTCCTCTCCTTAAAACCATACCTACCCATCACCTCCTCATCACCTCTGTTCCCTTCACCTACATGCCCATTAAAGTCTGCCCCAATCACCAATCGTTCTTTCCTAGGTACACCATCTACCACTTCATCTAATTCACTCCAGAATCTTTCCTTCTCCTCCATCTCACAGCCAACTTGTGGAGCATAGGCACTGATGACATTTATCATCATCCCTTCAACTTCCAGCTTCACGTTCATCACCCTTTCAGAAACTCTCTTCACCTACACTACACTCTTACTGTACTATTCCTTTGGGATCACCCCGACACCATTTCTCTTTCCA
This sequence comes from Silurus glanis, assembly GCA_014706435.1. Taxonomy (NCBI): domain Eukaryota; kingdom Metazoa; phylum Chordata; class Actinopteri; order Siluriformes; family Siluridae; genus Silurus; species Silurus glanis. Next base: position 5,261,282 of record JAAIIK010000068.1, on the reverse strand, counting down.
TCCACACCATGATAGAACAGTTTAAACCTCCACCTCCAATGTTCCTGGCCTTACTCCCTTTCCAGTTGGTCTCCTGAACACACAACATATCTACCTTTCTCCTCTCCATCATATCAGCTACCTCTCTCCCTTTACCCGTCATAGTACCAACAGTTAAAATACCAACCCGAACCTCCAATCTCCTACACTGCTCCTTTCCCTGCCGTCTCTGTAGACGTCTTCCTCCTCTCCTTCTCCTCCTTCGGCCAACAGTAGCCCAATTTCTACCGGTACCCTGTTGGCTAACGATACCTGTGGCGGTTGTTGTTAACCCGGGCCTCGACCGATCCGGTATGAAATTCTCATTTGTGATCCGCATATTTGATTTGGCACATGTTTTACGCTGGATGCCCTTCCTAACGCAACCCTCCCCATTTACCCGGGCTTGGGACCGGCACTAAGAGTGCACTGGCTTGTGCAACCATAATGGCTGGGTTAAACACTTTATAGAACAGTAAAAGTGTGAATCCTGTCCGGTCTTTTACAATCAATATTAATCAAATATTCAATCAAATAAATGAATTTGTGCTGCTGAAATTCATAGATGCCAAACAGAAGGAAGCCAAATTTTGTGCATTTTCAGTCTCTGTGATCCAAACAATAGTTTATATTAGGAAATACTGAAACTGTTCAGCATCATACTGACAACATGACTAAACATTTTGATGATTTTGTTTGTGAACAATGACAAAGGGACTTGTTATTCTGATGGTAATGAGATGTTCACTGACACAAATACTTACTTTTGAATGAACTGAGGATTTTGAGAAAAGTACAGACTTTTGCAAAAAATACAATGTATTGTGCTGTTTGTACAAAAAGTTTTGAGAAATGCACTTACTGATTTGCAATTATTACAGATGATTTGAGAAACCCTCAAAAGCAACTGATAGAAACTGTAAAACAGCAAATCATTGATTAACCTCATATTAATGGCCATGGTTTTGGACCATTTTAAATGGTCAGGTGTCCACACATTTGTGACAATATAGTATTAGACTGCATTCATTTCAGCCTTTTTTTTTTTTGATGATATTAAATGTGAATTTAAAGAACGTTATTCTAAAATTGTTCTAAAATCTGTACACACAGCCTTTCACAGATTGGTGAAGCTCTGCTCATTTTTACTTCTGAGAGACTCTGCTGTTTATACCCAATCATCTTATGGATGCCAACTGATGCCAATTAACCTCTTTAGTCACAAATGTTGAATTTTAATAACATTGACTTTTCCAGACTTGTTGCCTCAACCTAAATGTTTTTAGACGTGTTGCATAAAAATTTTGCTTAAAATGGTACATTTCCCCAGTTTTAACATTTTCTATGTTTTATTGTGAATAAAATATGGGTTTATAAGATTTGCAAATCATTGCATTCTGTTTTTATTAACCTTTTACACAGTGTCCCAACTTTTTTTTGAAGAGAAGTTGTGCATGGTTTAAAACCTGAAAATGTGGTGTAACATTGAAGGTAAAGTGAGATTAAGATTTGGGCTAGGTGTAGATTTGCATGGCTTGTTTCTACACACAATTTTAGTACACATTTTGAGCCAAAATGTATGATTGTGTTTTATAAATGTCAGTTCTGAAATTCCTCAGGTTAATGCAATGCATTGTGTGTTCATAAGAACTTTCACAGGATGGCTTATTCACAGCAGAAAAGGTCTAAATCTGCCCAATTATCGTGTTTTCAATAGCAAAAAAATCCCACTGAGTATTTTAAATTTACATTGAACAGAGGCGTTGTTTTCATTAAAATGCTCGGAGCTGTTTATATCCGTTATATTAGGAAGCTTAGTGATAGTGTGTTACTCGGTGGAATTCCGAGAATCTCCCCGAAATGTTCCGTGTTTGTACACGTTTTGGTTTTAATCAGAAATCCGACCCGCTCTTCTAATCAGCGCATTGATTTCCCTACCACTAACACAGGTCAAACGTTCCAGCTCTGCTTTCACACACAGCCGTGAATCGAACCCTGCAGAACAAATCCCTTCTGTGTGCTGGAGCAGAGAAGGAGGTATTAAAATGCAGCTCTTCCTCCAGCACGCCGACAGTTTTCTCATCAAGGTACTGAGCGGGACAGGACGGCTTTGGTTGCTTTTGCAGTCTAGCGTTTGATTAGCGGAAAGCTTTTCCCTTTTTTTTTTCTTTTTTTTTTTTTTTCCCCCAACATGTGCTAGATTAAGTTTCAGAACTTCAGTTGTGGCTGGGGTAGACAGGACAATTTTGTGGTTTTGTGAAAAGCCTGTGTCTAGAAATCAATGATGTTGATGGTGAAGAGTCTGGCACTACAGGCACAAAGGCTTGAGTTCATGCCAAATTCATCAGGGCCTAATTAGAAATGAATTATGGGAGCTTTCTGAGATTTGTTCTCTGAGATGAAGATACCAACATGAGGCAAACTTCTTTAAGAACACCAACAACGATTTAAAACACTTGTGTAACTGAGATTCAGTACAGTATCGTGGCTGATTAAAATGTCCACCAGGGAAGTGCTTTTTGTGTTTGAATTTCATCTTGGAATCATTTAAGAAATAGATCATATTAGAATTTTGTTATTGCCTACTTACTATATACTACTTACTTACTGAGATTTCAACAGCTGTGGAAAGAGTAATAAAATATTACTTCAATGACATTGTACTTAAGTACAAGTAAAGATACCGGTCTAGACGTCTACTCAATAAAATCTCGAACTAGTTGTTTTTAATCGAAGGAAAACCTTGAAAAATGAAAGTGCAATAACAAAAATAAACCCTACAAAACCATGACTTGAGTCTAATGTGTAAGGCAACGCATTGAACAACTTTCCGCTTATACTTCAGTTTATTATTTATTTATAGTAAATAAATAAATAATATATTTAACTATTAAATTTATAGTGAAGAAAGAATAAATGTTTAAAACGAAGGTTTTAATTTGTATTTATTTATCTATATTTCGAATAAAACCGGTCAGAAATGTGGGCTGGATGAATTGCGCGTTATTAAATCGACTTACTTAATAGTTAATAACGCATTATAACCCGCTCGTTTTGACAGCCCCAATTGCAACACATTTGTCTCTTTTCTGCAAGCTGAAATAATTCATCTGCTCTTATCTCTGTAACCGAAGCAGCCCTGAAATTCACTGTGTTCCTAAACAGAAAGAGATGAATGACTTGAACAATGGAAGAAAAAGAAATGAGGTAGAGAAGAGCAAGATTTCAGGACAGCTTCACCCTGCATGAGGAACTGGTTAATTAAAGCTTGTGTGCCAAAACAGAAATGTAAACCTGGCTGACTCCAGCTGAGCAAGGAAATAAATTAAGGACTGAAATTCCTCCAAGAGGTATGGAGCATGAAAGAAAAAAATGTACAGAGTTGAGGTTTTTTTTTTTTGGAGAGAGAGAAAGTGCATCTATGAGATATTCACTATATCATAGTGTGATATAGAGTCAAGTTTCTCTGAGGAGACAATATTTTATAGTATTGTATTGTGTTATGGGGAAAAAAACATAATGGTTCAATTTATAACTGCATTCCTCTTTATCTTTATTTGGTCATCTTATACATTTTAATAATATTTAGTAGCATTATAGCGGGGATTTAGAACTAGAAGTACGTATTAGGATTCACTTTGTCAGTCAGACTTTTATTAAGAACTAACTTGTCATCAAGACATGTTCAGATTTCATTTCTTTCCTGATGGCAGCCATGTTTGGGTTTTTTTTTAGTAGTTGTTTTTTTACAAAAAGAATAAAACAGAACCCTTGCTTTTAATGAATTTTTAGGTTTGGTTGAAACCATTGCCTGTGTGCATTCAACGCGGCCTGGCAAATTCTGTGTCCATCCTGGCTGTTAGTTTATTATAGCCTGTAAATAAATACATTAGACTAGAAATAAAATATAATGGCCAACAACCTTTTCAACCATTTATAGTTACATTTATAGCTATACATTAAGATTAGGATGAAATAAGACACAAAAAAGACAATATATGAGACACAAACACACACTTTCCTGAAAACTCTTCACTGGTAGAAACCTTTCTAAATATAACAAAATCCTGACACTGGAGAATTCCCCCATATATACAAAATAAACAGGAAATGCCCCCGATATTACAGTTTTTCCTACTTGCTTTGGAGCATTTTTTGAATTGTTTTTAATATTTGCAACACTTTGACCAAAAAAACGTTAATATAAATTTTAGATGACAGATGATGACGACTGGTTTAACCATTTTGAATTCAATGACATACAATATACTGATGCTGAGATGTTTTGGGGGTTAAAACCATTCAGGTGAAACCAGTGTAATATATTTTGATCAACATGAACATAAACAACTGATAATGTAGGACACAGCAGACCCTTGTACACAATCAGTTACATTATTGTACAAAAGCGTTCGCAATTTGATCAAAGCAACAAGAAATTTTTATTATGATGCGCACAAGTGATGGCATGATGTGGCAGTTGAACAAGCAATTTTGAGAATTTCATTTCTGATCTGAGAAACGCTCCAAAGCAACTGAGAAATTTTTACAGAAAGATTTTAAAATTTGAGAGATTCTCAACATTGGGCTATAAAGATCTTCACATAATATTAATACTCCTTGCTGTTGTTGAAAAGCACAAATTACATGGTATTTTTAGATGTACCACTTGTCTTCCAAAAGAACAAAGAAAAGGCACAGGACAGAACTGAACAGAACAGATGAAGAATAAATATTATTTTCCAGGAGCAGCTCAGCGTTTGAGTCAGACTTGGGTAGGAGTTTATATCTTGGTAAAGTGGGGGGTTGAGCAGAGAGGTGGCAGGATTGTGGGACGCTGTGTGTGTTTTTTGTCCTGCTTATTTCTTTTGGCATTTTCACTATAATCCTGCAGGATCTGGGTTTGTTTCATGTGGATACGAGAGACCCGGGGGGGGGTACCAGAGCAGAAATGGAAACACTCTCCATGCTAAAGCAACAGGGGAAAGAAAAAAGCCACATTATCAACTCTTCCCTGCTGAAAAAAAACATTGGACGTCAAGTCATAGTGTTTACTAAAAGTAGTATTTCTGGAACCGAGCGCTGTGTGGTGTTTATTCGCTACAGAGGGCCTGCTCCTGATTATTCACCACGGCTGCTGGAAACCCCCGCCCAGCCACCTGATTCACATCGGAAACCGGAATAAACGTCGACTCAAAAAATATATTACGCACTACAAGCTTGCATGCCCTACAAGAAGTCACGTGGCCTTCACATGTGAATAATCACATGATCCACATAAGGTTTAAAGTCTTTAAGATTTTCCACACAATTTGTTTGTATTTCGCATAAATTTTTGATTTTCAGGTATTTTTTTTTTACTTATTCATTCATTCTCACGGGTTTCAAATATTTTTTTCCTCATAATAATATTAATCATAATAATAGAAATAATAATAATAATAATAATACCAATAATAATCATACCAATAATAAGTACGAATACAGTATCACTAACGTAAATGATTATTTTTCAGATGATTTTTTAAATATTTATAACCTTTTTATATATCTTAATACAAAATTTTTCACATGCAGTTTATGGTTTAATTTTTCATGTAAGTTTCTCGCGTTAATAATTCTTTTTTTTCCCCACAAGTGATTATTACACGTGCAACGGCACAACGAGTTGGAAAAAAAACTTCACCTATTATCCATGTGTTCACATATTACTCGAACAAACGTGCAAATGTTTGTCATTCTTCCATAAGGGTTTTTCTTTTAAAGGGAAAAAAGAACATTTTGCTTTAATCTCTGTTTCTCTCATAACTCCTTGTTCTAAATATAGCCCATGGATCTGATTCGTATCAGAGGCTGAAGAATGAGTTTGGAGCTTTGAGCTGGACTTGTTACAATTCCTGGCTCTACTGGGCCCAGGAAAGCCTTGAAAGAAGAGAAGCACATCTCTTAACAACAACTGTCATCAACTCTCAACCTTCAAAAAGCCCCCACAGAGTGTGTGTTGTACGTCAGTTCTGGGAGGCAAGTCAAATTGCTTAGTTTTGCTCTGCTTATATCAGGACCGGCTAAAATTGGCAACAGATTGTCTGCTCGCCTGGTTCGTTCACTTTACACAACATGCTTTGCATTCATTCTTCCAAGTCTACGTCCCCTGACCCCCAACTTCAATGAGGAAATCTACACCCTATCTAAGGATCTAAGGAAACACAGTTTACATGTGGAAGTAAAAAAACACATGCATTTCAAAGGTGCGAATTCTTCTAAGAATAATATGTAAAAAAAAACAAAAAAAAAAACATGAAAGTGATTTTCAACATGCCAAACGTGAAAATACACATTGGAACTCGAGTACATACAGTACATCATCTGAGATCAATTGATTAGCATGTAATCACCTGTGGAAATGGAAATAATTCAAAATAAATCACTCACGCATACAGATCACGTGACACATATTCCAAAAATAAAGTGTCTGCATGTGTAAATGTCAGACCCGAGTTTAAAAGAGGTTCTTCATACAACTTGGTTAGGAAGATGAAAAAAACGTTAATTCAATTCAATTCAATTCAATTCAATTCAATTCAATTCAAGTCAAGTCAAGTCAAGTCAATTTCATTCAAGTCAAGTCAATTAAATTCAACTCAATTCTATTTCGATAACGCTGTTAACATTGGATATTGTCAGAAAATGAGGAAGAAGTAGCTCAGTGGTTACGATGTTGGACTGCTGATCAGAAAGTTGTGAGCTCAAATCTCATAACCACTAAGCTGGGCTCTTGAGCAAGGCCCTTAACCCTCAATCGCTCCTCAGTTGTATGAATGAGACATTGTATGTTGCTCTGATTAAGGGTGTAAGTGCCATAATCATCTTTACGAGATCAAATCCCAGCACCACCAAGTTGCTGCTGCTGGACCCTTGAGCAAGGCCCTTGAACATCAGTTGTAAGTCGCTCTGGGTGTCTGCCAAATTCCATACATTTTTTTCTCTCCTAAAAGCCGGGACATTTAAAAATACACAATGTACAATCCTTTTAGGAAGGTATGACTTTCAGGAAGCTGTGTGTCAGGATTGGAAGCATCTCGTTCCAGTATTGGGCAGAATACTCTGTAATGTATTCCGAACAACACCCTGAAAAGACACATGGAAACAATTGCACAGATTCCTCATTCAATAACTGTACTATAAACACTGTATCTCTGGGTTACTATTGAGCAGTTTTCTTTATGCTATGTGTCTTCACAATGAAGTCTTGCTTTCAAATACTTGTGTTTGTCCTATTTTTTTCTAAATTCCCACTATTGCACTATTAATTTAAGAATATTGTTAATGATTACACAGATGACTTGTGTTACTTCGGGCGAGAATATGCTCAAACAAACAAACAAACAAACAAACAAACAAACAAACAAACAAACAAACAAACAAACAAACAAACAAAACATTCCAAGTGATTAAACAATTACTTTGGGAAAATAAATCTTTCATCAAGTTTATATATTGATGATGGTAAAGTCGGTGAGAACATTTTTATTTATTTCGCTAGCTAACATTAGCTCTGATTTGGTGTGACTACAAAAATATTTATTTATTTATTTATTTATGTATTTATTTTATCTGTCTATCTATAATAAATACATAAATAAATAAATAAATAAATAAATAAATAAACCACCCTTATTTTTCATAAGTTCTACTAGATAAGTTTAATTAAAAAAAATTCAGCCTGTTTCCAGTACAGGAATTGTTAAAAGAACCCAGAACAGGGACATTTTCAGGAACTCAAAGAGTTTAGAAATAATTTCCAGCTGGCGATTTTTTTTTTTCCAGGAATCGCTCATGTCTTCAGGCAGGAACATTTTCAGAAACTTTATATTGGATTCCAATACAGGGACTTTTTTAAAGAACTCTGGGACTTTCAGCATGTTTCCTTGGCAGGACCCTTTTGGAGGGAACTTAGGGTCTTTAGGATCATTTCCACCTCAGGATTTTTCCTTCCAGAAGCTTAAGAACTTGAGATGTAAGTCTTCACAAGAAATATTTTCAGGAACTACTTAATTTTTTTTTTGAACTTTAGTTTCAGGATTCGTTTTAATTTCTGTCTCTGTGGTTGAGGAAATGTGACACCTTTCTATCTTAGTTTTTTGGTAGGAAGGCACAAACGATGTACATGCTGCTAACGGCATAAACTTCACATAAATCACAATTCATAGATGCCATTTAGAATTTGTAATTGTAATTAATATCTAAATCATATACACCATCAATGCAAGAACAATAAAGAATCTCCCGACTCTCTGGTCTGAGCAACTGCCCATTCAGGCTTCAGTTCATTTACAAAATTCAGATTTATTCATCTGGTGATTTATTTAAAAATCAGTAAACATGAGTCTCCAGGTGTGCTGGAATACACAAAGCAGAGCAGAGATATATTTTATATCAGCACGACTGCACTACACCGGAGTCAGTGTTGGAAATGAAGTGAAGAAGTAAGAGTGAAGAATGTTAGAGATCTCAATGCTTTGGCTCTGTGTTCAGTCTGCGGTAGCCTGAGCCTCTTCCTGACAATGAGGGGAGTGAGAAGAAACGCAAACATTTTGAAAGAGAGAGAGAGAGAGAGAGAGAGAGAGAGAGAGAGAGAGAGAG
>JAAIIK010000068.1:5239652-5252221 GCA_014706435.1 Silurus glanis | reverse complement strand
TATATATATATATATATAGAGAGAGAGAGAGAGAGAGAGAGAGAGAGAGAGAGAGACAAAGAAAGAAAGGGAAAAGAGAGAGAGTTGTGCATGTGCAAGGTTTATTCATCACATTACCCAGACTCCCTTTTGGAAAGAGTGAGGTGGTGGAGCGCCGTTGTGTGAAGACGCAGTGACAGGAAATGAGGTCAGACAGCGAGCTGGAACCTCTGCACCTGGAGCCAATCAGCTCTGTTCATCAGATGATAGCAAAGGCTTTAAACCACGATCGCTTCAACCCCCCCCCCCCCCCCCCCACCCCTTCCCCCCAAAAATCTGCTCAGCAACTAAAGCCGGAAGTTGTCCATAATAAAGGTGCATTGTGGGATAGATGTGAGAGGTACAGTGTGGAGAAGTAAAGGGGGGGGTTGACTTTTTAGGTTTGTGGACTCACACTGTTTCTGTTCATTCTTTTAATCATTAAAAATGTGCCCATGTGCTGTATAAAGAGTACCTGAAAATACCTTACACTCTCCATTACAGGTTCCCCAATTCAATCTGATTACAGTGAAAGTCGTATCTGATTTGAACAGTACTCGAGTATTCGACTGATATTGAACGTAGGCACAAAAATGCACTAGTCCTCGACACGGAGACACGTTAGTGAAAAGCCAAAACGGATGATTTGTTGGGTTTTATTTCCTAAATTACGAATCAAATTGTACACCTCAACGAATAAAGCGAATGAAGCAAAGAGCAAAAAAATTAAATATTTCAATAAAATTTTCAAAAAGGGATCTTTAATTAACAAATAAAATGACAGTATATTCAGAGCTGACTGTGATTTGATGCCCCCCTTAGTCTCAGAGAGGGCTAACATTTTTATTAAACTTCAACAAAAGGTTTTCACAGTTTTTGGAATTTATTGGAGCTCGTTTTGGACTAAAAAATGAAGCCAGAAGAGATCGTTCAACAGAAGTGCAAAATATAACGTAAAATAGAGAAAAAAGTGCATATATTGAATCACGAATGTAATTGAGTAGAAAGTAAAAGTTGCTTTTGATTGTATCTGATACTCAGTAAAACTAGAAAGTAGCCAAAAATTTACTTAAGTACGCTAATGAAGTACATTTACTCAAATGCTTTACACCACTGGGGATCGATGCGTCTGTGTGGCCTCTCAGTTCTCCCAGAAGAAACCGAATTCTTCCGGAGGTTTTAATATAAGAGAAACCGGCGGCCTGGCTGTGCTTTGGTGTGGCTCTGTGTCGTGGAGGCCGCTTTTACTTACGTGGTGTTTATCTTCGGAGTTTCCTCGCTTCTGCGTGACTTTGGAGTAAATTAAATGTAACTTTTGCCTCGTTAAGTGCAGTCCGATTGTGACACACTTCATTATGTAGAATTAGGCCGCTGCATGACGGCGTGTCTGCTCAGTTTAACTAACCTGACTTTTGTTTGTTTTTTTCTGTCTCCTTCGCTCCTTCGTTCTTCTGTGGCTATTTAGGTGGCGTGGTCCAGCGCCAGGATATGGATCTGAACAAGGGGGAGGTGTTGAGGGGGAGTGGGGTTGAAAATGGGGGGGAGGGAGGGGTGTGATGGGGCACAGTTGATTTAGCTGCACTGGTTATGAACTGTTGGCAGTCAATAAAGCACAGAACTAACTCCCCAGTGAAATAAGACAGGAGGAGAAATGACAGAGAGATGAAGAGAGGGAAGGAGAGAGAGGGAGAGAGACCAAGACAGGGTCTTAGAGGGCAGGGATGTTTGGGGGAAAATGAGAAGACCAGAGGGAATGAGATGAATGAGTGAGGGAGTGTGATGAGAGAACAGGCGAGATGGATAGTGAGAGGGGAAGAGAAAGTGGTGGAAGATGCCATTCTTGTGTAATGGCATTTTTGTGTGTGTGTGTGTGTGTGTGTGTGTGTGTGTGTGTGTGTGTGTGTGTTTGTTGTGGTTGTAAGAGACAGGGTACATAGAACTTGATACATAAATAAAAACAAAAAAAGGAGGAAAAAAACATCTGTGGGTATACTGCGATAGGAAAAGAATCAATTATTAGTAATCGATTCTTCAGATTAGTAATCAGATTCTTTCTTTCTTTCTTTCTTTCTTTCTTTCTTTCTTTCTTTCTTTCTTTCTTTCTTGCTTGCTTGCTCTCCTTCCATCCTTTTTGCTGTCCTTCCACACTTTTCTGGAAACTTCCTTCTGTCCTTCCTTCCTTCCATCCTTCCTTCCTTTCATGAACGTCAAATAACCGTCTACTGAGAAATTTGCTCCAGGTAGACATTATTTTTTTGTGAATAATGGATCTGCTTTTAATATATATTTTTTCTTAATCCAAATTTGATCATGCTGCACTTCGACTAATCAAGGCCAACTGATTGAGTTGTTACCATAGGAACCACAAAACCATTGACCATTAAAAAAAAACGATCATTTACTGTTAACAGCCGTGTAATTAATACATAGAATCATAATAGTCCCAGGAAACTTTCATAAATTTTCAGATATATCACACAGACCTTAATCTGCAATCACATACTCTGAATAAAGCACCCTGTGGGTTTGAGTGAACATCCAGTCAGTCTCGTCTCTCGTGTATCGTTGTGGTCAGACTGGTGACCTGGATGTTCACTGAGGGCTGGAATTAAATCTGGGGACAACACCAGCAACACAGGTATTTACAGAAATTGGGGGAGGTGATTGCTTAGTTGGTTAAGGCATTGGACTTTGTATTGTAAAGGTTATGAGTTCAAACCCCAGCCATACCAAGATGGGCCCCTGAGTAAGGCCCTTAACCCCATAGCAGCTCAGTTGTTTGAATGAGATAAAATGTAAGTCTGTCAAATGATATTTATATGATTATATGCATAAACACAGTACATGTGCTTTTCCGTGAGTGCTTTAGGTTCAGTGTGTGTGTGTATGTACATTATGTGTACATATTTGAGTGTATGCTGTAGAGTGTTAGCGTGAGTTTGGACCTCAGCCCTCCCGGGTCTATCCTGAGATGAAACAGATAAGATAATTGGCTTTAATGAAACCCAGACCATATGGTCCAAAACCATCTCCCTCCCTCTCTTTCTCTTTCTCTCTCTCTCGCTCTCTCTCTCTCTCTCGCTCTCTCTCTCCGTCTCAGATAGAAGTGAGGTCTTTAATTCAAACCAGGCTCTTGGTGCTGAGGCTCCCGTATTTCTGTTTGAAGTTGTAAACCGAGCGCGCTCACAACGCCGCTGGCCTGCTGGGCCCATTGCCATGGTTACTCTAATTGCCTTCGGTGCTGTGGCTTTACGGTGCAGGAAGAGAGCCATTATGGGTTCTGTCCATGTTTTTCAGATTTTTTTTTTAGGTGCTTTAGGTGGAAGGTCACAGGTCCGAGGTGGAGCCACAAAAAATAAAAAATAGACACTCAAGGCTGCCGTCACTGCATGCAAGTGAAAACTCAAAAAACTGAAACCAGGAACTCTGGGACAACATGAGCATGAGGTCATAGCTAGCTCCCATGCAGGATGCTGGGCTAGATTTTAAGGCGGGTTATTTATTTTGGTCATGAAGGATAGTTTGAGATTATGGGGTGTGATGAAGGGGGGGCGGGGGGGGGGGGGGGGCGTTTGAAATGCACAACATTTCACATACTGCTTTGAGAACTGCTTTAGAAGCCAAATGCACAAGGAAAAGAGCATTAAAGTAGATTTAATCCTAAAATTAATGCACCAATTGGCTAGCAAGGTAACTAGTCTTTTAGTAATGGTAGTGATATCCTAATTAATATGAATATATTCAAATTACCTATTAAACAAAAATATATATATATTCAATTTTTTTGGTGTTTTTAATTTTCTGCTTGTTAAAGTTGATCAACCATTCATTTGTTGGTTTGTTTCTTTAATCATTGCCTGAAAACAGAATGCTTGATGGTTCTTCCAAGGTTTGTTGGAGGTTTTGATTGGAAATCCTTCTTGAGACACTCCAGTTAAATCTCATCTGTATGGTTTGTTGTATGTAAACCATTTAAAATGTTCCATCAGAGATTCAAAAGGTGAACTTTTTGAAGATTTAAATATCTAAATTGAACCTATTTTGCAACTTTGATTAAAAGCATTTGTTCAGAAAATAATGGAAACAATGAGAAAAAAATATTTTGGATAAATTATATAAGGTGCACCATAGTGAAAATGAAAATTTTCCAGTTTTTTCTGTTTTGTTGCAGAAAGCTTTTAAGAATTTATTTTCAACAAAAGAAGGCAACGATGTGCTCGGAAAAGTGCAATGATGTTAATGACGATAGCGGTTTAATAGGGAAATACGTTCAGTAAACAACCCCAATTTCCATCACTGATTCTTTGTCTTTGATTATTTTATGCGTTTGTGAAAGCAGGTTATTTCTCAGAGTGCCGTAGGAATTTTCCTGATGTTTGTGTGAAGACTCGTGCAGCACGTGGATTTGGAAAAAGATTTTTCGAGCCAGGCTGGTTTACATCACAATGCCTGCAAAGCATAACCAAACAACATTAGCATTAAACATGAACTTAAATGACTAGAGACAAATGCCTGGGAACTGAGCAGAGGGAAAAAAGTAAATGAGAGAGGATTTACAATACCCCACAGAGACGTAAAACAGAATGGCAGCCTTTTAGTGTTTCTTATCTCCACCGACCTCCTAAAACTTGAGCTTCACACTTCCATGTGCTGTAGCCGGGCACCCCGGAGAGAGGGTAAGAGGGGTGATGAGAGGGTGCCAAGCGGTTATGGGGCTTCTGTAGGACTCATGGGGATGGATCAGAGAGTGTGTCAACTGCAGTCTTGTTGTGGTGGACCATCTGTTTCTCTGTTTGCTATCTTACCAAGTTTGTCTCCGTTTCTCAAAACTCTACCTGCGATCAAGCAGACTGAAAGCCATGAAGCTGTTAAATGTTCACAAGCTAGGGTTTTTGACTCTTTCTGTGACAGCCATGTCTTATTCATAGTCTGCTTTATCCTTACATTACTATATTACTTTAGATGTTAAAGGCTGAGTTATAGATAACCAAATCAAACATATGCAGTATGTAAAATATTTGACTTTTCTTATCTGTGTTTCTGTCTTGTTGAGGATGTGACATTACTTAACGGATTGGAAGGGAATAAATCTGATCAATCTGATTACAAGAGCAGCTCTGATTCTCCTGAAGATGTACCAACCAGCACATGACTACTGAAACAAACTCTCATTAAAATCTTTAATCAGAACTGCATTGGATTTTAAACAAAATTTGCTGCATTATTATATTACATGCACAAGATTATTCCATTTAATTCAGTTTTATTTAACATTGCCTGTTACACCGTCAAATAGAACAGGATTATACATTTAAGCATCATGAATATTTCTAATGATTAGATTAGACTAGACTTTATTGTTATTGTGCATATTAATCTAATACAAATATGCAAATATACAAATATACAATAAACGTATTATGGGGTGCAATGGTGCAATATATTACAGTAATAATGTGCAAATTTGAAGATAACACAGAATGGTATTATTTAAAAGTGATCATAACAGTTCAAAATGTGTTAATGATTGAGCTTATTGAGGTGACATCAAATGTTCTTTCATTATATAATTGATGAGATGTTATGTTATGCCCTATGTTAAATATACATACATCAGCTTTACAGATAGAAGATAGAAGTGTTTATAAAGATGTATAAAAGAATGAATAAGTTTACTGGCTATAAATTTGTTGATTATCATTATAAGTTTATCCCTAATGAGTGTCACTGGTGAATGTGGCAAGAAAAACGCCTGGAAGAAACCTGTCCTCAACACAGAATGTCCATTCTTAACAGTTCCGTCATTGTCGAGGTGAACTGTTCAGTAATAGGTATCCATCTTCACGGTTCTTGAGTTTAACCCTACATTTACATTTTAATTTTATGACATTTGGCAGATTCCCTTATCCAGAGTGACTTACATGTAGCTACATTTATACAATTGAGCAGCGATGGGTTTAAGGGTCTTGCTCAGGGGCCTAGAAGTGGCTGACATCCCTCCACAGTAACTTCATGGATCTTGGAGTAATAATAATAATAAATAAATCAGCAGTAAGCATGTTTTCCTTAAATCACCTACAATGAAAGTTTAAGGAGAACTTGTTGAGTTCTCTATCCTGAATTCTGAATGTTGTTTCTATGTGGGGCATTCGGATAAAAATAATCCTCCCATATGGATCTAAATATTAAGCTAGTAGGAATATAAATGATGGGACATGGATGGGACATAATCAATTCAAATACAATAATATGTATGTACATTTCTTTTAAATAACCATTGTATGCATTGTGCTTTTTAGCTGATTATGCTTATAATATTTAAACTTCTCGACTTCTTTGGAGACTCCTTCCATACATGTTAAATAAACACCTCGCTACTCTTTATGCATCTCATAGCCAAACATTGTTTTTATTTATTTATTTATTTATTTATTTATTTATTTATTTATTTATTTATTTAATGGGAGTATGCCAACCATCTTCCCTACAAATACTGGTGAAAATCATCTTATAGCATTATGTCAGAGCTGCTGTTAAAAATTACCATCTGATCCATCAGTAGTGAGAATTCAATGATGAACATAAATATAATCATTGAGAAAGAAAGCCTTTTTTTTTCATTTTCACAATTGCTTATAACCAAAATCGAAAAAAGGGTTACATCTAAATCTGTAAATATATAGAAGCTCTTCATGTGCATCTCGGATGGAACAGTTAAATGGTTTACATACAAGAAGCCATACAGATGTGTGTTAACTTGAGTCCAATAAATATTTTACCAACTTTAACCAAAAAAAAAAAAAAAGACCAGAATTATTGAATATGCATTAATAACAAGGTGTATATTTTTGTTTAATATGTAATTTGGCTATTAAATATTCATTATTCATACTATCACTACTACTAGACTAGTTGCCTTTTAACCAATAGGTGCATTTTTTTAAGATTTAATCTACTTCAGCATTCCTCTCCTTGTGCACTCGGCTTCCAAAGCAGTTCTTTAAGCATGTGAAATGCTGTGCTTTTTAAATACACCCCCCAACCCCTCTATCACATAAAATAGAACACTTTAGAACAGCTTTGGTAAGACTTGTCTGTCTTTTTCTTGTGAGATTTATCTTAAAAATGTTTAGTCTTCAAAAGTTTCTTGAATTTCAATCATATAATAATAACTTTTAAACGTTTATTTAATAATTCAGAATTTACCAATGTAAAAACTATCCCGTGCATTGATCATTCAAATACTACAATACTACAGATGCCCTTGATTTGGATTTGGCCCTGGAGTACTTTTTTCTTTAACACTGACACGAAATTTGCTCTATCAGCCATCATCATGAAATTTTTTTCGTTTTTCTCAGGACTGAAGAGCCGCAGGGAGATTAGCGCTTGGTAGTTTCCAGTCCTCGACTGGCCTAGAGAATGAGAAAATAAGAGAAATTTTTAAGAGTTTTGCCAAAAAATCACTGTTGCAGACGGTGCTACAGTTCACAAACGAGTGTGGAGGGGATACAATGAACCAAAGTTGTATAACTGAACAGGAAATATTACATTTTACGACAAACCTGAAAGAAAATTTGTACACCCACGACAAGTTTAGCCCTGTTTTGAGACAAGCAATCATCTGTGGGAAAATGCTTGATTGTGGCTTAAATTTGTGTCACTGTGTTTAATAAGACTGGGCCTGTATACTAATTTTCATATTAAAAGCAAAATATAAGTCAGTTGTTGTAACATTTCTCCTCATATTAAAGCTGAGTGCTGTTTCCTGTGATATTCCCAATTGGGTATGAGTGGGTGCGGAGTTTACAGTGTTAACCATTATTTATTCTCTTGCACATCCATTATATCAAAGAATTTTCAAAGAACTGAAACTTTTGTTGAGTTCTAGCTTTTTCTTGGTTTTTGTATTTCTCCCCTGAGGCACACTGGCTTTATGTGCATGCACAGCTGCCAACACTCATGCACACACATTCCCATATGGATTGTACAAAACTTTTCTTCATATATATATATATATATATATATATATATATATACACGCACATACACAGAGACTCACAGACTCACACACCCATTCAAACATACCCACCAGCTCAAGAGCCATGAGGTGAGTCTCACAATTCTGTGTATTTATAAAAATCCTGCACATGGATTTATGTGTACTGTGCAGGATAACTGTCAAGTGAGCCACCAGCTAAGGAAACTTAATTAAGGCTCAAGGTCTGTCCAGGAGGTAAGGGGGCTAAAAGATTGTTTAGAGGTGTCACTGAAGGCTAATTACCCCCTGGGATATGGAGGCCTGGATTTACCCCCCACGGATCCCCTCCAGGAGGTCCTGACAAAGATGCATTAAGCAGCACTCTGCATTAACAAACCCCCTCACAGAACCTGCAGTGTAGCTGAACAGAGGTGTTGCCTGCAGATTTTGTAATGTTGGCGAATGTGACCTAACGCAGAGGAGCAGTGGAAGAGCTGGACGTCCTAAAACAATGGGTCTGCCCTGGATGCATCGCTTTCTTGGACATTGCTTGGGTTTACACAAAGAAGCAACACGATATAAATCTAAACAAGTACATAAAGGAAACCTTCTGCTTTAAAAGCATTATATACATTTATATAAAGTTATGAGACTTTGCTGGTTAGTGCTGTATTTTCAAAATTAGAAGTTGTCTGGCTTGGATGTCCCAGACATTGACATTGTCACAGCAAAAGCTTTTTTCCAATCATGATTAGCAGCAACGTTCAGATATGACATGTTAATGTGAACATTGAACAGAATGGATTTGGAGTGTAGTCAATGTTAACAGACTGCTACATTGACTCAGGACTACAGTTTGCTACTGATCACCATCACTGTATCCCGCACCATTATATATCTGCAATAAATGGACATTCGGTGCAACCCAGATGAGGATGGGTTCCCTCTTGAGTCTGGTTCCTCTCAAGGTTTCTTCCTTTTGCCATCTCTGGGAGTTTTTCCTGGCCACAGTCGCCACCGGCTCGCTCATCAGGGACAAACTTACACTTATAAAGAACATATAAATTTTTTAGCACCACATTATCTGTGTAAAGCTGCTTTGAGACAATGTCCATTGTTAAAAGTGCTATACAAATAAAAATGAATTAAATTGAATTGAACATAGAAATAATAGTGCCTCAAAGCTTCAGACTGTAATGCAGATGAGTCATAGCAGAAGGTCAGCTTGACTAGTTAGAACCAATACAAACATTTTGGGAAACAGTTTTCAACTAAAGATAGTGAATTTCATCATCTTCTGAACTACTGAAAATAACATATTGATTCAATTGTTGATTTGCAAGTCATTCCTTTAAAGGAACATTCCAGCATCTCCATTCACCACATCTGTCATGATTCACCAATTACCACGGACAAGACTTTCAACATGTTTGCAATGAGAAAAACCAGAAATCGCGTTTCCTTGAAAATCACTTCTAAGGGTCATTGCTGAATTCCATTAATAAATAATTAATGTAAACTACTTCATAAGAAATCCAGAACTAAAACAATTGCAGTCTAACAATGAAAGAAGTTAACATGAAACACATGAGGGTCTTACAAAATGCCTCTAACTTTGAGTTGAATCCAAACTGCCAATGCTGAAGCGAGACTGATCCCGTTCCCAAAGGTTTGGTGAGGTTCACGTGTAATGATTGTGACAGTAAAGCATTTGTGTGTTTACTTTGTGGCATTTCACACCAGCCATGAATGCTTCTGCCATGTCGAAAAAGTCGATTTATCTTCATTTAGAAAATACCTTTCACTGAGGAATGCATGAAAGCTTGTGACAAAATGCAATACTGTATAAACACTTCAGCATCTTCGATTATAAGTGACCTTCATATAAACACAATTTTCTCTATTCGTTTTTGTTTATAGAAAAACAATTGGTCATTATATATAAATTACAAAAAGATTCTGTTGATAAAGCACAAAGTATATCTTTAAGTACAGTTTTAAATATGCTATATTTCCTGAAGTTTGTGGAATATTGATTATCACACCCCCACATATGCTTCTTTCCCAAACTGTTCCCACAAATTTGGAAGAACAAAATGGTCTAGAATGCCTCTGTGTGTTGCAACATTACAATCTGCCTTCAACTTAGAGGCTCGAACACTGTTTCAGCATGACAATATCCTTGAGCACAAAACAAGCTCGATGGAGTTTTAAGATTGGATTGGAAGAACTCGAGTGTCCTTCACAAACCCTATTGAACACCTTTGGGTTGAACTGGAACACAAAACATCGTCTTTGTCCCTTTTGTACATTGAAATACATTTGTATTATTTTTAACTCCCACTTTATCTAATATATTCAAAACATTTTTTTATTTTTTTTATTTATAGCTCCTTTTATTTAATGCCCAATTTAATGAGCAGCTGATCAGTTTTAAATCTCACTGCAAGTTGTATTTGTATATAACTATGTTTGAGACTAATATAAATCTTGAATATTGAATCTTGAAACACTGAAGACGGGAACCAATGGATGAACCCTGGATTCATAGGATAAACTGGAAACCCAGCCTTCCATATGCAACATCAGTACCTGATTTCAGTAATACTCTTGCACCTGAATAATCCGTTTCTCAGAAGAAAAGTTATTATTATAGTGCACTCAATAAGTTTATGTGTGTGATGGTCAGGTATGGACAAGCTTTTTGGACAGTGTACTTTGTGGAGATAAATGACAGATTTAATCATATGAAGAGCATGCGACATTTACATTACATTTACATTTAAGTCATTTGGCAGATGTACTTATCCAGAGTGACCTACATTTATCTCACTGAGCAGTTATGGGGTTAAGGGCCTTGCTCAGGGGCCCAAGAGTGGCAGCTTGGTGTGGCTGGGATTTGAACACATGACCTTTGAATCCAAAGTTCAATGCCTTTGTCACTAAGATAGCACCTCCCTATGCTACGTTCAACCTAAGCAGATTTTACATTCTGTATATATGATACCAACCAGGTTCCCTGGTGGTCTAGTGGTTAGGATGCGACGCTCTCACCGCTGCAGCCCGGGTTCGATCCCCGGTCAGGGAACCAACCCCAGCCACTTTCAGTGCCGGTCCCAAGCCCGGATAAATTGGGAAGGGTTGCGTTAGGAAGGGCATCCAGCGTAAAAACGTGCCAAATCAAACGTGCGGAGGATCCGCTGTGGCGACCCCTAACGGGAGAAGCCGAAAGAAAGTTTTATATATGATACCAACCAATCAGAATCATCAGAATCAGGCTTATTGGTCAAGTGTGTTGACACACACAAGGAATTTGATTCCAGATGTTAGTGACTCTCAAAGTACAAACATAAATAAAACTATACATTCATCTTGGGCTATACAAGACAATACAGACAATGTGCGACAATACAGACAGTATGAGTATTAAATAGGGATACAAATTATATGACAGATTAGTAATCAACCGAGATTTTCAATCCTAAAGATCAGACAAAAGCTTTTGAAGGTTCAAATACAAAACAAAAACTCTTGCACTTGTTCTGTAGATCGGGTCCACCTTCAATTCAATTTTTAAGTTGTAATTTTATTTGTATAGCACTTTTAACAATGGTTTACATTGTCCCGAAGATGCCTTTTCACATTATTTTCAATGTATAAATCAGTCCTGATAAGTGTATTTCTAATAAGTTAGCCAGTGGTGATGGTGGTGAGGGGAAAAAACTCTTTCAGATGATATGAGGAAGAAACCTTGAGAGGAACCAGACTCAGAATGGGGATCCCATCCTCATCCTCATCCTCATCACCAAATGTCTATTCATTACAGTCCCATTATTGATGGACATTTAAAGGCAAAATTGTTCATTGTGATTGCAACCCTGAGCTATTGTAGTAAACTATATTAATTACAGTCCAAATCCATCGTCAAGGGTTCATCAGTTTAAATCTCCACAGTGACTTCATGAATCTTTAGACTCTTCATGGTCAGAGGTAAGAATAGGTGTTAAAAACGTGTATCTTGAGTTGTCTGTATGGATTTTTCAACTTTAAAAAAAGACTGGTGTGTTTGTCAAATAGTGCAACACAAGCAAAGTTGCGATCCCACACATCCAATTATCGAATCATTTAAAGCCCAACCTTGATGAAGATATTAAACTTCTCCAACTTTCCAAAAGTTATTCCTGACCTCTGCTGCATTCCATTTGCTCAGAGAATTACGGGGCACTAAGACATAAATCACTGCTCCAACCTGCAATCACATCCAAGAGATGCAGAGACAAAAAACATAACCATACATCTTACTGCACAACTCATCTCTCATTCCATCTCTCTCTCTCTCTCTCTCTCTCTCTCTCTCTATTTCTTCTTCCTTCTTTCTTTTACTCTCTTATTCTTTCTCAAAAGCTTTTTCTCATTCCTTCTTTGTCTCTCTCTGGGTTAATACTTCTCTCTTATTATCTTTTTTTCATTCTTTTATTCTGTTGTTCTCTCCCTCTCTCCCTCCCTCCCTCCCCCCCCCCCCCCCCCTCTTTCTCTCTCTCTCTCTCTCTCTCTCTCTCTCTCTCTCTCT
>JAAIIK010000068.1:5213229-5223323 GCA_014706435.1 Silurus glanis | reverse complement strand
TGTGTGTGTGTGTGTGTGTGTGTGTGTGTGTGTGTGTGTGTGTGTGTATCTGTATGTGTTCACTTCAGAACAGATTGAGTGTGTGGTGATTTAAGAGCGCAGTTCATTCCATCTCTTCTCTCTGTAGTAAGTCTTTGCGCAGATCTTAGCCGATAACAGACAGTGTGTTTGGGAGATATTTATGAAGACTAATCAGAAAGGTGTAAGATGATGGCTTTTGTGCAGGATGTCAAAAAAAGCAACCTCTTTTAAATCAAAGAGAGTTTTTAAAGCAAATTTTTCCTTCTGGTCTGTTATGTTGACATGAAGATCTCAGCCAGGTCAACCACCTTACTAAAGAACTGAAAGTATTATTAAATGGTGATTATATCAATGACATTCCCACTTCTCATTGTTCAGAAGGTGAATACTGGCAGAAGTGGCGTCTGATCTAACTCCAATTAATTATAGTTTTAATAGGTTCAGGGACTTGAAATCCATAAAAAAAATTAACGAAATGAATAAATGTGTGGTATAACCAGTAAAGTCTAATCAATGATATGGTATTAAACAGAATGAGATGTCATTAAATAGTTATTGTATTAGAACTGAATTCTTTGGAACTTGGAGCTATTAGTGAAAATGATCAAGGGTGTTATTTCATTTCAGTTCAGCACTTTTAACAATGAACATTCTCCAAAAGTCAAGTCAAGTCAAGTCAAGTCAAGTCAAGAAGCTTTTATTTTCATTTCTACCATATATAGCTGACGCAGTACACAGTGAAATGAGACCACGTTCCTCCAGAACACTGGTGCTACATAAAACAACGTAGAGCTACATAACAGAACACAGAGGTCAGGATTAAAGTAAGTGTCCTCACCACATAAAGTGTGCAACCTGGTGCAAACAGTGCAAGATAAAATAAACAGTGCAGACAACACGAGACAGTGTGGGACAAATACACAAAATACAAAATATTGTCGACCAGTAAACCTACTGTATCATATGTTAAACACTAAAATGTGCAAAAGAGAGAACTGTATACAAGAGTGTATTTGAGATAATTTTTTTTTTTTTTTACAGATTTACAGAGATAAAGAACTTATAAAATTAAAATGTATCAGTTTAGTGCCTATACGTTTATCCCTGCTGAGTAAACCAGTGGTGACAGTGACATGGAAAAACTCAAGGAGAATGTATGAGGAAGAAACCTTGAGAGGAACCAGACTCAAAACAGAATCTATCATTTTCATCGAATGTCCATTCATCAGTGGTGGATGAAGTACACAAACAATGTACTTAGTTAAAGTAAAAATACATTTAGTGCTCCCTTTAAACTATACTATACTAAAGTATTTGCCTTCAAATGTACTTAAGTATCCAAAGTTGTCAGGCGAAAGAACGTGCCGGAAAACCGAGGTGAAATCCACAAAGGTTTTTAATGAAAAAATAAAGAGCAAGGCAGAAAACGGCAAAACCGCAACGAAACTCCAGGTTAACTAACCCTGGTGAGAACTATGGTTAGACAAAATACACAGAGTCCTGTAAACAACAATAAGCTAAACAGAGTGCTTGGATAGTCCGACAGTGTTCCTTAGCCTAAGCTGTAGAACGGACAATGAGCTGGTGGAGGAACAGGGTTTAAGTAGCATGCAAACTGATGAGGGCCAGGTGTAGCTGATTAGTAAGTGGGAGAGCTGCTTGGAGTGATAGGTGGAGGTGTGGCTGGTGGATCCCTGACAAAAGTACAATGATTTGTTAGGGATTTAATGTTCCAATTATGATTTTTATCACGGCTTAATTATCTCAGTTTGTGTGAAAAGACTATTGTTACTCATAGTACACCAATCTACTAATAGAATGAGATTCATGAGCCCAAAACCTTCTTTTTAACTACATGTTCTGCTTGCTGTTGAACTGTAGGTTCGTGCTAAGTATCACCAAGCGGCAATAAAAACAAGTTCTAAACAGAGCGAGCGCTCAACCCTGATTGGTGGCTCGCTGCGTGTTTGACCAGTTAAATTTTTATACTCATAAATAAAAAGGACGACTGATTTCACAAAATGTAGTTCATTAAAATTTGACTTTGAAATGTAGTGAAGTTAATAAAAAAAAAAAAAAAAAACTCTTCCCAAACGGAAATACTTCAGTAAAGTACAGATACACGAAAAAGCTACTTTAGTACAGTAACGAATTACATTCACTTTGTTATTATCCACCACTACC
The DNA here is from genome assembly GCA_014706435.1 of Silurus glanis. Taxonomy (NCBI): domain Eukaryota; kingdom Metazoa; phylum Chordata; class Actinopteri; order Siluriformes; family Siluridae; genus Silurus; species Silurus glanis. The sequence continues at coordinate 5,221,118 of JAAIIK010000068.1, read as the reverse complement.
GTTCATTATTATTTTATTATTATGTTGTTAACCCACCTTGATGATTATTTTCTGCGTATTTTAAAGTGTTTTATTCCCCCCTAATAAAACAGTCCACTGGTAAATCAGCTTCACATCATCAACGTTTTGTGTTCATCAAAAAAATTCTGGACCACTGACTCTCCATAGACTTCATATAAGGAAGATGAGAGCATCTTTGCCATTTCTCTCTTTTTCTTTGTCTGTCTGACTTTGTCTGTTTTTTTTTTGGCAGGAGGATAAACATGATGTGCACATTCCTATGGTTGTCATGGAGACGCTGAGAAAGCACAGCTGGACAAGGAGAATATGAGGTAATCCTAAGATCCTGAGCCCCGGGGGCTGCTCCTGGGTAAATATTGATTTTAAATAAGAAATAAAATAAAAGGAAAAAAAGAGCAGCAAAAGAAACAATGACCCGGTTCACCCAGAGTAAGCATTTATGGCCTACAGTGCCAACAGGCAAACTGTAGTTACAGTAAAGCAGTTGACATCCTGCTTTATATAAGCCTTTAAAAAGGTCAGAAGGTATAGTAAGCTGTCTTTCTGCTTATACGGAGGGCTAATTGATAATAACCTTAGACCTGACATTGTCCATATCACCAGAGGCATATGATATAATAATATGTCTTGATATTACTTGACAAGATTCCAACTTCAACAATAAAATGCGTTATATAGAATACAAATGCTGGTCACTTTTAGGAGACGTTTTTCCACCTAAATAGGAATACCATTACGAGGAACTGAACTGGTCTTAGGTGGAAATGGTCATGTTAGAAAATTAATACTTAATAGCTAATAAACAAATATATAGATTATATATAGATACAACTTTATTGCAAAGGAAAATGCAGTTTAGCATCTTATAAAAGTACAAATAGTAGCAATTGTGCAAACAGACAAGTGCAACCATTTTATTGTATCTTCTCAATTGACAATACTATAGAACTAAAACTTGGATATATTTTAGAGTCAATGTGCAGTTTGTGTAGCAGTACAGATTTACTGTCCTCTAAAAATAACAACATACAGACATTATTGTCTCAATAACTGGCAACAAATGTGAGTACACCATAAGTGAAAATGTCATGATGTTCATGTTTTTGTCTGCTTGGCAGGACCATACAGATTTGTGTATCTTGTATAAGTTCAGTTAAAAATGTTGTGCTTTGAATCCAATTCTCTCATACTGACCACTGGATGTTCAACATGCACCTCATGGTAAAGACTCTCTGAGGATGTAGAATTGTTGCTCTCCACAAAGATGCCGAAGCTGTAAGAAGATCAGTAACACCCTGAAACTGAATTACAGTACAGTGGCCAGGGTCATACAGAGGTTTTTCAAGACGGGTTCCACAGATCTCGCAAGTGTCCATCAAAGAAATTGAGACCTTCGTGTTGTGCGACAGGTGCAGAAGCTGCTTCAAAAATCACACTCATGAGTGCTGCAGCATTGATTTAGAGTTTGCAGAAGCAGACGATCTGAATGTCAGTGCTCAGACCAAACGCCACACACTGCAACAAGTCGGTTTGCAGGCCGTCGTCCCAGAAAGAGCCTCTTCTGAAAATGGATCACAAGAAAACCTACAAACAGTTTACTGAAGAACAACCTGTCCAAGAGCATGAATTACTGGAACTCTGTCCTATGGTCTGATAGAGACTAAGATAAACTGTTTTGGCTCAAGATGGTGTCCAGCATGTGTGACGATGCCCTGGTGAGGAGAACCAAGAAAATTGTTTTGTCTACAGTCAAACATGGTGGTGGTAACATCATGAGTGCTGCTGATACTGGGGAGCTGCGGTTCATTGAGGAAAGCATGGATTCGTGGAAAGGTGGAATGTGGAGAAAGCGCCATGTGTGTAAGATCCAGCAGCTCCGTGATGTCATTATGGAGAAGTGGAAGAAGATCCCAGTAACAACCTGTGCTGCTCTGGTGAAATCCATACCCAGGAGGATTAAGGCAGTGCTGGATAACAGTGGTGCTCACACAGAATATTGGTGCTTTGGACACCGTTTTTACATGTTCACTGAGGGTTTACTCACTATTTTTGGCAGTTATTAAAACAATAATGGCTGTATTTTGAGTTATTTTTAGAGGACAGTAAAACTGTACTGATATACAAGCTGAAATTTATATGCGAAATATTTGTGCAAGTATCATTCAATAAAAATATATCATGGCTCATTTTCCATTATTTGCCTTCAAGATATCAATACAGTCACAATTTTGTATAGTCTACATTTATTTATTTAGGATTACGTAACATTACATGTTTACTGTTATAGGAAAATAATTATAGTGTATGAATCAATAATGTATCAATCAATACAGCTTAACAATACAGCAAGAGTAATAAGTTAATTTTTACAGTTTTTCTCAGCTGCTTTGGAGCGTTTCTCAGATCAGAAATGAAATTCTCACAACTATTGTTCAACTTCCACATCATTGAGTCACTTGTGCTCATCATAAGAACATTTCTTGTTGCTTTGATCAAATTGCGAATGCTTTTGTAAATTAATTGAATTGGTTGTTGTTCATGTTGATCAAAATATATTATACTGGTTTCACCTGAATAGTTTTAACCCCCAAAACATCTCAGCATCAGTTCATTGTATAAGTCATTGAATGTAAAATGGTTAAACCAGTTGTCATCATCTGTCATCTAAAATTTCTATTAAACTTTTATTTGTAAATGTGTTGAATTGATGAATTGTGCAGATGAATCTTGAATGTCACTAATGAAGGCGAGTGAACGACATCAGATCAACCGATAATCAACTCGTTCTCTAAAACAGGTCAAAGGTGAATCTTGTTAACCTTCAGTTGGAGAGTGAATACAGACAGAGAAAAACACAGAGTTATACATTCTGATAATGGGTGAACAACTAAGAAACGAACACTTTACGGTACAGTAAAAGTGTGAATCCTGTCCGGTCTTTTACAATCAATATAAATCAAATATCCAATCAAATCAATAAATTTGTGCTGCTGAAATTCATAGATGCCAAACAGAAGGAAGTCAAATTTTGTGCATTTTCAGTCTCTGTGATCCAAACCATAGTTTATATCAAGAAATACTGAAACTGTGCATCATACTGATAACATGAATAAACATTTAAAAGATTTTGTTTGTGAACAATGACAAAGGGACTTGTTATTCTGGTGGGAATGAGATGTTCATAGACACAAATACTTACTTTTGAGAGATGAACTGAGGATTTTGAGAAAAGTTCAGGCTTTTGCAAGAAATCCATTGTATTGTGCTGATTGTACACATTGTTTTGAGAAATGCACTTACTGATTTGAAAATATTAAGAAAGATCCGAGAAACGCTCCAAAGCAACTGAGAAAAACTGTAATAACATTTATGGCGTTTGGCAGACACCCTTAACCAGAGATTCTGCAGATTTACAACTGAGCAGATGAGAGTTAAGGGCCTTGCTCTAGGGCCCAGCAGTGGCATCTTAGTGGTGCTGGAAAATGAACTTGCAACCTTCCAAGGCAGAGTCCAATGCCCTAACCACTGAGCTACCACCTATTACATGCCAACTATTACATGTATAACTGAGATACAGTACATCTATACCTGAGAGAAGTAAACTCCTGTCAACACCTTACAGCAGTTATGAGCAGTCGTTCCTTCACCACCCTACGTTTTCTCGCTATTATAGTTTTTAAGTGAAAAAAAAAGAGACAGCTTGTTACCAAGAAACCGCAAAGTATAAAAATTTTCTGTCCTTGAGTCTATTCAATCACAGAAAACACAGCGTTCCTTCAGGACCAAAATGCTACATACTGAATGGCATCATAGACATAAAACACCACAGAAGTAATACATAAGCACATCTACAAGTGTGTAAGCAGTGTGCAGGCATGTGCGAACGATGTTTGTGCAAAAACAACACAATACAGTACAATAGAACAAGTGAAAATGCAAGATCAAGCAGTACACAGATATAACTGTATGTGGAATAAAGTGCAAAGGCATTTCCATTTAATTTATATTACAACTATAATAAAATAGGTATATTTAAAAGAAGTAATCTACTTCAAATCAAACATAAGATGAAATAGTGGTGTAAGAAATGATCTCTTTTATCCATTGCAGATGGAAATGATGTAACTTGAGTTGGTGTCATTTTAACTCATTTTAAAATGAGTCATATTTTTTTTTAAACAGTTTCTATACTTTCATTAAGACCAATGTTGCCTATTGTATCTGAAACTGATTATCCAGGTTTGCTTTAAACTAGGAGCATTGCGGGTGGACTCTACAGTAGATTTGCATTGAGTGCAGGACATTGTGGAATTCCTTCCAAACTCATGAAAATGACTGTCCTCTCATGGCACATTTACCAATGTATAGAACCTTATTTTGCAGGTTTGTATAGAAAGAAGGAAGACGTAGAGAAAAAAGAGATTGGTTTTTTTTATCAATTTGGAAGTATAAATTACAGAAACACACAAAAAAAAGTAAGTTATTCAACTCCAATCTCTATAGCACTAAAGAGAAAAAGTTGAAAGCTGAAAGTATAGTTCTGGCCAGATCTAGCACGTTTGGCCTGAGGCCTTTGGAACCGGTCCTCAGATAAGTCTGATCTCTGCATAGTAATATCGCCATCCATTTCCTTAACCTCCCTCTTTTCTGCCCCACCATCTGACTTCAGGACCATTTCCTCTCACTTTGTTGTGCAAGATCTGCAGATAAAGGCTTACAAAAACACGCAGCCATTACGCGATTCACCAGAACACAAAACAAAACAGGCCCCTAATTGTGGTCAAAGTGAAAAGATCATGGCCGAGATGAGCAAGAATTCTGAGAACGGCAGCAAATTAACGTCTCGGAGCAGAGATCGAAGTGAAGTGAGCCGAAGCGAGAAAGAGAGATAGGCCTGGGAGCGGACTGGACTTGAGTGCCCCAGGCCTTTGTAGAATTTTCGCAATCATTGCTACTCCCAGTGGACTGAGATGTGGAGTGAAAACCATTTTTTCAAGTTGCGTAAAAAATGACCAAAATTAGGTTATTGTGAAAACGATATTGGACATTTTTGGAAATCTCAGAGTTTAGGCAAACTTCAGAAACATTTGCATTCAAATCACAGTGTTTAACAATCCGTCAATGTAACGTAACATTTCCTAACACGAGTAACAGAAAGTTCAGTTCTGCACAACATCAGTTTCTTTCATCAAAAGTCGGGCTCTTTCCCCACAGATACAAAATCAGTGGTGGAGAAAGTACACAAACCATGCACATGAGTTAATGTACAATAGTAATTAAAACTAAAAGTGCTCCCTTTAAACTTTCATTTGAGTAAAAGAACAAAAGTATTTGCCTTTAAATGTACCTAAGTTTCCAAAGTACTATGATTTATTAGGGCTATAATGTTCCTATTATCATTTTTGTTAAAAGACTCTTTGCTTAATCAATTCAGTTTTATGTGAAAAGACTCTAATGTGACTCTCAGCACACCGATTTATTAATAGAATGATATTAATGACTCAAACACTGTTTGATTTCTATGAGTCCAAAACCTTTCTAACTACTTAAAAAAAATCACCCAAATAAGGACACGGTTGTTGTTGAGTTCGAGTCTGGAGTTTCCTCAGTCATTTATTCCCCTTTAAATATTCTGCTTGCTGTTGAACTGACTCTGAACTGTATGTTTGTGCAAAGTAGATACCACCAAGCGCCAATCAAAACAATTTTAAAGCAGAACAGAGAAAAGTGAAAAAGAAAAAAAGCTTTTAAATGTAGTGAAATGAAAGTAAAATTCCAAAAGGAAATACTTCAGTACAGATACGTGAAAAAGATACTTACGTACAGTCATAAATAAAATGTACTGTATTACTGTTCACCACTGTACAAAATATACAATTACCTGCAATTTTTGTTGAACACTGATTTGATTATTAAAATCAAAGTGAGAAAATAATAGCAGTTAGAGGGGAGGTGGGGGGAGGGGGGGGGGGGGGGTTGTGTCTAATGCTATTTCATGCATTCTGGTACATTTTGTTAAAGAGTCAGATTCTCGTGCTAAACATGGCCAAAGTTTTCAAAAAAAACCTGATTTGGACATATAACAGAGTATTTCTGTGTCAAATACACTCCAGGTTCGTATATGTTTCTGAAAGTATTTTGAGTATGATGTCATGAAGGGCGAAATTCCTCGTATGGGAAGAGCGTGTACACAGCAATCATAGCGAGTTTCATTCGGTTTACGGAAGTCGTCCCTGCACTGCACAGGACTCGCTCGAGAAGAACATATCCAAAGAACTGTGTTTTTGGGTGTGAGGGAAGAAGTTCATTGCGTGCCATATAGACACGTCCTGCCGTAGTCGTCACTGCTGCCTATGTTCTTGCCGTTTAATTTTAGAGTCGGGATCCAATTCTGGATCAAACTTTTATCAGACTTTTGTTGCCCCATTCCAACGTTTTGCAGCTATCAAGTTCCTAATGACATTATTTTGTCCTAAAATGGTACATTTCCTCAGTTGAAACATTTGATATGTTTTCTATGTTCTATCAAGAATAAAATATGGGTTTATGAGATTTGCAAATCACTGCATTCTGTTTTTATTGACATTTTACAAAGTGTCCCAACTTTTTGGAATTGGGGTGTATATAGATGACCTACTTTCACCGTTTCTCATGACATAATATCTGTCTAATTCTGACATATATGTATAATATACTGTCTGATTTAAGTCAAGTTTATATCATGACTAAGAGTGTCATGGAAGGACATATTTGGATTGGTGGCATTTTATTTCTTTTTAGACTACTATAGATAAATGTACAGAAGGTTGTATTATTACAATGAGTAGCATAACTTTCAATTCTCACATATCCTGAGTAATCCCTCGGCCCCTAGTGATGCCTAGAACCAGTTCAGACTTTGGTGAGTTTTTTGTGCATGTTCGTTTGCCATCTGTATGGGCTTCCTCATCTTAATGGAGTTCTTCATTATCCTCCCAACTCCCAGCATGAACCAGGATAGAGTGGTTACTGCTGATAAATAAATGAACGGCACACAATCGTTTATTTACGATATATGATGAAACCTTTGCAATATAAACGAAAAGTTATTTAAGAAGTGGCATGATAAAATCTTAAACCCTTGAAAATTTAGACATTTCCCATTGAATTAATATGTGTATTCTAGGAACAAGGTTCCCCCGAAGAAAATGACCCTTAAAGTAGTTCTTCTTGGATCACATTTTTTTTTAAATGGTGCTATACAGACTTTAATATTTTTTCCCTGCAGGGACCAACCAGAGGCTGAAAAGGTGTGGTTAATAATCAATATGATCAACAACTGAATGATATTGGTTTGGTAAGTGGTATTGCCTTATTATTATTATATCATAATCAGATTTGAAAGTAAAATCCCATCTTTGCACTTTTATAAAAAGACTCAAATTATATCTACAGATTGTTCAGATATATTACGTAAGCCGAGAAGTCTCCAGCTAAATCTAAAGCTTTTGTACTGGTGCCATCTTACTGTTTTACTTTATAACCACTTCCTCTGGATTGTATGCATTGCACCACCAGTAGACTTCCCTCTCAGCCCTAATAAATGAGAAATAAAATATCTCGACCTCCCTCTCTTTGTGTGTTTTATGGTCTTTAAACATCCCACTGTTCTTACCGCTTTCTCTTTCTCATTTAGTTTTGATGTGTTCCTGATACAATCCCTTGCAGTAATTTTATGGTCTGTCTATAAAGCAGTAACTATTAATGATCTGTATCCAAAAAGTTGGGTTTTTTTATAAACCATCTATCATCCATTACACAAGACTCTAAATAAAGAGACTCTAAATAAATAAATAAATAAATAAATAAATAAATAAATAAATATATAT
>JAAIIK010000068.1:5201737-5213129 GCA_014706435.1 Silurus glanis | reverse complement strand
GTGTGTGTGTGTGTGTGTGTGTGTGTGTGTGTGTATGTGTGTGTGTGTGTGTGCAAATATGTATTCGCACACGCACAGGACTTTTGGTACGCTGCACACGTATAACTAATGCAATCCTTTTTACGTGTGGAACATTAGTTACAATCTGTGCTCCTTCCTGAACGTATTAAATGGCGGACCGCAAGTTTGTTTTTGTCTCCGCTGCACAATTGAATGCATTTCTTTAATTATTATTAAACTTGAAAACATACACAACAATGCCAGGGGTATAAGAAAATAAAATAAACTATAGTTAGCACAGTGTCACTGTGGCTACTCACTCCATACCAGAAATTCTATTTGTTTTGCGCTTGCATTAGAAAGAATCCAAAGTAACACTTTTGATTCTTTAGCGTTTTATGTCCAGCTTCAAGAATTTCTCTTAAAAGGAAGAAATCCTGACAATTTAGCATCTCGAAGGACTGAATGAATGAAGGATGGAAGGAATAAAGACATTTGTTAAAGTATGCTAAAAAAAAAAAAAAGAACAGTTAAGTACATCATATCTTATTAAATATTAACTGTAAAACACACACACACACACACACACACACACACACACACACACATACATTTACATGCACGCAAACCCGTATTACCCAGATGGGGTCTAACAAATTTAATTTTTCCATTTGTTTAATTTTATTCGATCATATTAATTTGTGCCAATGTAAAGAATGACTTAATTTAATATATATAATAAAAAAAACATATTGCATTAATTAGATTTATTCTATATTATTTTTATAAACTATTATAAACTATTATTTTATATATTAACTATATAAAATATATTAACTATTAATATATTAACTATTAATATATTAACTATTAACTATATCTTATATCTTATATCTTATATCTTATATATCTTATTCAACCAAGCAGCCATTTTATTTCAAATTGTTTTTAAAATGTAAACTGTCGTTCACAAATGTTAATAATAATAAACTGCGTAAATAAAAAAACAACAAGCAATTTAAAGTTTTGCATTTTTTCCCCCCAATCAGAAAAGCAGTAACATGCGACATGGTCATGTGATCTGGCTGTTGTCTGTGTGGCTGATGGGAAATGAGGTCCTAGGCAACCCTGTTGGGAAAATGGTAGCCCAGTGTTTAAGGATCTGGATTACTGATCAGATGTTTGGGGGTTTTAGCCCTGCAATCCTGGGGCCCTTGAGTAAGGCTGTTAAACCTCTGTGTTCCTAAGGTGATTTTCAAGTATAAAGCACTTTTCTGTCTGTTGTGAGGCTGTGTGGAAAACAGGGAAATGTCGCAATAAAACACTTGCAGTTATGCTGATAATGCCACGATGGTGTTATGCAGGCAGACGCAAAGTTGAGTTTTTTTAAGACCACAGCAATTTTTAGAGAATTGATATGCACTTTTCTTTTGTCCATTCTTGAGCTTTATTTTTTTGGAGTGGAAGATATAAAATGGCCTGCAATAGAGCTCTGACCTCAACCCTATTAAACACCCTTTAGATAAATGTGAATGCTGACTGCACCCCAGGCCTCCTCACCTACAGTACATCAGTATCTTACTTCACTAATATACAATAACTGTATAATGCAGAAGATAAATGTACACAGTGTAGACCTCTGAGAGACTCAACAGCCCCAAGGCTTATGCTTCTTCTCAGAGCTGTGCTGGAATTTCCTGTGCCCTCGCTGGTTCAGTGAGGGATGGGGTGGGTGGGCTTCAACATGTCCCCCAGGCACAGCCATTATGTTCTTTCAAAGTTTATGCTAAAGCATTTAGGCCTCCTATTACACTCACTGTATGCTTTATATAACTGAAACAGTGCACTCATAGTTTCCATGAAAGAAAAAACCCTCCCTCTTATTTCTTACATTTTTAAGGTGGTGAATAAAATACAATAAAAACACATTATTTAAATACTCTCTTTTTGCAATCATGATTAGTGGCACTGTGGAAAAATCCGTATTTATTAGTTTAATTGTTGCACTGTCATCTATTAGAGTTGTCACACATAGCTCATGCAAAATGACTGGCATCATGTGGTCATGTGACACCGCATCATGCACAATGAGTTTTGAGTACTTTTCCCGTCAATACTTTGACGTCTTAAGTTTCTCAAATGTTAAAAATAATTACCAAATTGCATGGAAACTTGGTTTACATTTTACTTTCTGCCTGTAAAGATCAGTGAACCAAATGCAGTGAAAGTCATTTCAACTTAATTATTTGTAAACTTGTCTATGTACAGTATGTAATATATTACATTGTCCATTGCATTGTACATTAAGTCCAGTTTAATTCTGTACCATCAAATCATCATCCAATCAAAGAAGAGCACTTGTGTACAGGTTTTAAACTAACCTAATAAAAAACTTGGTAGAAACGAAATAAACTCGTTCTAAAATAACTTACTCAAATACTTGGATTATTTTCCCACTGATGTTATGTATGTGGTGAGTCTGATATGTCTGATGTTGATCATCACTCTGATCACTCATTTCTCACTCTCAGTAGACTGATTAGGTTATGACTCCTCGGTTTTAGATTTTGTAACCAGAATTGTAACTTGTTAAACCTGTACTTGTTACATGTGGAAATCATTTTCCTGACTCTTACCTCATTCCACCCAGTTCCAAATGGGAATTCCATAGTAGAATTTTTGTCATGATTTGGTCAATAGAAATGCAGCCAAGTGTAAAATTCCTGTTGTGAGACATTGTATAATTCTTTGGAAATAATAAGGAATTTATAAGTAAGTTGAAACCAATATGATGTTTTTTTGTGTCTTTATTCTATAATATGCTTTAGCACAGGACGAAAAGCCAAAAACCAGTGAAGATAATTGAATAAAAGACCCAAAGGATTCTGAAAAATATCAGAAATAAAGGAAGACTTACTGCTTCATCCGAAAAATAGCAGTCTGTACAGGAGTCATTTATAAACAAATTACCAGCAGACTCAGAGTATGTGGTACTAAGGAGGAAAGTCAGTGATCATTAAGGATAAACTGATCAAATGAAACCCAAACTGTATAAAAGATACACACGTTCATCCTATCAGCATAGTATTACCTCCGAAGACATGCTCAAATGTCGTAATGCTAATGAGAAAGGGGGTAGCAAGTAGAGATGCCCCCCCCCCCCCCATGTCATGATTGGCTGGCTGTTGGTGGTCCCCAGCATTTGTTTTTTTCTTTCATTTACAGAGCCTGGGGTGCTACAAAGACTAGAGTTTCTACTCTGAGCAAATATTTTACTAACAGCAGCTGGAATGTAGTTATAAAGATACCGGTGTGAACAAACTCTGACTTATATTGTGCCGAATCCATTGTTTGTGGGATTTCTAATACTTCTCATACAGTGTAAAACGCCTTTTAATGGAAAATTTGATGGAGTGCAACCTGGAAAAAGACCATTAGAATGCTGGTACAGAGCTCAATTTACATTGCCGGTGAAGGTATGCCAGTAATGTCCTGAGTTATGACTGTGTCTTTTTCTTTGAAGTGATAGTCTCTCCATCAGACTGAACTTTCAGTCTGGGCATCCAAAAGGCCAATAAACACTGAGGGAGTAGTCTGTCTACTTCGGACAAACTGTGCCAAATGTTCCTGCATACTTATAGAGCACCAGGAACTTTCCAAGATGGCTTTTAAATGCATGCTAGGTTTAGCTACCAACTGTACTCACCAACTTGGTCTTAAACACATTTTATAGCTACAGTATATACATATGTCTTTCATATATATAAAATTATAAGACGTCAAGTCAAGTGAAGTCAAGTTTATTTCTATAGCGCTTTTCACAACAGACATTGTCTCAAAGCAGCTTTACAGAAATCAACAGTCAAGGTGAATGGTGTGCATTTATCCCTGATGAGCAAGCCATGGCGACTGTCCAAAAAACGAGATGCAAATTTCAACGAAAGGACGTTTATAATTCAAACGTCCCTACAACTGGAGTGTCACGGTTTGCTCTGTCTCCTAGGAACAGCATGTAGTCGTATGATAAATAGCTTTTTTCCTATCAAAATGTAGCGCAGTAGAAGCAACGGTTGCCAAAAATCTGAACAAATCTGAAATACAGCATTAAAGCACCGCAGATATGTTCCACGTTTTCAGCATACAATATGGGTGTGTGTTTGGTGATGGAGGTGGGGCGTTTGTTTAATTCTAATGAGGTGGTAAATGGCTGTAACACAGAAATGAGTCACAGACGTTTCATTTTCCAAAGAAAAATAAACCAGTCCAATATCTGATCCCATCAACCTAGTGTTGTTTTTTAAAGAGGAACATAATGTACGCACAAAGCCGAAATGTCTCTGTTTTACACACAGCCGCCTGCTCACAAACAAACCTCGCATGACTAACAACTTATGGCTTTAAGGCAGAGAGGTACGCACTCCTCTGGAGCCAGAGAGGTTTGCTGTAGCCCTGTGAGAGAGGGATAATGGTGGAATATAAGGATAGAGAGAAAAGAAAAGTGCAGTGGAAGGAGGAATTATGGCTGAATAGGGAAAAGCAGTGTGAGAACGAAAGGAGTGGGAAGATAGCAAGTGAGAAAGACGAAAGAGGGAGGCGTAGGTGTGGACAGTTTCTTTTTTTCTGTAACAGTTCTGGAGTAACCTGGCTCTCTAGAGACAGAGGAATGAAGTTATGAGGAACCAGAGAGAGAAAGTAATGTTGTGGGTCAATGCATTCCCTCCATGTCTCAGGCTTATTGGCCAGCCTTTCCTTCCCCACCAAAGCCCACTGTGTGTGTTTGCACAGCTGGGCGGACAGCGCAGATAGATGGACGGAGAGATCCCGGCCACCCCTCACCCCCTCTTGCCACCCCCCCTTCCCCAAAAATATCAACCCCCAAACTCTCCACTCGGCTTCTGCGCCCCCACCGACACTTCCACTGGGGGTTTCCTCCACTCGTAGCCCAGAGGTCCTACAGCCTCTGTTTAAGTTTGTTTGCTTTAGCAGGCCACCTCACCATGACTCCAGGCTGTCCGTATTTTTAGAGAGCCTCCTTTTCGTTTTCCATGAAGACCTAACCACAGTATGTTCGCCTTCCTATTATTTTCCTTCTGTCTTATTTATTTAATTCGTATTGTGCATTTTGTTTCCTATAATAAAACCCCGTCGTCCTCTGATCTATAACAGCACAATAGAACAATAGTCGATTCAAGAAGATGGGGGGTGTTTTATCGCTTTGGTCTGCATTGCAACACAGGAGAAATAGTCGGTCATCAAAAACCACATCATACCAATATTTAATTCATGGTATTAAGCATAGCTGACCACAACAATTGCAGATGCATTTATATGAAAAACTTCTACTGTAGAGTTAATCTTTAAATTGCAGGTTAGATGAAGGTAGATTACAGGCATGGTGCATTTAGTGGTCACCATAGCCAGTGATAATAGTGGGCTATAATGTTCATGTTTGGTATTCGACCTCTGATTTGATGGTATTTATTTAGCATATTTACTGTAATCATAGGGGTTTTTGTAGCCCTACCATTTAGTTTGAGAAAACCAGCTCAAATATGATCCCATGCAGATTCCTTCATTAAAGAATAATAAATAATAGATTCATCCTCCATTTGACCTGCACATGTTATTGTGCTGCTGTGGTGCAGCTATGCATTTGCGATCCACCTGTGACTGAATGGACAGTGACTGCAGGTGGAACAGCTGGGCAACAGATGTCATGGTTAGCCGGCATGCACAATCCCATCACTGTCTTTATGAACATACATGGCCAGCACTCCATTTGCTAGCCTGGTGGCCATTTTGTTTCTCTGATGCAAGGTGTCCTGTTTCACAAAAGGGGGAATCACGGAAACAGTAGAAATTGCATTTGTGTGGTGAAAAACTGTCCGACTGAGGTTAGTTAGGTCCTTTTAGCACTTCTGCACTCTTCTGGATCTGTTCAACAAGAAGCCAGCAGAAAATCCCAAACAGATGTCCATTTCCCTAGCTTTTATAAAACATGCATTTCCAATTACCTGTCAGCCTCTGAAGCCATGTGCCTTCATGTAGCCTGCAGAGCAACTCAACACTGCCTTGTGCTAATGTTCCGGAAGTATTACATCACTGAAAAATAAACTGAAGCAGGTGTAAATATATTTGTGTGGCTAGTTAACAAACTATAAATAAACTTACTATTCCAAAATGCTCTTAAAACTCCCAAAATGACTAATGCCCTCGACGTTTAATAATATTCCATTTAAACATTAAGTCTGTCAGGAAAAAGACCAGCGTGGATAAATTCATAAGTGCTCCATCAAATGCAATAAAACAGACGAAATTAGGTTTTTAAGAGCCGTAGTTGATGGTGGATATGCAATTTGTGAGCTGGGACTTTCTACACTTCTAAAGATTTAAATGTGCAAGTGTTTTAAAGAAGGTAAAATAAAAAGATGGTAATTACAATGTGCATGCAGGGGTTTGAGGAGATCAATCAAGCCGTTAGCATGCACACCTCGGTTCCCTTTGTCAGTTTTTTAAAATCTAAATTGAAGTTTAATGCACAGCGCTTGATTGCTTGTAAAATCCCAGCAATTAGAAAGTTTGTGCACACAGAGACCTGTCAGTCCCGCTAAACCTCAATTCCTATTTACTTACAGTATCCTGGTCCTTTAATTGGAATGACACTTTTGCCATATCTACATGTATTCAAGAACTTAAAATCAACAGTCTTCATGTGGTTCCAGCTAAAATGCCCCCCTTATGTTTATGTGGTGATCCCATTAAATCACTGTATGCTTGGCTTTTCTATGCTTTCTCCTAGGGGCCTGACACACAGTTTGTTGAATTTATCCCTTGATATTCTCCGAGTGGGCACAGACATTGCACGTTTTTGGCATTCATCTTTAACTAATGTTCTTCATCCTCTCTCTAAGGATTCACCATTCAGAGAATGACAGGCCATGCCTGATGGTCCTCTGGGTCTTTGTCTAACAAAGGACTGTGAGGAGAAAAATGGGAGGTTAAAAAAGAGCATGCACGGAGTTAGAGAATCAAGGGAGCGATATTTTGAGAGAAGCTGAGAGAGAGAAGGAAAGAGACAGCAGAGCGATATTTCTCCTCTCCTCCCCAGCTGTGGAACCTCACATCTGGCTCCATGTGGGCCAGATTAATGCCAGGCTGTCAGGCAACAGTGGCCATACCCCACAGACGGGAAATGTTGTTCTTGGAATGCCACGCCACCCTCCGAAATATTCAGAGTGACTCCCCCGATTCCTTTCCTCTTCTCTCTCACTCACTCATTCTATGTCTTTCTTTTCCTCCTGTCTGCCAACATAAACCCCCAAAGCCACAGCAGCTTCACTGCTGACGGGCAGAAATTAATCGTGAAGGCCTTACATGGAGTGATTTATCAACGGCCACTCCAGTTCACAGTCTGCGGTGAGGCAGGCCGGGGCCTGGGAGCTCTCAGGAACCCAGCCTAGGAAAAGTCAAAGAGAGAGAAAGCGAGAGAAAGAGCCATATTTACCGTTAACAAGTGCCACCTACTAAGAATCTCTGGTAGAGCACGGATCATGAGCTTTTCATGACAAATGGAAATAAAAATGTATGTTCTAACTACCTTGAGCACACTACCATGAGCAAGTCAATACCTGTTAACTAAATGCCTGTACTCATAACATCATCAAGAGCTGGAAAAGGAGGTCTGTCTCACATACCCTCCCAACCTGAAAAATCTCCCACCAAAAATCTCCAGCTGATCTCATCAGCCACGTAAACACTTGCCTTGGAGACTATGGGCACAATCCCAGAACAATACGTTCCTTTAGACATTGTACAAATGCAAGGTCTCGGGAACATTGTAGATTTTATCCCAAGGCCTGGAAAGGGGACAGTCTAGTCAAATACATAAAACTTTAATTGAACATTTGCTGTGCAAGACTGTAACCATGAAGAACACTTCACTTGTCAGATTGCTGCCCTGAGCTAACGAGTAGGCATTCGATATAAAGTAAAGCAACACATCACTTTTATGGCCCCGGCTTCTTACATAAGAAGGATTTCGAGCAGGCCTAGGGCCTTATGTGCTTTGTCCCGTTGCAATGGACTCTCCGCTTCACAGAGGAGGGCTGATACTGTCTCTACCTAATCCTGTGCATGAAAAATTTGGAAAGTGGTAACTGGCCCTTTTACTCAAGCATCATGCTCACAATGTCAGTTCAGACTTTTGATTCCCTTTAGCTCTTATTCTCATACACTCATTGTGTTCTTGCATAGGATATCATTTTATTATGTTTGTGGCAATTTTATTCACCATATTATTTCCAACAATTGATAAAGAGAACAGTATTGCACACCTACCCACTGTCCAAGTATAGCAGTCCTGTAATGTAGTAACGAGCAAGGCGTCTATGTTCTAAAAGAAACAGTAATGGATGGCCTGACTGCCTGCCACCCACCCGGTCATGGCAGCCTCCTGAAATATTAAGGGAAAATGTTGTGGCTTTGTCTGCTGCTTGTGTAAATGAGAGTCAGAAAGTAGGTCAAACCTAGGATTATATGTTGGACTAAGATACATTTTCTTGGATTGTGTGCTGGACTGGCTAGTTTAGCCTGGCTTTACAGTATGTGTTGGACTAGACAATATTAGTCTGCCTTTTTTTCTGGACTGGTTAGTTTAGCCTGGTTTTTGTATGCTGGACTTTTATGATGGTCTGCTTGGCTTTGCTGTAAAAGCTTTGCTTTTGTATGCCAGACTATGTCACTTTAGCCTAGCTTCTGTGTCCAGTGTGTAGCTAGTATTTGTCTTGGGTCACTTTAGACTAGCCTTTGTTAACTTGACTAGTTCAATCTGACTTATGTGTGTTGGAGTGGATCTCTTTAGACTGGCTTATATTTACTGGACTGGGTCATTTTAGACTGACATGCTACATTTTGTTCCTTCATCTTTGCTTCTATGTATAGGACTTGGCCACGTTAGTGTGCAACTCAGACAATTTTGGCCTAGAAGATCTGTGTAGGACTGGGATACTTTCAGGAGGCTTTATTGTGGTCTACTGGATACATAGGGCTGGATTTTGTGTGCACAACTTGGCTGCACTGTTGGAAAAAAAAGCTGTCCCCTACAAGAGAGAGATCCCTTTTGAGAGATAGATACCATAGAATCATGGGTTTACCTCTTTGAAGAGTTTTCATATAGAACTTACACGTAGACACTGTGACTGTTACAAAAAACCCTTGAAGTACTTTTTTCTAACAGTGTAGTTTGGCTTCCATGTATATCAAGGTCTCACCATGGAGGGTTCTGTGTCGGCCAAATGCAGCACGCAGGCATTTATGAAGCTGGGCCAATATAGGCTGCAAGCTTCTCTGTAGGCCAAGGCTGGCAAGGGTTAGAGTCAGGAGTTCCTTGGTTTGCTCACACAGGCTTTTGATACTTAGCAGACACAATTGATCATTTCTGCTGGGCAGCTGTACATTGGAAAGTACCAAACAGCAAGAGGAGGGTGTTTTTTTAGAATTTCAAATTGCCCGTGTTAAATGGTGGCTCACCGCAGTTTGAAAGCTTCTGGTATGCTTTACGACAGTTAGCCAGAGGTTAAATAAGTCAATACATATAACAATATTTCTAAGGGGAAATTACAAAAATAGATGTAATGGATTTGCAGATGTGCATACCTTTTGGCACTCCAGGTAAATGGGTGTCACTTCTGTAAAAGCTTTATTGCTCGGTGTTCAACCTTTTTTTTATAGGATGCAGGCAACTGGTCCTATAAACTTTTTAATTGGAGCTTATTCGCACTGTAAGACCAGCAGGATATGATGCCGCCTCTCTGTCTGGGGACTGTTTTTTTTTTCTGTTTACTGTTTACTGTGCTTTCAAGAGCTACAGCACATGTTGTAGTCAAGTGGTCTAGACGTCTTTTGACCAGGTGATGGATCTCAGTTAAGGAGGTTAGTCTAGGGAGAATGGTGTTTCCTCTGCAGTGGTCGCTACTTCCTGTACAGGTGAAGGACCTACCGCTGACCCACGGCCGGCCCCTGGCTTGTAAAAGCACACTGCGTGCACTACACCATGAGTTGCGAGATATTAAGAAACAGGTCCAAGAGAAAAAAATGAGAAGGTATATTTTCCACTATAAATTCAGGAGGGCTGACACAGGGTTTTATGTGGGAAGGTCAGCACTTTGGGCAAGAGGAAAAGAAAGAGAAAGAGGTGCAATTTTAGGTGATATAAACTGTTATACGGCACTTAAAGGTGAAAGATGGCTTAGTAAAAGGACCCTAGTCCTAAAAAAGCCACTTTGATTTATCTGTTACTGTTTTAGTAAAGATTATATTGTATCGTATTTTTTAAACATGATTAAACATTGAGATAAACATTTGAAATGAAAGAAATAATCCTAATCCCCCCCCCCCCCCAAAAAAAAAAAAAAATAGTCCACTTGTTGACTCATATACAGCCATATACAGTTTGAATAAGTACTAAAAATAATTTTTACTAAATAATTCTGAAGTTTTAATGCATTAAATCATGTACATTTTGTAATTTTTGTGCATTTGTCTTTACTGTACTTCACTAATTCTTCATAAAAAAATATAGAATATGTTAAAATTTCTGTCTAATATTTTCTGTCTGACATTTTAAAACTTTGAGATTATAAAGATCTTTATAATAATAAAGATCTCATCATTATAACTGAAACTGTAAATAATTTGGAATAAAACTAGATAATAGAAGATTTTTAAGACAGCTTTCTCTCATATCAAATTCATTTTAACACAGTGTCATGGATGTAGATTTGATATTCGCCAAATTAGTTTTAAAAATGGTAAGAATTCATTTATCCATTTCCCAATAGACATCTATTATAAATACATTAAGTAAACAGGGTTTTTTCCTCCCCGTTGAAGAACATGCTGTCGTTAGAGGTTAGATTGGAAAAAAAAACATTTTTCTTTTCAGTGAGTTTTTTTTTTCAATGGTTGGGGGTCTGCTTTTCTTATACAACCTGCTATAAAGAACTGCCAGTGAATAAGGTGATAATACTTTAGATGGATGGGGTAAGGGTAAAGGTTAGTGACAGAGACAAGGACAAAAGGTGGAGCGACTCACTTTACAGAAAATCTGCTGTGGCCATTACTCACACATACTCACACATACACACACATACACACACATACACACACATACACACACATACACACACACAAAACATCAAAAAGGGCGCACCTGCACCACTGGCCTCTCTGTGAGCGTCTGCTCTTGTAATTTTGGGTGCTGTGAGGTCAGTGCAGGCTGCATACTCAGATCTGGGTCATTCCACAGCTCTGTCCTTCATGCATTCTTCAAATACAATCCCATACGTACACACACACACACACACACACACACACACACACACACACACACACA
>JAAIIK010000068.1:5189581-5201727 GCA_014706435.1 Silurus glanis | reverse complement strand
ACACACACACACACACACACACACACACACACACACACACACACACAAAAAAATACAACCACTTAAAAAGAACATCAGTCAGAAAAGCCACAGAATCTTTACATCACCATCTATTACCAAACTCCTAAACAAACATACACTCAATCTGTATTGTCAGAGAGGAAAGCCACAGAATTCATCATATCACTAAAAGAAAAACCACAGCTCCACAAATGAAAAGTTAAAAAAAAAAAAAAAAAAAAAAAAAAAAGAATGAGCCAATGAATTCGCAGAGTTTGACTTGAATTGCAGCTTGGTCAACTTTTCACCATAGAAAAACATACAGATAAAATTCTCAGTCAAGAATGACATAAAATATAGTGTGCGCTTTAAAGACAGTGGCTCCGTTTTTTTTTTCTTTCTTTTTTTCCAGAAGTACAAAATCTTTTATGAAACAAGACCGCTGAGGCTATTGTGGATAAAGTGCTTTCGTATGTACACTCCATGTGTGAGGCAACTGCAGAGTCAGTTTATTTGACATTTTATTCAAGGAGTTCACATGGACCGCCGATACCGCAATATGATGAAAAGAACAAACATAGAAGTGTGGCAGTATTTTAAAGGATGGTATATTCAAGATTGTGCTGCACCTCGAGCTTTCCACTTTCCACTTGACCCTAGTGTGAGCTCATTTCTCTCAGGACCCTGTATGTCTCTCAGCGGCCCAGCCCAGGCTGTGGTTTACATTACAGGCAACACTGGAGAACACGAAGAGGTGTGTTAATGAAGTCTGTCAACAAGACAGAACAACAACAGCCAGAAAGAGAAAGGCCCAGAGCACTGGTTTCTTATGTGTTTATATAATAATACAAACTTGAGAACATTCAGCTCGAAAAAAGCAGCAAGTGTCACCAACTCATCATCTGTTCGTGTAGGTGTGTAGAGTGTAGTGCAGGAGGACCTCTCCAGGGTGTTTTGCATTGCTGCAGTACATCATCTGATGAATTAAGGACCGAAGAGCCCTTTGGCCTGACATATATCACCCAGAGTGGAGAGAGAGAGAGAGAGAGAGAGAGAGAGAGAGAGAGAGAGAGAGAGAGAGAGAGAGAGAGAGAGAGAGAGAGACGCAGCACCCTGGAGAGCAGTGGAATGCTTCTGTTGCCTGCCTGGGATTGCATACGCTGACATTCGCATATGTACACGTGCGTACACGTTGATAAATCTTCCGCTATATGTTCTACTCCTCCACTGACAGGTCCTTGGAGCTTCCAGAGCTCCATCTCAAATGCATACTGAAAAGATGAGGTGTTCTCGAAATGTATAGAGAGATAGTGCAGACATGGTAGTCTTGCAGTTTATCTTTGGCCTGTTTTTAAAATATTGACACTTCTCTTAGATTAAGGATTTTAAGGATGTATTTAGAGATTTTAGCACCTTTATAGAGTACTATGTAGCAATAAAAACAATAAAGCCTGAGCGTCAAAGCTCTCCAGGCCCTTGACACAATTAAGCTTTGTCTAGACGTCTTTAAAGCCTTTGAATTCCAGTTAGATTAGAAAGCCTAATTAATCTAGCCGAGCTGGCTCAGAGACACTGCTCTGAGAAAAAGAGAGAGAGAGAGAGAGAGAGAGAGAGAGAGAGAGAGAGAGAGAGAAGGGACTTGTGAAGGAAAAAACTTCAGCAGGAAAGTACACTGGATGAGAAGAAAGATCAACAAGCCAAAAAAAAGCCAGTTTCTTAACTAAAAAAAACAAACTGTGTCAGTATTTCTCAAACAAGAAGTACATTTTTGTTGTTATCAGTTTTTATCGTGGTGGATCTTGGTGGAGTTTCTTTACCCATGTAAAAAATAACCACATTTTCTTTTGTGGCAAAAAATAAAACAATGGTTTGCAAAAACCATGGCTATTATGGTATGCCGGTCACATTTTTACGACGACCACAAGTGATTATGTCATCCTTCATGAAAACAGTTTCAACCAAATAAAAGTGATGTTTAATAATAAATAAAAAACTCTGTTTCATCATTTTAAAATTGCGTGGTTTGCACTAATTGAGAAACATGTCACAAAACATTTTGAAACAGCATTACACAATACAACCCCAATTCCAAAAAAGTTGAGACGTTGTATAAATTATAAATAAAAACATAATGCAATGATGTGCAAATCTTATAAACCCATATTTTATTCACAATAGAAACATAGAACATAGAAAACAAAAGTCTGAAAAAAAAAAACCGTGAATGTAATTAAAATTAAACAGTTGCAACTAATGAAGTTAATTGACGACAGGTCAGTAAGATGATTGCGTGTAAACGGTGCATCTTAGAGTCTCTCAGAAGTAAAGATGGACAGAGCTTCCCCAATCTGTTAAAGATTGTGTCTACAAATTGTGGAACAATTTTAAAAATGATGTTCCTCAACATAGTACATAATATCTTCAAAAAGTCTGGAGAAATCTCTTTGCACAAGGGGCAAGGGTAAAAAAATCAATATTGGATGCTTGTGATCTTCATGCCCTCAGGTGGCACAGCATTTAAAACCATCATGATTCTGTAATGGAAATCGCTGCATGGTGCTGACATGAAAACATTTGATGCATCATGAAACGAAAACTACAACAAAGGACACCAAGAACTGTTGAGCAGCTAGAATCCTGTATTAAACACATATGGAACACCATATGTGGGCTCCCCCGAAACTTCAGAAACTGGTCTCTTCAGTTCCCAGACGTTTGCAGACTGTTATAAAAAGAAGAGGGGATGCCACACAGTGGTAAACATGGCCTTGTCCCAACTTTTTTGAGATGTGTTGATTCCATGAAATTTAAAATCAACTGATTTTTCCCTTAAAATTCATCTTCATCGGTTGCCCTCTGTCATCTGGTGTGCCACAGGGATCTATTCTTGGTCCCATTCTGTTTTCCCTCTATATGCTGCCACTTGGTCAACTCATTTCCAAACACAAAGTTCAATTTCATTTCTATGCTGACGACCTCCAGATTTATCTTCCTGTGATTCTGAGTGATAGTTCTGCATTGGACCCTCGCCATAACTGCCTTCAAGATATTAAACAGTGGCTTTCCCAGAACTTCCTTCATCTGAACGAAGAAAAGACTGAGTATATCCTGTTTAGCCCGGACTCACCCAGCAGTTCTCTGAGTTTTGGTCCTCTAACACCTCAGTTTGCGCCTACCGTGCGTAACCTGGGTGTTATTTTTGACCAAAGTATGCTATTTGAGAAACAGATCAGTGCAGTAGTGAAGGCGAGCTTTTACCAGCTAAGACTCCTCAGCAAGGTAAAACCATTTTTGTCCCAAGCTGACCTTGAAAAAGCTGTACATGCCTTCATCAGCTCGAGGATTGACTACTGCAACGCTCTCTACATTGGACTTAATCATTCTCTTCTCAGTCGGCTCCAAATGGTGCAAAACGCGGCAGCACGTCTTCTCACCAACACCTCAAAACGCTCACACATCACCCCGGTCCTCCGCTCGCTTCACTGGCTTCCGGTGCGGTATAGGGTGGAGTATAAGGTTTTGTTGTTCGTTTTCAAGGCCATCAATGGTCTTGCCCCGGCCTACCTCACCGAATTAATAACAGTTTATCAACCAGCCAGGACTCTCCGTTCATCTGGACATACCTCTCTGGTCATTCCTAAATACAGATGTAAAAAGTTTAGTGGCCGGTCATTTGCCGTCCAGGGACCAAAGCTGTGGAACGCTCTCCCAGCTCACATTCGATCCATCACTGTGCTGAATGTTTTTAAATCGCAGTTGAAAACTTTTTTATTCATACAAGCTTTTAACACGTAGCCCTGATTCAACTGCTATTTTACATATATATTGTGTTCTTATATTAAAAAAAAAAAAAATTTTATTTCTTATATTTATATTGTCTAATGTCTTTGTTATTTTTACTTTTTACTGGAAAGTGCCTTGTGCTCCTTTTGGTTGCTGTAAGGCGCTATATAAATAAAACTTGATTGATTGATTAAAATGATACATTTTCTCAGTTTAAACATTTGATATGTCATCTATGTTGTATTCTGAATAAAATATTGAAATTTGAAACTTCCACATCATTGCATTCTGTTTTTATTCACAATTTGTACAGTGTCTCAACTTTTTTGGAATCGGGTTTGTATACAGAGAGAAGACGTTGTGCTTCACACTGGCAAATATGGTGCTGTCCCAACTATTTGAGACTTGTTTCAGTCATCAAATTAATAATGACCCTATTTTTTCCTTAAAAAGGTATATATTCTCAGTTTAAAAAAATTTGGTTTTATTGTGAATGGAATATGTATTTATGAGATTTGCAAACCATTGCCTTCTGTTTATATTTAGATTTGACAGAGTTTACCAACTTTTTTTTTATTTGGGTTGTAAATGCAAAATGCTTAACCATATTTCTACATTTGACATTCAGTGGCCAGCAAAAGTGAGTACACCCTGACAGATTTCCCATAAATAAAACATCCATCTCTCTTTTAAATTTTAAATACGGGATCCTATACAACAAAAAAGATACTTGTCTAATTGACTACAAATCTGGCTTATTGGTTTTAAAATAGATTAGTCAGTACCGAAAGTAAAATTAGAGCTATTATCACAAAATAATTAAAGATCATGGTGCAAAAATAAATACACCCCAAAGAATGTGTAAAAGAAAACATTAAATAAAATTTTAATAAACAGGATTTCACCAGCAGATGAGTCTAATCAATCATCATATAGGTGGCCACAAGATAATTGACAACTAAGTGTGGTATTTAAGAAAGAAATTCCAAAATGGCACAGCATGAAAAAGAAATGTCATAAGAACAAAAATTATTTCTTTGCACAACAAAGGCTAAGGTTATAAGAAAATAATACCACACAATAATGATTAATACAATATGATTCCCCCTTTATGATCAGCATGATGCGATTCGATGCAATACGATGCAATGAAAAAAAAATTTCATTGCAATTCAATGTAGTACAGTTAGTTTACTTTTATGTTTTTGGTTCAGACAGACAGCAAATCATCAATTTACTAAAGTGCCTTCTGACTTGTAACCCTTTTACAAACAGGCCTTTGTAGTGCAAAAAGGAATAAAGATTCAATAAAACCAGACGTTCTTTTTCCTGTTACGTCTCCAGGAAGTTACAGCTCTACCTCTGCCATGTTAATCTGTATTCTATGCGACTCTCAGGACACGTCTCGGTCTCCGTAGCGTTGTGATACGTCATAATACCCCAAATTGTTGGTTACTTTTTAAATAATAAAAGCATAATACATCTACTAATAATGAAATATAAATAAATTGTTTATTACTGATGCAAATGTTTTCAAATGTTTTCATCGTGATACAAAATGCCAACTTTTATGCTCTCCATCTAATTATGAGAACCTGATGGCTCCACAGCAATTCGTGGCCAGGAGCCAAGTGAGCAAAACTCTCTGGATCAGACTGACACTAGCCAATTCAGTTTTTTTATAGTGTTTTTTGTGATTTAATATTTTGAAGCTTTACTCTCAGTGTGTTACACTGCTCTGTGACGTAAAATAAGTAGGAGTTAAAAAATCTGGCTTCTTGTGCCTCTAATGTAACTACCGTATGAGAGGAGAGAGCTGTGTGGTAGGAAAAAGCAGTTGGATGATCAAATCCAAATAAATCCATTGCTCATGTATAATTCTAGAGAGATATATACATTTAGTACACATATACTGTCTTTGCTCACTTATGAATTGCTTTATGAAGAAGAACGAAAAAGATCTTTAAAAAAAAAAAAAATTATATACATCGAGGATTGAGGAAGCGATACTAAATTTGTCTACTCTCTTCTGTAAGTAATTCACTGATGTTTAGTGACTTTAGTGACGCTTTTGTCATTCCAATCAGTTAATATTGTAATACACCTGTTTTAAAACTATGCCTTTGTCAATAATCGTAAGCGTGGAAAGCGGAGGATTTTGTTGCACTGGTTTTTGGAAAACCGTCTCTCACAGCGTGACCACCATATATACTCGTGAGTGCATGTGAAATTTATGAGGCATCATGTAGCACAGCGTTCACTATAAAGGATGTTCACACATACCTGCTTACAGCACATTAACACCCTCTTGTGAATGGGCACTATGGGAAGGGTGGCTGGATGAAGACTGTCAAGATTTGCTTTCAATCTGATTCATTTAAAGAATGCAACGGTCTTTGTTGTGAAGTGTGCCAAACGTGTCGATATTACATATAAAAACAAGTGTGTTTGGTCCAAAAAAATACAAAAAGAGAAACCACAGAGGTGCCAAAAGCACATTAAATTCCTCTTTTGAAAACACTGAAGCTATTTCATGGATGTCAATAACCTGATGCAGGGGCCTTTGATATAATTCAATTCCAGCTCTTAAGCTAAGATACAGCACACGCTTTGAAGATGAAGAAATACAGGTCAGGCTGTTAGAACACTTAAGTCCCCCTCCTCTTTTTTTTTTATGGGTTTCCAACACTGGGAGCTCCGAGAAGGCTAGTCAGAAATGCTTAAAAATCTCTAATTAGGGGGGGGGGAAGGGTTTAGGGTCTATGAGGTAGGAGGAGACGCGTTAGTAAGCCCGGACCTCCACGTCAGAGCCGACGGCCGTTTCCCTATAAATCCCTTTTCCTTTAATGTGTTTGGTTCAAAGGCTGTCCGGTCTGGAAAGTCTGACACAGTATATGTGAGTAGAGCCAGAACCAATTAATGTGATCATCTCTGCACTTGGGCCAGGATAGCACGGATGACTTGCGTGAACTAATCAGGAAAAAGAACGAAAGAAGAAACAGAGAGAGAGAAAGAGAAAGAGACGGCCACAATGCCAAATCTGCACTCTAAATAAGTTCCACAGGACCACAGATCGTGTCTGCTCCAAGTATCCATTGAGAACTCATCTTAAATCACAGATTTTATTGCTCCTGTATGAGAAGGTGCTCTGAGCTGTTTGTCATTTTGATGCAGGATGCTCCAGTCATAAACTCAGCAAAAACATCTTCATTTGGTTTAAAAAGAGAAATCACATATGAGAAATGTTCCTGAAGCAGGGTTTGAATAAACGAAATACAGATAATAGGGACGAAACATTTACATTTATGGCATTTATCTCGTTCATAAAACTAAGCAGCAGGGGTTAAGGGCCTCGCTCAGGGGCCCAGGAGTGGCAGCTTGGTGCCTCTGGGATTTGAATTTGGATCCAAAGTCCAATGCCTTAACCACTAAGCTCCCACCTCCCAATCCAGTGTATCAAGTGTGTTGAGTGTTGGATGTTCAGTGGGGGCATATTCTAATTTCTATCCTAATTGGTACAAATTTTAACTATTCACTGTAGCAAGGGCGAGATTTGGGTGTAAACTCTTTACAAGTGTAAGACATATCCCCTTAACATATTCCCTTAACATATTCCTGGAATATACTTTTGAAATCAGGGGGATTACTGGATGTTTTACATTTACATATATGGCATTTGGCAGATGCACTTATGGGGAGCAATTTAGGATTATTTTATTTATACCACTGAGCATTTGAAGGTTAAGGGCCTTGCTCAAGGACCCAGCAGCGGCAGATTAGTAGTGCTGGGATCTGAACTCACAAACTTCTGATCGGAAGTCCATCATGAGCTATCCCCTTCAGGAAATACTAGCAGACGGCGGTTCATTACAGATCATTACACACGCAAATTCACACACTAATTCACACAGCTGATCCATCTACACACACACACTTCGGGAGGTATGAGGTAACCAGAGAACCTGAAGGAATCCCACACAGACACAAAGCAAACATCACAGCAGACATTAATTTTGCATTCTACAGTAATAATCATCTATATACATATATCATGCTGCTCTCATTTATTCTTTACATTTACAGCATTTGGCCGATGCCTTTATCCAGAGCGACTTACAATTTTATACAACTAAGCAGTTGAGGGTTAAGGGCCTTGCTCAAGGGCCCAGTAGTGGCAGCTTTGTGCTGGTGGGATTTGAACTCATGACCTTCTGATCAGAAGTTCAACATATTAACCATTGAGCCAACCCTACTCCATGTACTTATACATACACTGTCATTTTAATATTTATATTTATTGAAACTGTGTGAAAATTAGAAGGTGAATGGTGTGCATTTATCCCTGATGAGCAAGCCTGTGGCACGGAAAAACTCCCTTAGATGTTATGAGGAAGAAACCTTGAGAGGAACCAGACTCAAAAGGGGAACCCATCCTCATTTGGGTGACATCAAGAGTTTGATCATAAATCTTTCAACAATACAGAACAGTGAAGAGTGAGAACTAACATGAGCACTGGAGTATAAGATTCTAAGTAATGTTCTTTCTACAGTCTTATACAGTCTTTATGGTTATAAAACTAGGAGCTACTGAGCTTAACATTTATGATCATCACAGATCCAGCACCAGCTTCTCCATGCCAGAGCCTTTAAACACTCCAGGAGGTCCAATGTCAAAACTCCACACATGTAGTGGGATCCAATTGGCACTGGTACGTCCCTAGATGGTACGGGATGTTTGCGAGTTCGGCATCTACTTCTTCAAAGGTCCATAATCTTCATGAGGTGGGACGTGACTGGAGCTGGCCAAACCTCAGGATGCCTCGGGATGGGGAGAGAAAGAGAAGCAGTGGAGAGATATTAGCGTAGCTGCTGTTCATGATATTAACAGCACAAGTTGATAATGTGCATGTGATCAGATGTTCTGGAGCACAAGGTTATGATGTGAGACGTATGTTATGTGTAGGCTTTGCTAAAAAGATATGTTTTTAATCTGCACTTAAACTGGGTGAGTGTGTCTGAGCCACGAACACTGTCAGGAAGACTATTCCAAAGTTTAGGAGCTAAATGTGAGAATGATCTACCACCTTTAGTGGACTTTGCTATTCTAGGAACTACTAGAAGTCCAGAGTTTTGAGATCTCAGGGAGCGTGGCGGATTGTAGCGTGTTAAAAGACTGGATAGATACATGGGAGCCAAACCATTTAGTGCTTTATAAGTAACAAGTAGTAGTTTGTAGTCTATTCAAAACTTAACAGGTAGCCAGTGTAGGGATGATAAGATTGGGGTTATATGATCATATTTTCTTGACCTTGTAAGAACTCTTGCTGCTGCATTCTGAACTAACTGAAGCTTGAAATGTTACCTTGGCGATGCTGGGGCTTGAACCAACAAGCTTGTGGGGATTTGCTAATCGGTAAACCTGTAAGATACTGTTATCCATCAACATTTGTTGATTTCTGTAAAGCTGCTTTGAGACAATGTCTGTTGTGAAAAGCGCTATAGAAATAAACTTGACTTGACTTGACTTGAACATGGGAAAATAACATATGTTGAATTCGTGCTGGATGGTGTCATGGTGTCAAAATGGTGACCTTGGAACTGGCTCTTCATCTTCGGGAAGAGGGCGAAGTGGATGCAGAAGTGAGATCATTCTTTCCAGCGAGAAACTTTTCTGTGGCAGATTTGACCAGTTTCATGCAAAAGTTTTCTGTTTGATCTGACTTTCTGTCCATGATTAAATCATAGAGGTGGTAACGTACGCTGTTAAAATAGCACAAGTTGCACAGCTCTCAAATGTGCAGAGGACAATGGCTTTTGGCACACTGACTTATGAAAGTCGGCGCTCTTTGTGACTGTGCGTGCAGCCTCGTGCTGCCATCTGTTGGCGTGTTACAAAACTAGTCTCAGAAGTTTTTAATACCACCTATCGTATAAGTCTGGTAATTGATCTAAAAATGCATAAGTAAGGAAAAATCATTATTTGCCATTAGGATTATAATGAAAAAATCGAATAGATGTAAAGAACAGTAAGGGGGATGGAAATAATACACTAAAATGAGTTATTATACACCACTGGACACTGGAGAACGCCATAAAATGTGGTGCTTGAACTTTGTTAAGGTGCTTTATACTTGTCACGTGTACTTTACAGCACACTTAAAATTTTGCATTTGAAATCGCATTTCCCAGCAATGTTAGGAAGCTAAGGGTCAGGGATGTTACATTGCCCCTGGAGTCCCCAAGAGTGGGAGCTTGACGATACCGGGAGATGAACCCCCAACTTTCAATCACTAACCACTGAGCTACTACTTTTTGTTATAAATATAATTATGTTATATGCTGTGGTGTGATGTGCACAAAATGTGTATTGTATAATAATAATAATAATAATAATAATAATAATAATACACCATCTGCATATGATTTACACTCAAAATATGACCCATTACCTTTGCATGTATTTTGTTTTATACAGCCATTTGTAAAAGCTCCCAATAATCCTGGAATTGCTTTATGAAACATCATTTACTTCCCCTTTCGGTGAATAAAGCACGCTCTTTAGGTGGGAAAAACGCTGCCAATTACAGGCACACCTTCCAAAACCTATTTTCCTGCACAATAAAACCAGGTTGTAAAAACAGTGACTTAAATGGTAAAGAAACTTAAAGGAACAAAAGGAAAAAAATGAAGGAACTCGTAACGCAGGTTTAGACTCAACGTTAATCAGACCCTCACTAAATAGCTAAGTAACACTGGAAAACATACAGGTACACGTTTTGCTAATTGAACACTTTGGAAACAAGGTGAAATAAACAAGCAAGGCAGGGGATGATGTCATTTCCTCTCATCGCTACGAATTCAGATTCTTTATGTAAACCAACATCAAAGGGCAAAACCAAATCTTTAAAGGCACTTGGCACTCGGTATCTATTAATTGCCTGTTTTTGTTAGGACTTCACCAAATAAAAAAAGCCTCCCCTGAGGAATTAAATACGGGCCGTATCCAAAACAGTGCCATCTCCATGGAGGGATGCGTGATCTGGCTGGGATTATAGGCTGTAATGTGTTTGGATGTGGAATCTCAGGCCTCGGGGACGGAGCTGTGGGTTCTGCTGGACGCCGGCCCGATCGCTGAGTCAGCAAGTCACACCAGGTGAAGAACCACAGCGTGTGAGAGCTACACCGCAGGAGCACTGGCTCTTAAGGATTTATGGGAAAGGCACTGCGTTGCAAAGATCTACAACTTTCATCTCTGATAGCTTGGGAATGAAGTAGAACAAAGGATTTAAATAGACATTTTTTAAATTAGTCTACATATAAAAATAGATATATTTCTCTAGAATTTGGGTTTATGCTGTGCCTGTAGCCGTATATGGACTGACAGACAGCAGGATCATTAGGAAATCTTACAGTATCATTAAGCATAGCCACCTCCTTTAGCTGCAAGCAAAACAGGATGTGAGTATGTATGCAAGGCTCTGAAAGGTTTTGTAGGCAAAAAAATAGGAGTTGTTAAAGAAAAACAGCTGGAAACGCATTAAATATGTTTTTACTGCAATGTTTGTGATGTGTTTAGTGTTTCTCTGTGGTCATTTGCAGGAGATAAAAATGCAATGATGTTAAACATCATTGTGTGATGACTAGCAGGTTTGGTTGCTAGCAGCTAAAACCAAAAGTGCTTCTTTCCTCATTTTTCATTTTTCCAGGGATAGTTAACGATCTATCAGATGATGATTAAACAAGCTGTTTAAGCAGAGTGAGTCAGCGGGACAGAATAAATGACTGCATCGGTAGAGATTTCCTTGGTCTCGCTTTCAGCAGGTAGTTAAAGGCAATTGTACGTAACATAAGCAACTGTTATGCAAAGTAAGAACTTTTTCCTATTAAGACCCCTTTCCACATACACATGTACTGTACATATCACTTATTACAGGTCAAACCTAAGCTGAACAAGTCACATGTGACAAATGTCTTCCTATGGGGAGTTACAAAAGGAAGCGAGGATTACACTCATGTCTCAGAGAGGCACGGTTCGTCATTTAGTCCTAACCCTGTCCACCTCGTGCTCTCAAATCAACCCAAAAATGCTTCATGAATCATGGCAAGAGTGGAAAAATCACTTATCAGAGCTGGAGGCCCAATAAACCTGCCAAGCCGTCAGCCTCCTCCAGCTCCCAGGTAGTGGAACAATTTGAGATGGACTCTGTCCTACAAAACTCAAGAAGGTGAAAAATCTCCTCCCAGCAAAGGTTCTGGGTCTCGTCGGGTAAAAGTGTGAACTTGTTAAAACGTCTCTGTGTGTGTGTGTTGTGTGTATGTGTGTGTGTGTGTGTGTGTGTGTGTGTGTGTGTGTGTGTGTGTGT
>JAAIIK010000068.1:5120759-5166150 GCA_014706435.1 Silurus glanis | reverse complement strand
TTTTTTTTTTTTTTTTTTTTTTTTTTTTTTTTTTTTTTTTTTTAATCTCTATAACTGTTTGAAGTTGTAACATAGATTTGCATGGAGCGCACTACATGGCATCTTTACGCACGGTTATTAGATTGAGTTTTGAACTAAATCCTTTAAGAATTAAATAGATTTTAAGCAATATTTGGAGTTACAAGACAGACTGGCATGAAGCTGAGAAAAGCAGCAAGGTTTTCAGCCTGAATCAAAGACGACACAATGTAAAAGTGAAACGTACACACACCCCGCTCCACACCGGGGACGCATGACCCTGCTGCGTCTTGTGGTCGTTCCGCGCTCTGCTGATGGCCACGGCCCCGAGCGCGATGCTGGCCGCTCCGAGCCCCACCTGCAGCACGGACAGCACCAGCAGACTGCACACGATCTTCCGACTACTGCACATCCTTTCTCGGGCATCCTTCCCGTGGCTTTGGAGCAGTGCTGTCAGCTTCAGGCTTGGCCCACCTCAATCCATACTTCTTCTCACTCCTACTCACTTGCGCTCACTCCTGTATAACGCTCCGCTATGGGATGTGTGTGCAGATCGCTCCTGAAGACCCCCTGTGTGCTATACAGCTCCTGTCATGTGCACCTCGGAGCGCATCTCTTCTCCAGTGTAACCCCCTTCCTCGTGTAAGCGCTAGTCCAATAAGAAGGTGTTTACAGTGCATTATAAGACAGCCTCGTTGTCCACACACACACACACACACACACCCTCAGCCCCTCCTCCGGGCCATGGCCAGTCACAGGTCTGTAGGACGCATCTGGAAAGCGGATGCAGGCTGCAGTTTGAATAGGTTTAGTACTCATGCTGATGCACTTAACGCAGGCTATTAGAGAGCACCCTGAAAACTGTGTGCTTGGGGATTACACACTGCAATCTCACTAATAAAAGTATATTCAAATGTGCATTGCAATGACAAAACACTGTTACACAATTATATTTGTTAAACACAGACCAAACAAAATATACACTGCTCGTCCAAAAAAAGTCACACACTATATTTCGTTAGACTTTCTTTAGCTTTGATTACGGCACGCATTCGCAGTGGCGTCTTTTCGATAAGTTTCTGCAATGTCACAACATTTATTCCCATCCAGAGTTGCAGTAATTTTTCACCAAGATCTTGTATTGATGATGGGAAAGTCGGACCGCTGCGCAAAGTCTTTTCCAGCATATCATAAAGATTCTTAATGGGGTTAAGGTCCGGACTCTGTGGTGGCCAATCCATGTGTCAAACTGATGTCTCGTGCTCCCTGAATCAATCTTTCACAGTTTGAGCCCAATGAATCCTGGCATTGGGATCTTGGAATATGCCACGTGCCATCAGGAAAGAAAAAATCCATTGATGGAATAACCTGATCATTCAGTATATTCAGGTGGTCAGCTGACCTCATTCTTTGGGCACATAACATTGCTAAACTGAGACCTGACCAACTGCAGCGACCCCAGATCATAGCACTGCCCCCACAGGCTTGTACAGTAGGCACTAGGCATGATGGGTGCACCAGTTCATCCACCTCTCTTCTAACCCTGATGCGCCCATCACTCTGGATCAGGGTAAATCTGGACTCATCAGACCACATGACCTTCTTTCATTGCTCCAGAGTCCCATCTTTATGCTCCCTAGCAAATTGAAGCCTCTATTCCTGATTAAACTCACTGATAAGTGGTTTTTTTAAGGCCACACAGCTGTTTAGTGCCAATCCCTTGAGTTTTCTTCGCATTGTACGTGTGGAAATCCTCTTAATTTCACTATTGAAAATAGCCGTGAGTTCTACTGTTGTTGTTTTTTACGATTTGATTTCACCAAGCGTTTGTGATCACCGATCACGATCAGTCAAGAATTTTTCTTCCCACCACATTTCTTCCTCGAAGATGATGGTTCCCCTCTATCCTTCCAGTTTTTAATAATGCGTTGGACAGTTCGTAACCCAATTATAGTAGTTTTCAGTAATATCCTTAGATTTTTACTTTGCTTGATGCATGCTAATAATTTGACCCTTCTGAAACAGATTAACAATTTTTGTAATCTTCCATGCAGTAATTATCCAATGGGAGGCTCTTACCTATTTGCTTAGTAAATCTAGGTGGTGACTTTTTTTTTTTGGACAGGCAGTGTATAAATATAGAGCTCTGAATTTTGGCCAAAAGCTTTATCTTGGGTGCATATGACCACAAAACATATTTACACGTAACCGCTTTGTCAAACTCTCTTGACAAACTCCAGGTACACTTTCTGATATACTTTTGAAATAAACTCCATTACTCTACTCCCAGCCGCTGAACTCATGCTCCTTAAAAAAGTGACTGCTGGTCTTCTCTCACAAGTCTCTTTGTTTTGCTGAGTTTTGAGACGCCCTTTTTTTGGCAGTAGTTGGCTGGTAAATGCAACTTTCACTTCCTGATTATTGATCCAAATGTGCTCATTGGGAAAGTGGGAACACTTATTTTGTATTACTCTACAATAGCTTCTACTCCTTTAGAATCCCATTTTGACCAATAAGACAATATTCTCTTTATAGTCTTGTATAGTCTGTATCGTCTTGTAAAGTCTTTGTCTATAAGCTATATGTAGGGTGTTGTTATTTATATCTTCCTTTTAAAGGTCACCAACAGCTGAAACTAAATTCCTTGTGTGTCAAAACACATGGCAAATAAACCTGATCCTGATTCTGAAAATGTGACAGAAACTTTAATAATACGCAGGTGGATTCCAATGAAGTAATTTTGTTCTCATTAGGTAATTTCTTTTATCATTCAAGTCAAATCAAGTTTATTTCTAAAAATGAATTGAATTGAATTGAATTTTTATAGCGCTTTTCACAACAGACATTGTCTCAAAGCAGCTTTACAGAATTTAACAGTTAAGGTGAATGGTGTGTATTTATCCCTGATGATCAGCCATGGTGACTGTGGCAAGGAAAAACTCCCTTAAATGACATGAGGAAGAAACCTTGAGAGGAACCAGATTCAAAAGGGAATTTGGGTGATATCAAGAGTGTGATCATAAATCTTTAAACAATACAGAACACTGGAGAGTGAGAACTAACATGAGCACTGTAATGTAAGATTATGAGTAATGTTCTTTCTACAGTCTTTTAATTGTAAACCAAAAGCTTTCCCAGCACAAGTGGTTGAATACTTATGCTAACAAGAAATCTCTATTTTTTTTTTTTCATCCATCCATCTTCTCCCGCTTATCCGGGGCCGGGTCGCGGGGGCAGCAGTCTAAGCAGAGATGCCCAGACTTCCCTCTCCCTAGACACTTCTTCCAGCTCTTCCGGGGGGACACCGAGGCGTTCCCAGGCCAGCCGGGAGACATAGTCTCTCCAGCGTGTCCTAGGTCTTCCCTGGGGTCTCCTCCCAGTGGGACGCGCCCGGAACACCTTCCCGGGAAGGCGTGCAGGAGGCATCCGGAACAGATGCCCGAGCCACCTCAGCTGACCCCTCTCGATGTGGAGGAGCAGCGGCTCTACTCTGAGCTCCTCCCGAGTGACCGAGCTTCTCACCCTATCTCTAAGGGATTGCCCAGCCACCCTGCGGAGAAAGCTCATTTCGGCCGCCTGTATCTGGGATCTTGTCCTTTCGGTCATGACCCAAAGCTCATGACCATAGGTGAGAGTAGGAACGTAGATTGACCGGTAAATCGAGAGTTTCGCCTTGCGGCTCAGCTCTTTCTTCA
Source organism: Silurus glanis (assembly GCA_014706435.1). NCBI lineage: Eukaryota > Metazoa > Chordata > Actinopteri > Siluriformes > Siluridae > Silurus > Silurus glanis. Next base: position 5,162,437 of record JAAIIK010000068.1, on the reverse strand, counting down.
CCACGACAGACCGGTACATCGACCGCATTACTGCAGAAGCTGCACCGATCCGTCTGTCAATCTCCCGTTCCATCCTTTCCTCACTCGTGAACAAAACCCCAAGATACTTAAACTCCTCCACTTGAGGCAGGAACTCTCCACCAACCTGAAGTGGGCAAGCCACCCTTTTCCGACTGAGGACCATGGCCTCGGATTTGGAGGTGCTGATTCTCATCCCAGCCGCTTCACACTCGGCTGCAAACCGTCCCAGTGCATGCTGAAGGTCCTGGTTTGATGAAGCCAACACGACAACATCATCTGCAAAGAGCAGAGACGAAATCGTGTTGTCACCAAACCGGACACCCTCCGGCCCCTGGCTGCGCCTAGAAATTCTGTCCATAAAAATTATGAACAGAACAAGGGCAGCCCTGCCGGAGTCCAACATGCACCGGGAACAAGTCTGACTTACTGCCGGCAATGCGAACCAAGCTCCTGCTTCGGTCGTACAGGGACCGGACAGCCCTTAGTAAAGGACCCCGGACCCCATACTCCCGGAGCACCCTCCACAGGCCGCCGCGAGGGACACAGTCGAATGCCTTCTCCAAATCCACAAAGCACATGTGGACTGGTTGGGCAAACTCCCATGAACCCTCCAGCACCCTGTAGAGGGTATAGAGCTGGTCCAGTGTTCCACGGCCTGGACGAAAACCACACTGTTCCTCCTGAATCCGAGGTTCTACTATCGGCCGTATTCTCCTCTCCAGTACCCTGGCATAGACTTTCCCAGGGAGGCTGAGAAGTGTGATCCCCCTATAGTTGGAACACACCCTCCGGTCCCCCTTCTTAAAAAGAGGGACCACCACCCCGGTCTGCCATCCCAGAGGCACTGTCCCCGACCGCCACGCAATGCTGCAGAGGCGTGTCAGCCAAGACAGCCCCACAACATCCAGAGACTTGAGGTACTCAGGGCGGATCTCATCCACCCCCGGTGCCTTGCCACCAAAGAGTTTCTTGAATACCTCGGTGACTTCAGCTTGAGTGATGGACGAGTCCACCTCTGAGCCCTCAGCCTCTGCTTCCTCAATGGAAGACGTGACGGCGGGATTGAGGAGATCCTCGAAGTATTCCTTCCACCGTCCAACGACATCCCCAGTTGAGGTCAACAGCTCCCCACCTCTACTGTAAACAGCATTGGTAGGGCACTGCTTCCCTCTCCTGAGGCGCCAGACGGTTTGCCAGAATCTCTTCGAGGCCAGCCGATAGTCCTTCTCCATGGCCTCACCGAACTCCTCCCAGGCCGGAGTTTTTGCCTCCACAACCACCCGGGCTGCAGTTCGCTTGGCCTGCCGGTACCCGTCAGCTGCCTCAGGAGTCCCACAAGCCAACCAGGCCCGATAGGACTCCTTCTTCAGCTTGACGGCATCCCTTACTTCCGGTGTCCACCACCGGGTTCGGGGATTGCCGCCTCGACAGGCACCGGAGACCTTACGGCCACAGCTCCGAGCGGCCGCTTCGACAATGGAGATGGAGAACATGGTCCACTCGGACTCAATATCTCCAGCCTCCCTCGGGATCCGGTTGAAGCTCCGCCGGAGGTGGGAGTTGAAGATCTCTCTGACAGGAGACTCGGCCAAACGTTCCCAGCAGACCCTCACAGTACGCTTGGGTCTGCCGAGTCTGTCCAGCTTCCTCCCCCGCCATCGGATCCAACTCACCACCAGGTGGTGATCAGTTGACAGCTCCGCCCCTCTCTTTACCCGAGTGTCTAAGACATACGGCCGCAGGTCAGATGAAATGACCACAAAGTCGATCATCGACCTACGGCCTAGGGTGTCCTGGTGCCACGTGCACTGATGGACACCCTTATGCTTGAACATGGTGTTCGTTATGGACAAACTGTAACTAGCACAGAAGTCCAATAACTGAACACCGCTCGGGTTCAGATCAGGGGGGCCGTTCCTCCCAATCACGCCCCTCTAGGTGTCACTGTCGCTGCCCACGTGGGCATTGAAGTCTCCCAGTAGAACGACGGAGTCCCCAGTCGGAGCACTTTCCAGCACCCCTCCCAGAGACCCCAAGAAGGCCGGGTACTCTACACTGCCGTTTGGCCCGTAGGCACACACGACAGTGAGAGACCTATCCCCGACCCGTAGGCGCAGGGAAGCGACCCTCTCATTCACCGGGGTAAACTCCAACACATGGCGGCTGAGCTACTTATCTTCTATCATATCGATGCTGTCACTGTTTTTCTTGTCTGTAATGAACATCAAGGATGCATGTTTTCTTCCTTTAGATTGTCTCCTTTATTATACCTTTAATTCAATTTTAGTGTAGAGAGACAATTATGTATTTTAAATTATTTTTAATAAGGTGCCCTGGTCAAATATATGTACTAAAGGCAATGAACAGGTCCTCCTGATCTTACCATCAGGCAACAGGGAAGATTGAAGCTTGGTAACAATTATTTTAAATGAACAAAGACAAGATGCATGCAGTTAATATAGACTAGCATATTAATAATTAATACAGTGGTGGCAGAGGTAGCTCAGTGGTTAAGATGTTGGGCTTCTGATTGGGCAGTTGTGAATATTAATCCCCTCACCACCAAGCTGCAAGGACTTTAGCCCTCAACTGCTTAGTTGTATAAAAAAGATTAAATGGATAAGGAGGGCATCTGCCAAATATCTTATATGTAAGTGTACTGTTGAGCATTCACCTTCAGTGAACAGTTCAGTCGATTATTCTGATCAGGGGCCTGGTGTCAGAGGTGTACAAATTAGTTCAAAGTAATAATTGAGTAAAATTACCAAATTGCTAAACCTACTCCAATAAGTGAAAAGTCATCTCACTCATATGACTTGAGTAAAAATCTTCCAGTATATGATTTGACTGATATTAAACGCAGGCTCAAAAATGCACTAGTCCCCGACACGTTAGTGAAACGCCAAAACAGATGATTTGTGAGGTTTAAATTTGTAAAATACAAATTAAAATGTGCACCTCAACACTGCATTAACACTGCAAGATCAACACAACAGCCTCTTCAACAGCCTGAGTGAAACAAAGATCAAATATGTCGGTCAAAATACAATGTTGTGAAGCAATCTTTTAAAAAGGGATCTTCAATTAACAAATTAATTGAGAGTATAAATGAAGTATAAAATGAGTATAAAATGAAAGTGATTTGATGCACCTCTCAGTCTCAGACAGAGACAATATCTTTATTCAGCTTCAAAAATAATTTGGTTAAATAGGGAGTAAAGGCTGCTTAAATCTTTGATACTCATTAAAACCAAAAAGTAGCCAAAAATTGTACTTAAGTACAGTAATGAAGAAATAAATACAGTAATAAAGTACATTTACTCAATTTCTTTACACCACTGCCTGGTGTATCCTTTGAAACACAAATTAGAAATACACTTTGGATAAAACGATAGCCAAATCACAAGGCTGAATATAAATGTATCCTCAACTTTATAATGACACGCTCAGTGTGTATTAAGTGTCTTGTTTATTTTGCACTCTAGCTTTTTTAAATCTGCACTATATGCTACCTGGGGATTATCTTGTACTGCACTGCATCATGTTTCCATAATAACATAAAAATACTATATTGCTCCAAGGCCTTGGTATCGGATTGTACTCTATCATAGTTTAAGCTAGAATCATAATAAATCACTTGACTTCTCCCCTGATAGGTTAGCAACACCCATAAAAAAAGCTTTAAATGTTCTAATTTAAACCTTAACCAGGAGCGTCACTGCAGGGCAAGTTGTAAAGTTATTACTGCTGCAAGGGTTTTACATAGAGTGGGTCCTCAAGAGAGCAAGAAGAAACAATTTCCTTTTTCAGAGGCTTCCATTTGGACTGGGTGGAGAACACTGTCAGATTTTAAAAACCTTTACCTCTCACAAGCACATAGAAGACTTAAGATAGCCATGTTACAGTTTTTTTATGCAGATTTTGTACATAATCTAAAATACATCAATGGATCATGTGTGTAAATGTGATCTAAATATGATTTGTTTTGTTTTAATTGCTGTCAGACTAAGAGATAAGCTTATCAGTGAACATTGCCATTTAAAACAGTATCGAATGTATCAGATTAGTAGAGTTTCTCATTCTGGGGTTCTCACCATAAAGTGTCTGAAAACAGTGTGTAAATATTTTCATGTGATTATCTGATTAATACCATGTGACGTTTGCAGGTTATTTCTGTATCATAAATGTGTGTATCAGGAAACAGCATGGCAGGTAAACAAACTAACCCACTGGGGTTAAAAACAGCCAAACAATTGGTCTACCTACCCTGTCGTTTCCTGGTACACGCATTTACGATACTGAAATGACTCGCAAACATCACGTGGTCAGAACCACATGAAAATTTCTACAAATTGTTTTCAAACACTTATGGTATATTTACATGCATTGCATGTTCTCATGCAGCTTGATTTTTAATATGTGTTATAATCTGGAATGCAAATTAATATGACAACAATGATATGATGCTACCTCATGAATGTAATATCGAATTTGGTTGAGGGTCCATACATCTTGCCATACGGTCAAAAGGTTGTGAATCCTTTTTAATTGATTAGCGGCCTTAAGCTACAATTCAATTCAATTTCAATTAAATTTTATTTCTTTAAAGCTTTTAACAATGGACATTGTCTCAAAGTAGCTTTAAAGATTGTAAGAATGATAGAACAAAGTTCACTTAAACTTAAATTTATGTCTATTTATCACCGATGAGCATCCCTATGGTGACGGTGGCAAGAGGAACTTGAGAGGAACCAGATTTGAAAGAGGAACCCATCCTCATCTGGTTGACACCAAGAGTGTGTTATTAAAAATCATTAAAACATTACAAACAATAAAGTGTGTGATTATGAGGAATGTCTTTTCTACTGTCTAAAACATCCTGAGCAATTTGTCAATTAGTTCAACATCTGAGATCTTTATCTGAGATCCATGCAAGAGCCTTGAAATGTTCAATAGAGGAGAAAAAGCATATGTAGAATGCTATTTTGATTACTGAATAAAAGGTTGTTTATCCTTAGAAGTCCAATGTCTAAAATCTTCATGAGGTGGGATCCGACTGGAGCTGGTACATCTCTAGATGGCTCGGGATCCTCGTGGGGTCGGCTTCTTCTATTCGAAGGTCCAAAATCTTCATCAGGTGGCACACAACTGGAGCTGGACAAATCTCTGGTTTCCTTGCGATGGGTAGAAAAAGATAAGCAGTGGAGAGGAATTTGCATAGCTGCTGTTCATGATATTAACAAGCACAAGATGATATTCTGCAAGGTTTAACGAGGTTTACAACTTACTTAATGTCTTCTGCTTTTTTATACAGTACATTACAATATAATTTACTCAATGTTATAAATGTTTTTATAATACTGTACAGTACAACTTTTTTTTTTTGTATACTTGCTTTTTGTCTTGTGCTTTTTGTATACAGTACTAGCTGCTATCATTACTAGCATGACTCGGGGAAATTAGGTCGTTTTACAGTTCACACATAGACACACACAAATACTGTGGAACATACTGTAGGAGTTATGCAGTGTGTCCAGTCCACTGCAATAAACTTGTTACTGCATACAAACAGTGCTTGATGGCACAAATAACTCTAAAATAACTCTGGAATTTAAAATTGCTGACCACACTAGATGTTAACTGCATTTTAATTATATGCACATTCCCCAAGAACTATCCTCACACTATGTAGAAACCGCAGTATTTTTACTTTCTAAATTTATTTGTGCTTTTTGTCTTTCACATTCTTACCTGACTCTCTAAAAAAAGGCCTGGGTTCCCCCCCTTTGATTACATCAGTGGGTAAAAGCACTTTGGGCCACTCAGAATCATAACTGACTCCTTGGCATTTTTCCTGTTGCAGTGTAATCGAGCACACACGCTATGACAGCAGGTCTTGCATCCCATGGAGAGTGTGAGAAAAATATAGTCTAAGTGGTGAAGTAGGGTAATTGTGTTGGAATAGTTTAGATGGGAGGACAGCCCACACACGAATGTGATGCCTTGTTAGCTTTTTTAAAGCTGTACATACATTTTTTTTTATCCATTTCCATTTTGACAAACTTCTATAAAGTCAATTGAACAAATGTAGTGCTCACATTCTAGTGATGAAATATGAGTCCAAGAGCAGGACTAATCGAGACTAATGTGAGATTCACACATGCAGTGATCTTAGCGCCACAATTCAATAGTCTCTGTGCTATACATTTGATAGTTAGCCATACTATTAGTTGTCATAGTAACTTTAATGAATAGCTGGCACAACATTACATATTTGACAACAAATCTGGAGAGGGATTACGTACTTTACGTAGAGGGAATTTACTCCCATTAATAGTTGCTGCATGAAGTTGCTCCCAGTTTGTAAACCACATCTGGTCACTAATGGTTGCTGTCGATTATGTCAATAGAAGTTGCTAGTTTTCTGGTCGCTAGTCCTTTTGTCACTGCAAATTGTTATATGCTACATCACTGTGTAAAGGTAGTAAGTTTTATGTAGGTCAAAGTAAAGACAAATTAAAAGCGAGTCAAGATCAAGATCAAGACAAAAACAAAAATCTAATCCATTTTGAGGCCTAGCCTTTACTTTAACAAGTTGCTTTCTTTTGCCCATTGTTCTAGGCTGGTTTCTAGAAAAAAAATTCATTAATTTTCAAATATTTGACATGGGGTATATTTGTAGAAGAATGCTGAGGATGAAGCCGCCAGGAAGGAGGAAAAGAGGAAGGCCAAGGAGGAGGTTAATGGATGTGTTGAGGGAAGACATGCAGCTAGTTGGTTTGAAAGAGGCAGACGTAGAGGACAGGCGGGTATGGAGACGGATGATCTGCTGTGGTGACCCCTAATATATATATTTTCTTGCTTCTTTGCATTTTTTTATTTGGGCAGCAATACAATCAAGCTATCACACTTTTCAAACCATAATCTGTCGAATTATGACTCCTTTCCAGGGGTTCTCAAACCAAGGACTCATCCAGCTGTATTAAAAAACAAACAAACAAAAAATTCAGTAGCCAGTAAATATTTGTGACATTCAAATATTAGGCTTATTGTAAATATAGACAATACAATTATTTATTATCTTAAATTCTTTTTTTTTTTCAACCTCTTACCTGAAAGCATCAGGTACATGAAAACATTATTTTTCTATTAGTTTTCAGTTTTGGAATAAACTAATTTGAATCCTCTGACCAATCGAATAATCCAATCAGGAAATGTAGCTATTCATTCAGTGCAAGGAGAATGAACTGGATATTCTGTAGCCTTGTTCTATTCATAGGCTTATTATTTTGTTCCCCCTCCACACAGACACTTCATGTCTAAAAAATTGGACAAGCCACTAACCATTAGTCATGTAGGATGTCTGAAAAGTTCCTCACCTCGGTGCCTACATGAACTAGGAGAATATTTGTGACCAAGTATGCAGTGTGTCAGTACTCAGATACCATCTGTGTTGTCATGCTCTTTTTTTTCATGGGAACTCCATTTGGCTCAATTTTCACTATTAGTCCTTAAAGAGGGGTGGATACACTCTTGCTGATTCATCAAATACATTCTGGTTTAATGTGCATTCTGTCTTCTGTGCACTCTCTCTAGCTTTCAGCTATAAATAAAAAAAAAAAAAGCATGATTTGATTGTCAGCTTGGAGAGCCCATGCAGAGCAGAAACCTGGAAATAGTAAGAAGGAGAAAGGAAACTGCTATTTATAGAGCTCACTGACACTCAATGTTGCGCAGTGAACGAAAACGGGTGGAAAGGGAGAGCTGGGGGACAGGATTTTATCATATTCTTCACACTGGTGTGTCAGAGGTTTGCTTTTTCTTTTGTTAAGTCTATAATAAAAAAGGAAAGCAGCATTTTTATGTGTGTGCATGTGTGGGGAGGGGATACAAGAGCTCCCTTTAACCCATAGAGAGCAGTGTGTGTGTGTGTGTGTGTGTGTGTGTGTGTGTGTGTGTGTGTGTGTGTGTGTGTGTGTGTGCGTGTGCTATTTAGCCTTGCTGACATTTCTCTCAGGAAGCAGGTTGAGAAGAGCCTGGTGGAGGTGGAGGTATGCGCTGGAGAGAAGGGGAATGAAAGTCAGTAGGAGTAAGACAGAGTACATGTGTGTGATTGAGAGGGAGGGCAGTGGAGTGGTGCGGTTGCAGGAAGAAGAGGTGGAGAAGGTGGAGGAGTTCAGGTACCTGGGGTCAACAGTACAAATAATGGAGAGTGTGTTAGAGAAGTGATGAAAAGTGTGCAGGCAGGGTGGAGTGGGTGGAGAAGAGTGATAGCAGGAGAGTAAAAGACAGGAGGTGGAGCTGGAGGTAGCAGAGCTGAAGATGTTGATGTTTTCGTTGGGAGTGACGACGATGGACAGGATTAGAAACGAGTTTATTAGAGGGACAGCGCATGTAGGACATTTGGGTTACAACGTGAGAGAGGCCCGATTGAGATGGTTTGGACATGTGCAGAGGACGGACATGGGGTATATCGGTAGGAGAATGCTGAGGAAAAGAGGAAGGCCAAAAAAAAGTTTTATGGATGTGGTGAAGGAAGACATGCAGGTAGTTGGTTTGAAAGAGGCAGATGTAGAGGACAGAGTAGTATGTAGACGGATGATCTGCTGTGGAGACCCCTAATGGGAGCAGCCGAAAGCTGAAGAAGAAGAAGAAGAAATTTTTCTTCTGCTGTTCCGTTTCTCCACTCTCATGCCATGGCTCTGCACTACACTGTTAAAAAAAAAAGTTTTTTTACAGTTAAATGTCTGTATTTTTTTATAGAAATTTACCTTTTTTTCAATTTACAACAAAATGCCTGTTGATTTACATATATTATCTGTATTTTAACGTTCCGTCATTATAGAAATGTTCTGTTTTTTAAAAGAAATTAGCTGTATTTTCACAGAGTAATTTGTATTTTTACATAGAATGATATCTAATATTTACAGATTATTCTTGTAATCATTAAGTCAATGTTTTTATTACTATTGAAGACAGTTAATCATATGAAGGTTAAAGCTGTTTTTCACCCTAAATTATTATAAATTAAAATATAGTATTTGCCCATGTCCCAGTAAACAAAAAGTTAATAATTTATGTTTTTGTGGTTTATATTTTTTTCAGTAACAATTCCTACAATATCCAAAAATCTAATCAAATATAATACAATATAATGTTTAAAAAAGTACACAGAACTCGAATCTGAAATACTACAAACTTGCCCCAAAATGATAATTCTGTCAATAATTACCCACCTTTTGTAGGATTTGTCTGAAAAAAAAAGTGCTCAAGTTTAACTATTCAGAACAGAAAAGGGACTCGTGAACAACGTCACAAAACAAAAGAACAATCGTAGATCATCTATATAACCATTTATAACCATTCAGACCTTTATAAACCATTTAGGTTCATAAAGGTAGTTATTTTAATAATTTTAGACATGTTTTGACTTGTGGACCATATGGAAACTTCGTTGATGTCAAATATCTTAGTCAGGACAATACAAAATATAAAATAACATGCATATTGTATGATCCCTCTTTTGTTCAAATTATTTAAATTTTTGCCGGATCTGCCTGGGTCTGTCATTTAGAAACATGGCTTTTCATATTACCACTATTGAAATAACATCTCTCTCTCTCTCTTTTTCCAGCTGGATGTCCCAACAGTTACTGCTCTCATCTTTGCCTCCTGGACAGAAATATCTTGCTGTATGTTGAATGATCATCAACTCAACCCTGCCAAGACAGAACTGCTCATGTTTTCAGCTGACCTAACTTTGGTGTTATTGTTGACGCATATATAAATTGCACTGGCCCGATCCTGCAGATTTGCCCTGTACAACATTATGAAGATCAGACTCTTTCTTTTGGGCCGTGCTACAGAACTCCCTGTCCAAGCTCTTGTTCTCTCCAAAATGGACTGTTGTATTGCTCTCTTAGCAGACTTTCCAGCATCTACTACCAAGCCTCTGCAGCTAATCCAGCCTATGGCACTGAGACTGATCTTCAACAAGCTGAAGAGTGCACGTCACTTTTTTTACATTTTTTATATAAACTGCTGTGTCTACTGTGTTAGACTAACTTGGATTTGGTATGTTGCTTTGGATAAAATGTCATTGTAAATGCATAAAGGTATACAGCAATTGCCATTTAATGTAGGTATTTTTGCATGCTCGAACTTATTTTCTCTAATTGGATTGTTCATTTAACTTACATACAGTGCTTCTGTTCAATTCTTAATACTGTGAATGTGCAGGTTCCTTTTATAAGTACAGAATATACAGTAGAGCTCATTGCTCTAACGTCCAAAAATGTTAAACTGTAATATGTCTGGAAAATGAACTATTAAGATGTATCTACAGACACATTTGTGTGTGTATTATGCATTGAGTATATTTTTATACATTTCTTGATTATTGTAATTAATGATATCTGTATTTATACAGTAAATGCCTTTTAATTTCCAGAGATTAAATATACAAACCTTTTTCAAATATGTGCTTTCTGGATTTATTTCATCGTTATTGTACATGAGGAAAACTATACTTTTACAGTAAATTAATGTAAATGGACAGATCAGTTTTTATAAAATAACAAATTAAAACCTTAAATTTATGGTGATTAACCTGACAGTTGGTTGTTTATCTAAGTTTTTTTGACAGAATTCATCTGTTTTTCTATAGTTTAAAAATTATTTATCAACAGTAATATTCTGTAATTTAAGTTCTTTTGACCATAAAGTCTATTCTGTATTTTTACTGTTTATTTCTACTGTTTTTTTGCTAGTAATTTTGTAAAATGGTTATTTCTGTAATTTAACGGATTATCTCTGGAAGCCCTGCTGCCAGTCTTTTTACCGTTTTTTTTACAGATTTTTTTTTAACAGTGTATGTTACCTTCCATTTAACCGCAGTATTTAGGGAAAAACGCTTGCACCTGGTATTTTTCCTTTTCTCAACCTACACACTTTCTCTATAGTAACCCAGTTTGTTTGTTGCTTTTTATTAACGCAGTTTATTATTATTAAAATCTGTGAACATCAACAGTTTACATTTTTAAAACAATTTTTAATAAAATTCCTGCTTGTTTAAATAATACTTCAAATGTTTGTATTATATTGATTAAATTGAGTAATCAATTAAATTAGCACAAATTTATTTTCATCAATTTTCAATGTACTGTTTAATTTTATTTAAATACTTCACATTTGTTAGACCCCATTTGGGTAAAACGTGTGTGTGTGTGTGTGTGTGTGTGTGTGTGTGTGTGTGCGTGCGTGCGTGCGTGCGTGCGTGTGTGTTATATTTAATATTTAATTTTATAATCTACTTAACTGTTCTGTATGTTTCAGGATACTTTAACAAATGTCTTCATTCCTTCCATCCTTCTTTCATAGACAGAATTGTCAGTATTTTCTCCTTTTAAGAAAAATTCTTAAAGCTGGACATAAAACGCTAAAGAGTCAATAGTACTAACTTCAGCTGCTAGCCACTTCCTGGTTAGCGGCTAATGATAGTGCTATGGATTCTTTAGTGTTTTCATTCATTTGCAAAACAAATCTTATTTTAGGTACAGAGTAAGTTGCCACAGTGACACTGCGCTAAATCTAGTTAAATTTCTTTTTTTATACCCCTGACATTGTTGTTTTCACATATGTTTTCAAGCCTAATAATAATAATAATAATAATATGGAGATTAAATAAACTCATAATTTAGCAAGTTTCTTGAAACTCAAATTTTAACTATGTTCCACAGGTAAAAAGGATTGAACTAAAGCCCTGCAACGAAAGGTTTCGGTACGAATATGTGTACCGTTACACTCTTAATACATATGTACATAAATATATATATGTATGTATATGTATAGAGTATATTTAATTGCTATTTACCTTATAGTTTTGGAGCATAATTAACCTTGTTTTTATTTACACTGCATATTTTATATATAATTATCTATTTATCATTTTAATGAAATGTAATAAAATAGCTGAGTAAATGTAAAGGATAAATAAAATCAAGACAAAACATTATTCAACCCCAATTCCAAAAAAGTTGAGACACTGTAAAATCTAAATTAAAACAGAATGGAATAATTAGCAAATCTCAAAAACCCATTGATTCACGATAGAACATACAAAATATATAAATTGTTTAAACTGAGGAAATAAGGTAATTTGAAATTAAATGGCTGCAACATATCTCAAAAAAGTTGGAATGGGGCAACAAAAGTCTGTTAAAGGTAAGTGTTATTAAAATGAAACAGTTGGAGAAACATTTAGCAACTAATGAGGTTAATTGACAACAGGTCATTAAGATGATTGGGTATAAATAGTGTATCTTAGAGAGGCAGCATCTCTCAGAACCAAAGATGGAGAGCTTCACCAATCTGTAAAAGACAGTGTCATCAAATTGTGGAACAATTTCAGAATAATGTTCCTCAACATATAATTGCAAAACAGTTGAAATGAAAAACACAACAAAAGACACCCAGAACTGTCCTCTGCCAGAACTTCAGCAACTGGTCTCCTCAGTTACCAGATAAATATTGACAGAAGACATGATGCTACACAGTGGTGAACATGGTACTGTCTCAACTTTTCTGAGACATGTTGCAGCCAGCAAATTGAAATGACCTTTTTTTCCCCCTTAAAATGGTATATATTCTCAGTTTAAACATCTGATATGTCTTTTTGTTTTACTGTAAATAGAATATAGATTTATGAGATTTGCAAATCATTGCATTCTGTTTTTATTAACATTTTACACAGTGTCATATTTCTTTGGGAAATTTGGTTTGTACAAAATACAGGCAAAAAAATAAAAATAAATAAAAGGATCTGGTATGCAATGGGGTCATTTATTAATTATTTTGTCAAGTCAATGTGTCTTAAAAATGGTCTTCTGACTGATCACTTTTATCCAAATGTATTTTTTCTCTCTGGTGGGTATAAAATCTCTCACCTACCCACACTCTAAATGGTTTGATGGATCTGAAAATGATGCTATGGCCTTCATACTCATCAGCTCTTAACCCAACTAAAAACCAATTGGGAGTTTAGAAGTGAAGTGTTAGACTGTCTTCCACCATTATTAAAACACCTACTGGTGAAAAATCTTGTGGAAGAACACTCTTCATCTTGTTCCACTGCAGCTCCAGAGGCATTTAGAATTGATGACAAAGAGCACTGAAGCGTATCTGGGGGCTTGTCATGGCACAGCACTTTACTAAAAAAGTTTATACTGTTTGTTATCCTTTAATTTGTCATTATTTGTAAACAATGAAGACATTGAAATGATTGAAATGAGAGTTTAAAATGGCTTTAAATCTGTCCTAGAGACTGTAGCTTATACACATCCGAACACACCAAAGTGCTTTTTTGCACTAATATATACGCACACTTTCAACCTGAATAGGAATTAACAAGTATATGATACTGAAATCTCAATTCATTAACTCAGTTTAACTCATTGTTGCTGTATGGTAATGCTGTATTATATAACCTGCTTACACTAAAATTTCATTTAACCAGCAATATTACAATTCTTGATGTTTTTTTTAATTTAATCCAAACCCCCACAATACTGAGAAACACTTAGCCAGAGTGTTTTTATGGTTGATCAGATGCTATATGCAATAAGAGCTGTTAGAATGCTATACACTTGTTACTGCCCAGAGCAATTCCTCAAACTGGGCCTCAATCCAGTACAAGCAGCTGTTGTGAGCTCCGGCTCCAGAGCTTTGTGTAATTGTTCGCAAGGGACCTGGCCCATGTGCTTGTCCAATGCACTTAAGACAAGCAAATTATAGTTTGTGAGTGCCACACGTGGGCTTGAGCTCCACTGACACGCTAACTAGCAATCTCCATCGGTAGGTTCAGTACATGGTCAGGACAGAGCAGCTAAATCCAGACTGAGTGTCGAGTCTGATCAATGCAATGAGAGAATAGAACAATGAAATCAGATCAGAAAAAGGGTTGCTTTTTTGCATTGTGCACAGAGCCTCATTCATCTTTGCAAAAAGGGGAAAAATGAACAGCTGAACAATGCACAATGCAAAAGCATGGCTATGCACTCTGCAGTTTCATACTTTCGTATAATGAAGCTGTTATTATTAAATAAAAAAATGAGAAAAAAAGAAAAAGTGACTGGTACATTGGTATAAGTGACAACAGGAACTAATTTGTCTTGTTTTGTATTAATATACATAGCTAGAAACTCATGAAAAACATAATCTGTTGGGTCATTAGTAAATAAAAATGCTAATATTAGACAATGTTTGTGCTATAAGTGTAATAACTGCATTGCATTATGTAATAGGATGTTTCCTGTATATAGGACAATTATCTCACTTGGGACTTATGTCTTAACATACTTGTTTTTCCTAACAGCCCTGCCATAATAGGGAAAATATCTGGGGAACTCAAAATGTTTTAAACAAATTGTTTAAACAAAATGTCCAGAGGATGTCTCCAGTACTCTTGAGAAAAGCATAAACCTGGAACAGCTGCTGCTGTTGTTGTGGGGAAAAAAGTTTTAGTGCTTCTAAAACGACTAAATAAATGCACCCATAAAGGATAAATCTTAGAAGCTTTTGAGTCATGTCACATTGAGGAAACCTTGTACACTGATCTATAAACTGATATATCTACAAACCTGCAAAAATATGTTATAATATTTATTCATGAATGTAATTTCTTTAAGAAGTATGTGTCTCTGTCTTACAATCCATTTGCCGTTCTGATGTCTTGGAAATGTGCGCTCTATAATTCTTCCTCTCTTGTCTTTTCCTCTAGGGCCCTGCTTTGCTGTAACTCTGCATTTCATTTAATTGTAAATCCTTGATTTCTTTAAAATTTAAAAAGAGGCAGACCAGATTCAGTTTTTTGAGTCAAATACATTAGCCACCTCCTTGGAACCACCACCACCACCACCACCACATTCTGTTCTAATGGGGAAGTAAGTGCTGATATTGTGCTCTATATAACATACTCTGTTCAATTATCACATCTCAAAACAGTTTGGATGGGGAAACGTTTGATGGGAAATGTAAATGTTACTAAAAAGAAATCGCTGGAGGAACATTTGACATTAGGTTCATTGGCAAGAGGTCAGTAACATGACTGTGTATAAAAAGAGTATTTATAAAAAAAGTTAGTTAGGTTAGAGGTTCACCAATCTGTTAAAAACCATGTCTACAAAATGTTTAGCAATTTCAGAATAATGTTCCTCAACATTAAATCTAATCATCATCAGTACATAATATCATTAAAACTCAGTATTGGATGCGTGTGATTTTTGGGTCCTCAGGCAGCAATGAATTAGTAACAGGCAAGATTCTGTAATGAAAATCACTGGATGAGCTCAGAAACCCATTTAAAATAAAAGTTTATTTAAAATGAACTTAGGCAAATTGGAAACCAACCCTCCAGACTTAATAAGAGTTTGACCATCCGGTCCCATCAGTGCTCAGTTCAAAAGACTCTCTGATTATTTGGGGTACATAGTGTCTTTGGAATAGGCATCTTGCACATCTGGAAGGCACCATTTATGCGGAAAGGTATATACAGGTTTTAGAGCAACATATGCTTCCATCCAGACAACATCTCTTTCAGGGTAGGCCTTGCATATTTCCACAAGACAATGCAAAACCCCATACTCCATATATTACAGCATCATGGATTTATAGAATGAGTCTGGTTGCTGAACTGGCCTGGCTGCTGTCCAGGCCTTTCACAAATCGAAAACCTTTGGCACATCATGAAATGAGTAATACAACAAAGAAGACCCAGGACTACTCTTACTACTGTCCCAACTATTTTGGAATTTGGGTTGTATTTGCAATTGTTTATGTTATAATTTTTGATGCTTGGGATTTTTGAGTAATTATAAAACATTGTGATGCGACAGTCTTTAATAAATTAATGCCCCTGCACATTTGTGTGTTATTTTTGGAGTAAATCGCTGCATGGTGTGCTTTTATGGGACAAATAAATGTAGTTTACACATTTTATGAACTAAAATTAAGAGAAATTCTTTGATGTGGGAGGAGCAGGAGAAAGACAATGATGACATCAAATGTTAGTGATTGGATAAAAAGTTATCAGAACAAAGGAACCAGGCCTACTTTTATCCTCTGAGAATACAGAGCGAGTGTGAGCTCAAGCTGCAGAGTGACATTCTTATAAGTCACATTGAAGACTATTGAATGTGTTGTTTCAGGTTGGCCTTTGACTTTGTCCCTCTAGGGTGACAATGTCATATTGGTGGATGTTACATTGATACAGGGCCGAATGGAGTGGATTATAATTGGCTTTAGCATTGTGTGTGTGATAAAGTGAGTAAATAACAGACAGAAGAAGATTCCCAGTAAGACCCTAAGTGCATGGGAGGTCTATTTTATTATTGACTACAAACTACAGATATCAATACACTGCTAGGGTTGGATATATAACAGCATTGTTATTGGGTTTATTTTGTATGAAACAAGAACAAACCCTATTAGACTTATTGTGTAATATGGATAACTATTTATGCTAAAAGCTGCATAATTACTGATGTGTGCACACACTAATCTCTTTAATTATGAGTAAAAATCTGTGAGTTAATGAAATGTCACAGTTTTTCCTAGCCTATTGATTCAGAAAAGGACATGCGATGTCACATATTGGATGTCAGTAAATCAGCATTACATCAGCATTGTCAAGAGTGTCCTCATCCCAGAGAGGGTGCGATAGGAATGAACTTTGTCTTTGTTACAGCTTTAAATATCACAGGGTCAAAAATAAAAACATAATATTGGTAAATATGTAGCTTCTTTTATTGAAATAAAAAAAATGAAGGATCTGGTGTTTATGCTAGAGTCAGAATCCAAAATGCAAATCCGATCTCACGACAGATTAATAGTCACTCCAACAAGGGCTAATGTTTTTGCAATTTGTACTGATTTTGTACAAATGAACTCATAAGTTGTATATTTATATATATATATATATTCATATATTGCATAACTTTATGGCCACCAATCAGGTACCTGCCTAATATTGTGTTGGTTCCCTTTTTGCTGCCTAAACAGTCCTGATCCATCGATCATTAACAGTGGAATTTCAGTAATTTGAGCTACAGGAGCTCGTCTGTTGGATCAAACCACACGGACCAGCCTTCGTTTCCCATGTGCATCAATGAGCCTCAGCCGCCCACGACCCTGTCGCCAGTTTACCACTGTTCCTTCCTTGGGGCAACTTTGATAGATACCAATGTAGAACAACATTGGAACACCACACAAGAGCTGCAGTTTTGGAGATACTCTGACCCAGATGTTTAGCCGTCACAATTGTCAAACTGTCAAACTCACTCAAATCATTACTCTTGCCTATTGTTCCTGCTTGTAGTAACTTGTGTTACTGATTTCACAAGTCATAATGTTATAATGTCATAATGTTATGCCTGATCGGTGTATGTAAATATATGAGCAGGTGCGTGGACGCCCGGCAGTTTGCTATCGGCGAGCGAAACCTACGCTGCTACATTTGCCTGCTGTACAAAACAATAAATATTTATACACTTTTTAAATATTGCAATCGTCATCGTATGATTGAAAATTTGTAAGTCAAACCATCGTAACCCGGGGACTGTATATTCATATATACATACATATTGTGTAAATACTGTATTATATAAGCTTTTGTTTTTCTGTGTTTTTATTTCTCACACATGAACCACTATGATTATACATACACATTCTATATACTGAATGCAAAATTCTAACAGTGGGTAGTGTTGGCTCCTTGCACCCCGGTTCCATATTAATTCCTGAGCAGGAGTTACTGTCTGTGTGGAGTTTGTATGTTCTCCCAGTGTCAATGTGGGTTTCATATTGTTTGTGGAATAGGCAGCTTGCACATCTGGAAAGCACAATTCATGCGGAAAGTTATATACAGGTTTTGGAGCAATGTATGCTTCCATCCAGACGACCTCTTTTTCAGGGTAGGCCTTGCATATTTCCACAAGACATCCAGGTCCGCTGTCCAGGCCTTTCACAAATCGAAAACGTTTGGCACATCATGAAATGAGTAATACAACAAAGAAGACCCAGGACTGTCAAAATCTTGTATCACACAGTATCAACTGTATCATCTTACCTAGACAGCGTATTAACCTAGACAGCATATTGATTCCTGAGTCTGTGTGGAATTTGTATATTCTCCCAGTGTCAATGTGGGTTTCCTTTGGGTTCTCCAGTTTCCGGAATGGATGGATGGATGAAATTATAGAATTTGTTTCAACTCTTCACCAGGTCAAATCGTGCTTGTAAAAATACTCATAAGCAATATGCATATTATGTAAAAGGACTCCAGTCCCTCTGGCCCTTATAGTGTTATAATCAACTCAGATTTTCTTTGCCTGCAACTGATTCTGTAAATAAATCAGCCACAAAACAGTCCAGGATTTTCTCTAGACCCTGAAATAAAATGCCAGCGCAGCTTTATACAGCTTCAGGATGCTCTCATCTAACCATTGATCAGCCATTTCCTGCTTTGCACATCTGTGCGATCAACAAACTCCCCTAAGGCAGAGTATTAAAGAGAGAGGGAAGGCAGAGGTGGAGCGGTTTCTTATTACCTTACTCGTGTGCTTGATATCTTACAGAAAGTCACTCTAACACAGGAGCTGGAGGAAGAAGCAGGCTGCTGCAGTGGGAGGGAGCTGATGGGCTCAAACCTCTGCAGGGAAATGAGCAGCCTGTAAATCAATCAACACACATACTGGGCATATCCTTAACCTCCTGCTCAGCCAGGCGTTCAAATTAAAACTTCCACATCGACTAGAGACTTGGTGACCGTGCCACATGTGGCTGCACAGAAATAAACCTGTCATTTAGTACAAGCTTAATGGGTCCAGTCTGGTCCAGGCACTTGCCCTATATAAATATATTGCAGGAGAATGTTGGAATGGTGTTTGGTTACACTGAACAGGAAAAAAAAAAGCAGTTCTAATAAAGAGCTCAGAAGCTGTTGTAATTTTTTTACATTGATTGTAAATGTGGGTTAAACGAAATGGCATTTAAATGACACTTCCAGTAAAATGTTGCAACAGGATTTCGAGTGACTGATCTCAGGAATGTGGCATTAGCTTCTACCAGTGGAGGTAGAAGGCTCTCAAGTAATGTTATGCTATGTTATGACATACATGATAAAATTGCTCACACACACACACACACACACAAGCACACACACACACACACACACACACACACACAAACACACACACACACACACACACACACACACACACACACACACACACACACACACACACACACACACACAGACAGTGAAAGCATTTCACAAACGTATCCTTTCTTTTGCTGTGGCTGAGTGTGAACTCACAGGGCACTCATGTGACTGGAGGGGATTGTAAATAATATATCGCCATTGTTGGACGAAAACATCAGCTCTGTCTCTATTTTGGCCAGTTTGATTTGGCATCTTAAACCACTTACTGTACAAAATCTTTTCTTTCTTGGAGACATATTTGTAAGAGTTTGCAAATTCCGTACATGCACACCATGCAAAACTGTATCTCTTTTTTCCTAAATGCACTGAAAACACTCTGGTGGGTGTTTGAGTATCTTATATCTTTTGATTTGTTCTACCTTTAGCGCTTCTATTGAATAGCACCCGCTTGACATAATAAATATTTGGTAGCTTAGGATTTAAATATCTATATATTTAATTGTACAGGTGTATCTCAATAAATTAGAATATCATTAAAAAGTTAATTAATTTTATTAATTCAATAAAAAAAGTGAAACTGGTATATTATATAGATTCATCACACACAGACTGATATATTTCAAGTGTGATTTCTTTTCATTTTGATGATTTTGGCTCACATTTAACAAAAACCCACAAATTCACTATCTCAAAAAATTTAAATACTTCATTAGACCAATCAAAAAAACATTTTTAGTGAATTGTTGGCCTTCTGGAAAGTATGTTCTTCTCTATGGGGTTCAAGTCTGGTGAGTTTGCTGGACAGTCAAGCACACCAACACCATGGTCATTTAACCAACTTTTGGTGCTTCTAGCAGTGTGGGCAGGTGCCAAATCCTGCTGAAAATCAGCATCTCCACGAAGCTGGTCAGCAGAGAGAAGCATGAAGTGATCTAAAACCTCCTGGTAGACGGCTGTGCTGACCTTGGACTTGATCAAACACAGTGGACCAACACCAGCAGATGACACGTCTCCCCAAACCACCACTGACTCTGCAAACTTTACACTGGATCTCAAGCAACTCGGATTCTGTGCCTCTCCTCTCTTCTTCCAGACTCTGGGACCTTGATTTCCAGAAGAAATGCAAAATTTTCTTTCTTTTCATTTGAAAAGACGACTTTGGCCCACTGAGCAAAAGTCCAGTCCTTTTTGTCCTTTGCCCAGGTAAGACACCTTTGACATTGTCTCTGGTTCAGGAGTGGCTTTACACAAGAAATGCGTCAGTTGTAGCCCATGGATACGTCTGTGTGTGGTGGCTCTTGAAGCACTGAATCCAGCTGCAGTCCATTCTTTGTGAATCTCCTCCAAAATCTTGAATGGGCTTCGTTTCTTTTTCTACCACATTTTTTCCTTCCATTCAACTTTCCATGAATGTGACTGGATACAGCAGTCTGTGAACAGCAGCTTCTTTAGCGATGACCTTTTGTGTCTTACCCTCCATGTGCAGGGTGTCAGTGATCGTCTTCTGGATAACTGTCGAGTCAGCAGTCTTCCCCATGATTGTGTAGCCTAAACCAGACTAAGACGCCATTTAAAGGTTCAGGAAACCATTGCAGGTGTTTACATTTAATGAGCTGATTAGAGTGTGACACCACGAGTCTCCAATATTAAACTTTTTCACAATATTCTAACTTTCTGAGATACTGAATTTTGGGTTTTTATTAGCTGTAAGCCATAATCATCAACATTAAAAGAAATAAACACTTGAACTATATCAGTCTGTGTGTGATGAATCTATATAATATACCAGTTCCACCTTTTGTATTGAATTACTAAAATAAATCAACTTTTTAATGATATTCACATTTATGGCAGGCCTATGGTGCAGACATAATGCTCAGTCAGGTTAAAGCACATGTAGGTTTACTGTGACTCAGGTGGCTCAGTCAGGATGTAAAGCTCTCTGAAGGACAAAACATTGCTGAATAGCTGTTCTGTCACAGGGTCAAATCATGCCTGAGTCAACTCTTAAACCCCTACAGCACCAAACACACACACACACACATATACACTCATACACACTTATTCTCTCCAACACACAGTCAGTTTTTATTGCCTACTGTACAGCAGAACTGCAAAATGTTACTGTGGTATTATGAAACCTAGACAATACACCTAGACAATAGTGGAATTTAAAACCAACAGCATGACATTCCTTTCAATAAAATGAAAAGTATTTACATTTACATTTTTATGGCATTTGGCAGACGCCCTTATCCGGAACGACTTACAACGATCTCATCTATACAACTTGAGAAATTAAGGGTTAAGGGCCTTGCCCAAGGGCCCAGCAGTGTCAGCTTGGTAGTGCTGGGATTTTACCTCTCAACCTTCTGATCAGTTTAATCACTGAGACATAATTTTCCCATTTAATAATGAATGAAAATCAATTCATTCATTTTAATTAATAAACAATCACACTGTAATATACAGTATTTTTGCTTATTATACACAGAAACAGTTGAATCTAGTTAGTCAGTAAGAAGCAGGTGGCTTAGACATGACATGAACTTTGCAGAGGAATGTTCATACTTGTTTTATTTGGATCAGTATTTTGGTCAGCCTTTCAAGCAAGAAGGAGCAACCTCGTCCTTAGCGTCTACACGCAAAAAAATAATTATGAAATTCTACATTCAGCAACCGGGCTTTAAATATCAACCTTGTGATATTTTGATAATGGTGAATATGACGACGTAAAACTGGGCACCAAACCAAAAACTAGAAATAAATCAAAAAAGATCTTTATAACCTCATGATTCAGCATTGTGAAACTTTATAGGCATTCAATTCCACAATTAGAATTTATGCCTTTGAAGGATGCGTATCGAATGTATTTGCGTAGTGTAAACACACTCAACGATTTCCATTAAGCATCTATGACAGGAGAGGTTTTTTTTGTGTGCAGTTGAAAAAATGCTGACATCCTCTGTCCTTTGTGCATGAGTGATGTGTTAAGTGATTTAACCTTGTGTAGTGGAGGACCTTGCGTGTGTGTGTTTGTGTGTGTGTGTGTGTGTGTGTGTGTGTGTGTGTGTGTGTGTGTGCGTGTCTTGTGAAGACTGGAGTGCAAAACATTATTAGAGCACTTGAGCATGGAAATATTTTGTGTCAAAGATTTGGGCTGAACAAAATGTGTATAAGAGCAAGCTTAACCTAACTGACTTAAATGTTATTGTGAATAAAACTGAAAATCCACTTTACTGAAGGCTTTATGGATAAAATCATTCATTATCTCTTAATTCTCCATGATTCACAAAGGACTGTATTTAATTACCTGCTTGCATTATTAATCAGGGTTATAATTGGATTATTTGAACTGCTCCAGCTTACTGCAGGGGCTTTAGAAATTCAAAGTGAGCTTGGAGGTGTCCTGTGTGGCAGCCTGCCAGGAGGATTTATTTCGGTAGGCTTTATTTGAGCGCTAGAATTAGAAATCATTACCAATGTCTGAAAAGTGGACCACAAATAGATACCTTGAGAACAGTCTTGGAACAAACAAAGGAAACAATGTTGTTATACTGTACCATTAATTTTTTGATGTTGCATTGTTTGAGCCTGAGATTGGGTAACTGTCTGTGCAGAGTTTTGTAGGTTTTCCTAATGGTTATCTGGGTTTCCTGTGGATTCTCTAGTTTCTAGAACAATTCGTCGCAGCATCGCCGTATGACAAACGTGTCTTGTAAAACGTCCAGTTTTACGCAGAATTTTAAGTTTGCTCTTTGTTCTAACTTTGCTGTCTGTGATGAAATTGCAGACGTGGTAATGCACATGGTCAGAATAGCACCAGTTAGCACTGCTAGTCTCGAAACGTTTTGATATCACCTCGTATATTTGAAAGAAAACTAGAGAATTTGGAGGAAACCCATTTTGACACATTAGAACATGCAAACTACACACAAGCTACAGCAACTTAAGATATGTTTGGAACCAGAGACCCAGGTTACTACACTGTATTTCCCAGAGCATTAGGTGTGTGTGTACTACTGACTAAGATGAAATAGATATAAATAAACCATTAATTATACACATTGAAGTGTACAGCTTTACAATAAAACCATACTCCACCAATTTAACTCTTTTTTATTACCTTATACCCTATATACTGTTTTCACAAGTTCCACGAGTCTAGTCTTTCCGCTCTAATTCTCAAAATCTCATGTGATTTGAACCAGTCTGTCTCTTACTATTTTTGTCAGACTCTAGCAACCTCTATCTAGCATTTAAGTTGAATTGCCTACATAAGCACTTATCAAACTTTCACAGCCCTGCAGGCAGTTATCTAAGCCATTACTGATTCATGTGTACAGGTATTTTGTGCCTTCTACACTGTTTTATATCACAACATGAATGCTCCTACTGGTTTACCATTTGACTTAAGAGTGAGTCACAATGTTAACTAGGATAAAATGTCAACAGTAACAAATTACACGTACTTCCTTACAATTTTATCTAGATATACTCTTTTATCTAGATACACCTCCAATTTTATCTAGATATACGATAAAATTGCATTCCTTGTTTCGCAGTGGTGGACAGTAAGGAAGTACGTGTAATTTGTTACTGTACTTAAGTAGCATTTTTGGGTATGTGTAATATAGTATTTCCATTTGAAAAACTTTTACTTTAACATGTCAAAGGCAAATCTCTTTTTATTCAACTACATAACTCGAGCTGCATCAACAATGCTTTGGGAACGCTTCGGCGTGACCACGCTCTGAATCACGTGTGTAATCTGTCCAATGGAAAGACGTGACGTCAACGGCAGGGTGACATCACAACCAGAAAGCTATAAAAGCACATGTTGTGGAAATGGCGCTAGCTTCTGTTTGTTCAGGAAGCGCTCTGTGTGTGTCTGTTCTTCAGGTATCGGTAAGTGGTAAATAAAAAAAAAGAAAAATTAAATGCAAGCATCAACACCGGCTGGGTTCCTCCTTAACTCTGCCTTATCATGGGGGTTAAACACAGTTTGCCATGGTTGATGCAGCTCTGTTGTTAAAAAGAAGGTTTTGGGCTCATGATAATTTTAATATATATCAATCAATGTTTGACAAATTAATATAATTATATTAATAGATTGGTGTACTAAGAGTAACATTAGAGTCTTGTGACAAAAAAATCATAATAGAAACATTATAGCTATAATAAATCATATTACTTTGGATACTTAAGTACATTTAAAGGCACTTCTTACTTTTGTACTTTTACTCAAGTGAAAGTTTAAAGGGAGTACTTTTACTTTTATATTTTACTGAGTGTATCTATAATTTAACTCAACTACATGGTCTGTTTACTTTGTACACCACTGTCAAACTTCAAGCCAAAAAACTGAGCCCCATAACATTAGACCAATGAAATTTCCGAACGGAAACGAAAAAACGCACCTCACCTGTGTTCTGAGCTGCACGGCTTCGGGAGAAAAAACTTCCATCGGGTGAGCACGACGATGCCAAAAGATAAACTCCCAAGAGAAATAGTTGTGAAAGGAAGGAGGAAGACAGTGAACAATGACTTTCTTGGTCGGCTACTGTTTAGATACAAGCCGTTGTAACGCGTTGAGTCAGGGTGAAGGGAGAGCTCGCTAACTCCAGTTGCAACAGAAATCATATAAGCACAGACAGGTTTCCAAAACTCGTGCTTTTTTATTTTTCTTGGCAACAGCGTTACGGGTTAGTCAAAGAAACTTAGAAATGAGCATCAGAAAATAATAAGGACATAATCCTCAGTCTTACACACACGCAGTAATACCGGAAGAATGCAGTGCCAGGCTATTCCCAAAATACCGCTATGCTCCTAAAGGAAGTGCAACATATTTCACCCGTTTAACGTGTCTTTCGTTAAAGCCTGTGTAAAGTACATTAGTGTAGACACCTGCGGCTTATAGACAGGTGCGGCTTATTTATGTTCAAAATAAAAATATTTGTAAAATTAAGTGGGTGCGGCTTATATATGGGTGCGCTTTATAGTCCGGAAATTACGGTAGATCATTATATCCTGTAACTGCTCTGAAAGTTACAGTAAATGTATCCAATTCTATTTTTATTTGTAGTGATTGCACCGAACAAGCTTTATTATTTATGTATGAAGTTATTGTTTATAATTGAAAGACAAATCTTTCACCACAAATCAAAAAGTGAAACTTATTCAGAAGCAGCTCATTCATACAATTATAATATCAGCCAATCATGTGGCAGCAGTGCAAAACTTACATAGACATAAGTCAAGGGCTTGAGTTAACGTTCACATCAAATATGTAACAGGTGTTCGCAGTAAATTTGAGCATGGTTCCTGGTTGCCACAAAAAAAAAAAAAAAAACATCCAGTTTTTTGAGAGCAAAACGCCTTGATGATAAGACGGTCAGAGGTCAGAGGAGAATTGTTTATCAACAGGGGGCGCTATGACTACTCAAATAACTACTCTTTACAGCCATGGTTAAAAGAAAAGCAGCAGGATCAGACTTGTTGACTTAAGAAAAATAATTCTGCTAGTGTCAACTGTGAATTTTTCTTGCTTTAAATGGCACTTTAGCCAGAAAATCAGTCTGAAGGATGAGTTTTTAACTTTTAAATTTTAACTGTTGAAAGAGGACTGATAGTGACCTAAATGACTTGTTCCAATCAAGCACAACAATAAACCAGTCCAGCAGAGGGAAGCACTGAGATTAAGAAAATTCTGCATTCAGTCACTGCCCTTTCTCCTGCTCTGTGTGGTGCATTGTGAGAATGCCTTGGAGTATCTGTGCCAATAAACCCATGCCCTTATTAAGTTAATTACTTAATTATCTTGGACAACAAAAGGCCAAAGTCCAAACTTTCGGTAGGGCCATGGAACTGCCCACTCAGGGGGTTTAAGACAAATCTAGAAAGACTGCGGCAGCAGGATCATTCCTCAGTAGAAAAAGATGCCTGATTACGTTTCAGTGCTCAGCGAAATTTAAAGACCTCTCATGCACAGGGGAAGAGTATGATCGATGTGCTACATAGTGGAGATGTGGAAAGTGCAAAAAAACATGACAGAAGTGGGGCAAAATGGAGTAGAGTGGGGAAAAAAATACTGCAATTATTCTGAAAATTTGCCACACAAATGATTATTAATCATTTCACATCAAATTGCAAATCAAATGTGTTATTATACACCCCAAATAATATATATATATATAGTGCTTGAGACAGGAGCTGTGCTGCTTATGTGCTT
The DNA here is from genome assembly GCA_014706435.1 of Silurus glanis. NCBI lineage: Eukaryota > Metazoa > Chordata > Actinopteri > Siluriformes > Siluridae > Silurus > Silurus glanis. The sequence continues at coordinate 5,135,969 of JAAIIK010000068.1, read as the reverse complement.
CTTTATGGCATACCCGGTTATTTTGGAAACTTACAAAAATTTTGGCTAGCTCTTATCTCTAATACTAGATCTCATGCCCATCATTTGGGTCATTCCAAAAGACATTTTTAAGCCATTTTCTGTAAAAAGTGTTAAAACAAAGGAACAAAATACAGAAAAATTGGTAACATAATTTCTTGAATTAAATAAATCATTTAAACTAATTTTTTTTCCTTCTACTTTTTGATGTAAACTGCAAAATCTATCATTTATTTAAAATGGATCTAATCAAAAGCTCCAACTGTAAATATAAACTCAGGAAGCTGCATTGAAATTGTTGAATTGTTTAACTTTTCAAGAGCCCCAGGCACTGCTGGTTTTCGTTTCCTCAGTGCTAATGGTTAAATGCCAGTAATTCCCTAGGGTTTGAGAAGCACAGCATCAGACACTTTTTTTATTATGATCTGTTTATACTAACTTCTCTGACATCAGATTGTTGTGCACACTGATCAGTTTACAGCAACGAATCCAGCTGTAACACAACTGGCAGTTAATCACAGTGACTCACACTAAACTATGTGCAGATGGCCAGGAAAGCTGATTAACTCTGTGCATGAGAAAACTGCCCTTACAGCGAAATCACTCCTACAGTTTGCAAAGACTGTGTCATGAACTTAAGATCACAGAGAAAAAAAACATTTCAACAGCAGATGGATAGAACAGGACTTACACGTGTTCAGCCACGAGGGGGCACTACATAACGATCTATTCATCTACTGCAAGTGTTGAACTTTTTACATGCAATTTTCAGATAACTAACTACTATTTGTGTTTAGCTAGATCTTAATAATAATGATTAATCCTTGCCACATTTACTTTACAGCACAGTAAAATTATTTTTTTGCATATTTCAGCAATGTTAGGAAACCTAAGGGCTTTTGCTCAGGGGGCCCAAGAATGGCAACTTTACCGTGGGTACCGGGGCTTGAACAACCGTCCTTCTGATCAGTAACCCAGAGCCTTAATCACGGAGCTACCACAAATAAATTATATTATTTAAACTGTATTATTATTAATGTTATTATTATTATTAATAACATTCAGATTTTTATTATTATTTTATAGTATGAGGAAGTTTAAGAGGGTGGTGCAGGACATGTATGAGGACAGTGTGACAGCAGTGAAGTGTGCAGTAGGAATGACAGACTGGTTCAAGGTGGAGGTTGGACTGCATCAAGGATCGGCTCTGAGCCCTTTCCTGTTTGCAGTGGTGATAGATAGGTTGACGGACGAGGTCAGACAGGAGTCTCCCTGGACTATGATGTTTGTGGATGATATTGTGATTTGTGGTGAGAGTAGTGAGCAGGTTGAGAAGAGCCTGGAGAGGTGGAGGTACATGCTGGAGAGAAGAGGAATGAAAGTCAGTAGGAGTTAGACAGAGTACATGTGTGTGAATGAGAGGGAGGGCAGTGGAGGGGTGCGGTTGCAGTGAGAAGAGGTGGAGAAGGTGGGGGAGTTCAGGTACCTGGGTTTAACAGTGCAAAGTAATGGAGAGTGTGTTAGAGAAGTGAAGAAAAGAGTGCAGGCAGGGTGGAGTGGGTGGAGAAGAGTGATAGCAGGAGTGATTTGTGATAGAAGAGTATCTGTGAGAGTGAAAGGGAAAGTTTATAGGACTGTGGTGAGATCTGTGCTGTATTCTTTAGAGACAGTGGCATTGAGTAAAAGACAGGAGGTGGAGCTGGAGGTAGCAGAGCTGAAGATGTTGAGGTTTTTGTTTGGAGTGACGACAATAGACAGGTTTAAAAATGAGTTTATTAGAGGGACAGCGCATGTAGGACGTTTTGGAGACAAGGTGAGGGAGGCGAGATTGAGATGGTTTGGACATGTGCAGAGGAGGGACATGGGGTATATCAGTAGGAGAATGCTGAGGATGGAGCCACCAGGAAGGAGGAAAAGAAGAAGACCAAGGAGGAGGTTTATGGATGTGGTGAGGGAAGACATGCAGGTAGTTGGTTTGAAAGAGGCAGATGTAGAGGACAGGGGGGGTATGGAGACGGATGATCCGCTGTGGCGACCCCTAATGGGAGAAGGCGAAAGAAGAAGAAGAAGAAAAAGAAGAAGAAGATTATTATTATTATTTTATTATTGCCAACAAGACTAAATTATTGTAAATTATAAATAAAAATTTTCCACCAACAGAACTTAAAAAATATAAATTCAACTGTGTAAATCCATAGCATAGCTTCTGATAAAAAAGCACTGAATCGATTTTGATATTACTTTAGACCTATTTAAAACATGTGTAATAAGCCACTAAGGTCTATTCTATTCTATTCTATTCTATTCTATTCTATTCTATTCTATTCTATTCTATCCTATTCTAGTCATTAATGTCATTGAAATTCTCTTTTAATAAATATATCTTTTTCAGTTCCTCTGTGTCTCTGCTTATTACATCATTATATAAATAATAAAATGAAGGTCCCCTGGAGTTCCCAGTGGTCACTCGATCAGATTTATATTTATAGTTGTTATATAGGAAGGAACAGTGGTGTTACGGCAACCGGGTCATGGGCAACTGAGGCTCATTAATACACATGGGAAGCGAAGACTGGTCCATGTGGTCTGATCCAACAGACGAGCTCCTGCAGCTCAAATTGCTGAAGAAGTTCATGCTGTTAATGATCGATGTATCAGAACTGTTTTGGGAGGGACCAACACAATATTAGGCAGGTGGTCATAATGTAACGCAATGTGATGGTGTGCGTGTGTATGTGTGTATGTGTGTATGTATATATTTTTTTTTTTTTTTTTTTTCTAATATTTTTTTTTTTTTTATTTATTATTATTTTTTTTTCTAATAAAAACAAATATGAACACTTCATATCTCTATGGGAAAACTAGTAAAGCATCGGCACACTGTCTGCTTAATTCTATAAATAAAGCTGTTTATTAGGCAGCATTTTTATCATAAGGGGACAGGGAAATTGTGTAGGCTTTTTCTATGGTAAACAAAATGAGATGTTTTTGTTTAATTTAAAAAGTATTCAGTAAATGAGTTGAGACATGCAGTACTTGCAGTTTCCTCGGTTCTAAGAGATGACTCACAGCAGGATTGAGATCTGAGCATACACGCTTGACAATGCTTACGCCGCTGCTTGAACACACACTTCTTATTTAATCTAACATGATTGAAAGCTGCTAATGAATTCTTGTCTGTTGCCTCTGATGGGTCAGAAGGTGTGCATTTATTTTCTATAACAGCAGCATTCTTGTATGGTGAACATGCCATAATAATCCATTAAAATATTATTATATTCACAAGTGTTATTTAATGAAAATAAATGAAAGGTTTTGTAAGAGAGAGAGAGAGATGTTTATTTAATAAGTTTGAAAGGAGTCACCAGGGTTTTGCTATTAAAATAGTTTCAGTACAAGAGGCATTGGAACCATTGCTGCTGGTTTTGGAGTAAAATCAACTTCACCCTGGGATTATTTATTTTCCTATAACAGATTTTTTTATCTTTATGTAAGGTGTGGCAAGAAATGAATCTACAAGATCCATTTCCAGATCCAAAGCATGATAGTTATTGATGTTACACATCAGTTTTGGAGTTACTGTAAATGCAGTACAGATATATAGTACATCTAGCCAACAGCAACCCAAAAAAATTTTTTACTGTCAACTTTGGTATTCAGTGGCTATAATATAATCATTTGTGGTTTTAGTTTAAAGTCTAGAGATATTATTTGAGCATCTATCTCATACGCACGCCTTTTCAAAAACAAACCACTATGTCACTTCAGGGACTCTATATGATTCAACATGTGGGCAAAACCTGTTTTTTATTCCGGTTTCACAGAAGGGTTTTGGTCAGCTTGTGTAAAGCAAATAAGAGCCTGTAGATCTCATGTTGTGTTTATATACCGACCGGAAAGTCCCCTAAACTCCCTCCACACAGCCACAACATGCTTTTACTGGGTGCAGAAATGAGGCGAAGGTCAGGGCTGTCCTGCAGCAAGTCTAATGAAGCATACACTGGAATGGTTGATAAATACTGGTTTTCCTTCCTTTTCCAGATTTTTTTTGTGTTTGTTGTAGTTCTTATTGAATTTGGGCAACTGTTTTAACAAAAAAAATTTACTTTTATGAGTTCCTCAAGAGAAAAACTGTGAAATACAATCAGATTCAGGAAGCAGCAGCAAAAAAAAATCTCCTGGCAGATGTGATGTAAGCAATCATATAATCTTTTACTGCTTTTTAGGTTAAGGTCACATCTGTGCTGAACTGCAAGTGGAAAAAAAAAATCTCTGGCGTCTGATTCTACCAGATGTGCCTTGTAATCCCTTCATAAGCAAACAGACTGATTGTACTGTCTTTGTTATTAAGCTGAAAGCCACTAGTTTTAATAAACTTTAATGAACATTACATTCAACATCTGTTGACTTTTCAATTGTGATTGACTTTCTGTAGTGCTGACTGCACATCACAGATTAATATTATGTGCTGGAACTGGAAAATAATTCATCATACATCTCCTTGTGGCAATTATTCTTTGCATCAGGCAAAATAAATATACAATCCTTTGCACTCTATATTATACCCAGAATATTATAGAGTCCCAGGTGTTCCTTTAATTCCCAGTTTTCGAATTATAATCTGTAAATTATAAAAAAGAAACATCTAAATAAATTCAGTCTGCTGTATATATGAGATAGCATACGAGGGTGAATAATTGCATAAACAGCTAACGTCTTACTCAGGGACCCAGAAGTGAAAACTTGGTGTGGCTCGGTTTTGAACATGACCATTAGATCAAAAGTCCATTGCCTTAACCACTAAGCAACCAACTGATAAATTCATTATAGGAGCTGTTGTTAGGATAATATCATCTATAAGAAAATGTTGCATTCACTTGAACTTGGAAACCCAAACCTGTTCCAGCATGGCAATGCCCCTGTGCACAAAACAAGCTTTTTGAAGATCTGGTTTACCTGCTTTGGAGAGGAAGATCTCGAGTGGCCTGCTATAGAGTTCTAATCTCATCTCTATTGAACACCTTTGGGATGGAATGCTGACTGCACCCCAGGTCTCCTCGCCTATATCAGTACCTGCCTTTCGTAATACCCTTGTGGCTGATGAACACAAATATCCATAAGCACACTCTAAAATGTAGTGGAACATCTTCCCAGAAGAGTGGAGGGAATTATAAGAGCTAATTGGGACTAAATGTGGAATGCAATGCTCAAAAATCACATACCGTACTTATGACCAGGTGATGCAATATTTTTGGAAATATAGTGAATGAGGATAGCTTTGGACTGTAATTACAATTTTTCTCATTTGCTTTGGAGTGTTGTACAAACAGCACAATACATTGCATTTTTTGCAAAAGCCTGAACTTTTTTCAAAATCCTTAGTTTATCTCTTAAATGTAAATATTTGTGTCAATGAACATCTCATTGCCATCAGAATGACGAAGTCCCTTTGTCATTGTTCATAAACACGATAGTTACTGTTTTTCTCAGTTGCTTCGAAGCGTTACTCAGATCAGAAATGAAATTCTCAAACTACTTGTTCAAAGGTGAATCTCGTGAACCTTCAGTTGGAGAGTGAATACAGACAGAGAAAAACACAGAATTATACATTCATGGATGAACAACTAAGAAACAAACGAACAATTTACAGTACAGTAAAAGTGTGAATCCTGTCCGGTCTTTTACAATCAATATAAATCAAATATCCAATCAAATAAATGAATTTGTGCTGCTGAAATTCATAAATACCAAACAGAAGGAAGTCAAATTTTGTGCATTTTCAGTCTCTGTGATCCAAACCATAGTTTATATTAGGAAATACTGAAACTGTGCAGCGTCATACTGATAACATGACTAAACATTTTGATTCTGATTCACATCTTGTTTATGAACAATGACAAAAAGACTTGTCATTCTGATGGAAATGAGATGTTCATTGACACAAATACTTACTTTTGAGAAATGAACTGAGGATTTTGAGAAAAATTCAGACTTTTGCAAGAAATCCAATGTATTGTGCTGTTTGTACACATTGTTTTGAGAAATGCACTTACCGGTTTGCAAATAGTAAGGATGATTTGAGAAATGCTCCAAATCGACTAAGAAAAACTGTAAAATGTTTAGTCATGTTGTCATGTTGCTGCACAATTTTAGTATTTCTTAATATAAACTATGGTTTGGATTATAATATTTAAAATGCACAAAGTTGAATTTCGTCTGTATGGTATATATGAATTTAAGCAGCACAAATTTATTTAGTTGATTGCATATATGATTTATATTGATTGTAAGAGACCGGGCAGGATTCACAATTTTACTGTACTGTACAAGTGTTCATTCATTTATTGGTTGTTCATCCGTTTTCAGAATTTGTAATTCTGTGTTTTGCTCTGTTGCCAACTGAAAGTTCATGAGAGTCACCTTTGACCTGTTTTAGAGACCGAGTTGATTATTGGTTGATCTGATGTCATTCACTCACCTTCATTAGTGAAATTCAAGATTCATCTGCACAATTCATCAATTCAACACATTTACAAATAAAAGTTTACAGTTTTTCTCAACTGCTTTCAGTCATTCAGTCAGATCAGAATTGAAGTTTGCAGATCTCCAAGTGCATTTCTTAAAACAACACGTACAAACTGCACAACATAGTGGATAACCGGAAAATACGCGTCACCTGCTCAAAATGCTTTGTCTATCGTGCAAAAGCGTGTTTTTCATCAATCATTGTGTCAGAGGCAGCAGAATCCCATGTCATTTTTTCAACAATGTGAACGTGACAGGCAAAATTATTAGTCATGTTGTCAGTAGAACATCATACTCAGTTTTAGTTATTTAAATTATACTCAAGTCAGGTTTTTATGACTAGAAACCACTAAATTACCATACTGGTGTGTGTCATAATTTACAGTGTCCCTTCGGTAAAAAAAGAAGTTACTCTTGCAAACCGTTGTGCATCAACCAGGTGTTACAGTAATTTACATGGTATGAATAGATCATTTTTCTGATTGATTCCATCTAACCTCATCTAACCAATCAACATCGACCCACGTAACAGTATATGGAAGAATCGAAACAAAAGATCAGACTGTATTCACATTTTGACTGTACTGTCAATAGTGGTACTTACATACAGAAAACAAAGGAAACTACACATAGGCTATTTACCGACAAATGGAAACCTGAAAAAGACAAAGTGGGAAAAACTATACATGTACAACAGAAGGTAAAGGTGAAATTACGTGGCAGTTTTCCTATGCGTCATGTTGGTCCTGTGTGTTGGGCCACAGATTCTCATCCACATCACAACATATATTTTCCCTTGCTATGCACGGTGGAAAGAATCTTCTTGAGTGACTAATCCAGCCTCTGCATGCATCTGCTGAGATGTCCTCACATGCTGCATCCATGGCAGCCAGCAGTGTCATCCGCATATGTGGCTGATGATCATAAACCTTCCACCTCCAAGCCGAGAAAAACTCTTCAATTGGGTTCAGGAACTGGGAGTAGGGTGGAAGGAATCAGCATCCTGCGGTGGTGGACAAACCACTGCCTGATGTTGTCAGAGTGATGGAAACTGACATTGTCACAAATTACTACATACTTTGGTAGATCATTTCGATTGAGGTCCCTCTCATCTTCAGGAATGACATTTCTATAGAGATTGTCTAAGAATGTAAGGAGATGCTGTGTGTTGTACGGTCCCATAATAGGAATATGAGCTAGCACACCTTGGTCTGAAATAGCAGCACACATAGTGATGTTTCCTCCACGTTGGCCTGGGACATCAACAGTAGCTCTCTGGCCGATTAGATTTCTACCACGCCTTCTGCCTTTGGCCAGGTTGAAGCCAGCCTCATCCAAGTATATGAAGTTGTGAGGTGGTTCTCTTGATTCCATTTCCATTATGCGCTATATACCAGAAAAAACACAGTGTGCATAAATTACAGTATTTGTCTTCATTGTTTACAGCTACATCAAATGTAAAGATCTATGAAGGTCCACCAATATCAAATGTGTAGAAGTTACTTTTACAGTATAATGGGTATACAACATACCTGTACAAACTGGAGTCATAGCTCCAGTTCACTCTGTCAGCATTTCTTTCAAAGGGTACATTGTACAGCTGCTTCATGGTGATTACATGTCTTTTCAAGACCCTGTCTATAGTTGAAATGCTCACAGATTGTATATTTTTAAAGATACCCTCGTTTTGGTCAGGATTTTGATTCATACAGTAAATAACTAAGAATACTGTATGCATGGATAACCTAAGGTGTGTTACAGTATATGTAACAGTAAGTCTACAGTATTACTGTACTATACAGTACATTACATACCTGTTCTCGCTACGAAATGATTGAATTATTGATGACACAGTTGTTCTTCCAACATTTGGCTGCACCCTTCAACCAGCCTCTTCCATTGAAAGGCCATGATTGATAACGTGATCCACCAGTGTGGCCCTGATTTTATCTGGAATCTCTGTGTATCTTTGGCATCTTATACCCCTTCCTCTGTTGTGTCTCTGTACTCTTCCACCACGCAGTCTTAATCCTCTTCTTCTTCCTTCAGCTTCCATTATCAGAAAGGGGAACACTTGTGTTGTGCACTGTATATGTACACTGGCGATCAAAATTAGAGAACAATTTATAAACAATTAGAACAATTCTGAAATAATGTCATCTTCACTGCTCAACAGTTGAAGGAGTTTTTGTCCTGTCTATACCATGCTACCAGAACACCTTTTCCACAAAATAACTAAGGCATTTAAAAAAAAACATTATTTTGCAGAAAACACACTGATCAAAATTAGAGAACAACAATGACTGTAGCATGGAAAAAGATTACAACAAAATTTTCTGAAGGTTACAACAGTCAGCAATTAGTAGGAAGTGTACAGGCCTCTGCTCTGAATGACTTCAGCACATCTGCGGCCACAGGACAGCACTAGTCTCTCACACTGCTCTGGTGTGATTTTGGTCCACTCTTCTTCCAGTCTCCTCCACAGTTCGGTGACTGTAGTGGGTTTCTTGGCCATAACTTTGTCGCCAAGGATTTTCCAGAGGTTCTCTCTTGGGTTGAGATCAGGACTCTGGGCAGGCCATGTCATTATTTCAATGTTTTCAGTTTCAAGGAACTGCTTTACCCGTTTTGCTGTGTGACATGGAGCGCTGTCCTGCATGAACACTGCGGGCTGATTGGGTGATGAACGCAGGGAAGGAACCATATGTTGTTGAAGAAGGTTCTGATAAACATTTGCATTCACTCTGCCATGTAGCTGTATAAGAGGCCCAACTCCTGCTGCAGAAAACATGCCCCAAACCATGACACTTCCTCCTCCACTTTTCACTGACTTCTTTACACACTTTGGGTTCAGTCTTTCTCCAGTTTGTCCCCGAACATAATGTTTCCCATCGGACCCAAATAAATTAAACTTGCTTTCATCACTGAAGTGAACTTTGGACCAGTTCTCCTCTGTCCACACAACATGCTTAGTCTAGCCTTTTAATTCTTTCTGCTAATGAGAGGTTTGGTCACTGCAGAGTGGGCTTTCAGTCCAAATGCTCTTAAACGTCGAGACACTGTATGACAAGACAGATCCTTACCCTGTTCAGCGCTGAACTGGTGAGCAGTAACAGCTGCAGTGTGGAAACGATTGCCCATTGAGATCCTCCGCAGTATCCTGTCCTCTCTTGTATTTGTCTTCCGTGGACGACCAGCCTTCTTGGCGGACTTGAATGAGTTTGTGATGTTGTAAAGATTCAATATTCTTGAAATCACAGATTTGGAACGACCAACTTGTCTTGCTATGGCTGATAGGGTCATCCCTTTGGCCTTCATCTGGACAACCTGCTGCCGGAGGCTTTCAGTCACTTTAGAACGGCCCACCATCTTGCAGAGTCAGTGAAACTGGAAGTTAGGCTGCCAGTTACAGTTTTTCTCAATTGATTTGGTACATTTCTCCAAACTCAGGTAACAGCTCTCAAAACAGTTAACACAGCAAACTAAACACACTCTTATGCTGGCGAAACCGTTAAGTATTCACTGCACAATGAAACACAGCATTTTATTCTAGTAATGCATTTATTAAAATTCAATATTAACATCAAAACTAAAAGTGTGTTCTCTGTTGATTTTATAACAAATTCAGCTGAAGATACACAAAGAAATAAATGAAAATACATGTTTTTCATTAAGTTCTTTAATGAGGAGTTCAGGTGTATAACAATAAGTTGTCACCCCACACACACAAAAATATATATATATATATATTATGCAAATAAGTTCATAGGTAAATAAAAAATAAAGTGATAAATGTACTGCATTCATTGAATCAATTATTTTATTGATCATGCCTCTCAATTACATCTGGCCAGAGAATTTCATCCACATCACAGAAAATATTTTCACGAGTCATGCATCGTGGGAAAAAACGCCTTGAATGCTGTATCCATCCTTGACATGCTTGTGCCCCAATATCTCCACAGGCCTCTTCCATCGCTTGAAGAAGACTTACTTGGTTGTAAGGGTTGCGATCATGTACTGTCCATCTCCAAGAGGAGAAGAATTCCTCAATTGGATTCAGGAAAGGAGAATATGGTGGAAGAAACACCATCCTGAATTGTGGGTGATTCTCAAACCACTCTCGCACTAGTGCTGAATGGTGGAATTGGACATTGTCCCAAACAACTACAAAATTCCGCACCATTTGCTCCTGATCACCCTGCGGAAAGAGGATTTCATTGAGGAGGTTTAAAAAACGTAGGAGCCTTGCTGTGTTGTATGGTCCCAAGACAGCATTGTGTGCCACAACACCAGTTGTAGAAATTGCTGCACAGAGAGTGATGTTGCCTCCTCGTTGTCCAGTGACATTGACTGTAGCACGATGGCCAATCACATTTCTCCCTCTTCTCCTTTTTTTTTTGAAGATTGAAGCCTGCTTCATCAATATACAGGTACTCATAATGAGTTGCACTGCTATCCAACTCCAAGATTCTCTAGAGTAAAAAGAACACAAGGTAAAATATAGTAAATTTGTGTTTTACAGTAATGGCATTGATTGCAGTCAATACTACTGTGAAATTGTTGCTGAAGTTTGAGTTCACACTTTGAAGCAGCAGTATACATAGATATGCCTAAATCTTTTCACATATAGTAGCATGGAATAGTTTATGGACACATACTTAAAATTCAGGAAAAATATATCTTTGAGTTGACAGTAAAATTGCAGTAATTGGGTTGCACATACTTGAACAAACTGGAATCGCAACTCCTTCACTCTAACGGAGTTCCTCTCAAAGGGCACTTTGTATACTTGCTTCATTCGGATAGCATTTCTTCTTAGAACACGGTCAATTGTGGAGAGACTGCATTGGTGGATATTGTGGAACAGTTGATTGTCCTGTGTTATTCTTTGCTGAATTTCTTTGAGGCGGAGGGTGTTGTTCTGGACCACCATGTCAACAATGGCATGCTCTTGTTCAACTGAAAAAAGTCTTGTTCGTCCACCTGAATGTTCTCTAACTTCAATTCTGAAAAAGGTTTGGGCAAGCAGGAACATTTACTGTAGAGATCTAGACCTATGTCAAACAAGACTACATGGACTCTCATTGTAAAAGTAGAATGATATAGTTACTTACCGGTTTTCCCTCTGAAATGTACGGATAATTGAAGCCACTGTGGATCTGTTTATATTAGGCTGAACTCTCTGGCCAGCTTCTCTCAGTGAGATTTATGACATGGTCAATAAGTGTGTCTCTGATTTCATTTGAAACACGCGTGTACCCTACCCTCATTCTACCTCTCCTCCCTCCTCTTACACCTTGGCCTCCTCTTCCTCTTTGCCCTCCTGTTCCTCCCTGTCCACCTCTTCTTATATTTTCTCTTTCCACTATACCATTGCCCTCCAATCTCTCTTCTCCTCTTCCTACATCCTCAGCTCTTCTCGCTCTTCCTCCTACATCTTCAGCTCTTCCTCTTACATCTTCAGCTCTTCTTTCTCTTTCTCTATCTCCTCTTCCTCTTCTCCCTCTACCCTGGCCACCACCTCTCACTCTTAAACCTCTATTGTTTCCACTGCTCATACTTCTTTTTTTTGTCTTACTGTATCTCCTCCTTTGTCGTCTTTGTTCTTCTTCTCTTCCCCTTTTGTAGTTGTTGTAATTACGTAAGACAGCTGTGTGAACAATTAGGGAATTGGCTTTTTCTGTGTTGAGTGGATTACTAACACATCAGATAACAATTTGGCGTTAATTGAAGACACAAGGTGTGCAACTGACTATTTTACAATTCACAGAGTTTTGTTTGTTGTGTTTTGAAAATGGTACAAAAATGCTTGTGATCTTTGTGAAGAACAATGCAAAAGTTACAAATGTTTTTCCTGCTATATTAAAGATTTGGTTGGCTGTATGAACTGCTGTGATAAAATGAGGGATTTTTGTGCACAGTGTTTTGAGAAAATGATGCTTTTGATTTGTGATTTGTATGAAATGAAGGAGAATTTACTATCTGTTTAGGACAATTACAAAGTGTACTGATCACTGTGTTAACTGTTTTGAGAGCTGTTACCTGAGTTTGGAGAAATGTACCAAATCGATTGAGAAAAACTGTAAATAGGGGTTTACAGATAATCAAGGAAATTAGCACCAGGTGCCAGATTAACACCAATAACTGGGAGGTATCTGAAAGTGTTCTCTAATTTTGATCAGTGTGTTTTCTGCAAAATAATGTTTTTTTTGGAAATGCCTTAGTTAATTTGTGGAAAAGGTGTTCTGGTAGCATGGTATAGACAGGACAAAAACTCCTTCAACTGTTGAGCAGTGAAGATGACATTATTTCAGAATTGTTCAATTGTTTATAAATTGTTCTCTAATTTTGATCGCCAGTGTATGTGACCCTGCCAAATCAGTCTTAATGAGTTGCACCTCTAAGCTATTTCACAGAACTGTTTGATCATTGGTTAATCTAGAGTACTAGAGCACATGTTTCTCTTCGTTAACGAAGGTGAAGACTCACCTGAAAGCAATTTCTCAACTCTGGACATATTTCTTAGCAAACATGTACTCACAATTTGTAGAAATCTGTACAGACATACAATTCTGAGAACATGTTCACTCATTTTGATGACTTCCAACCTGAGAAAAAGACTAATTGGTTTGGTGGTTGTGACATTTCAGCTGAGAACCAGGACAAGTTATTTTGCACAGCAGGACAAAAGCAACAAGAATTGTCAAAAGCAGTTGACAGGTGTACAGAACCATTTGCATGTTGTCCAAAAGCAATTGCAATTTGATGAAAACAACAAGACATTGCTGATATGATGTGAAAAACTGACAACAGGATCTGACGGTGGAACGAGTAGTTTTGAGAAATGCAGTTCTGTTGTGAGAAATGACTGAAAGCAGTTGAGAAAAACTGTAATAGAAATTTTAGATGACAGATGATGACAACTGGTTTAATCATTTTGCATTCAATGACTTATGCAATATACTGATGCTAAAATGTTTTGGGGGTTAAAACTATTCAGGTGAAACCAGTATAATATATTTTGATCAACACGACATAAGCAACTGATAATGTAGGAACCAGCAGACACTTGTAAACAATCGATTAAATCGATTAAATGTATGTACAAATGCATTCGCAATTTGATCAAAGCAACGAGAATTGTTTTTATGATGAGCACAAGCGACTAAATGATGTGGAGGTTAAACAAGTAGTTTTGAGAATTTCATTTCTGATCTGAGAATCGCTCCAAAGCAAACAGTAAACCTTCGACAGTGAGGGAACTATAAAGAATAGACAGTCGGTGTTGAGGATGAGGATGGGTTCCCTTTTGAGTCTAGTTCCTCTCAAGGTTCTTGTCTCATGCCATCTCAAGGAGCTTTTCCTTGCCAGAGTAGCCACTGTCTCGCTCACTAGGAATGAACACATAGGCAGTAAACTTAGCTGTCAAACTTTATGACCTCTTCTGCCTTGGGGCAATGCCCATTGTTAAAAGTATAAAAGTTAAATAATTATAATAAATAAAATAATAATAAATTAAAATTCAATTAAATTTTTCTTTTTCTTTTACTCTCTTGAAGCCCTGAAGACTTTCCTTCACCTTTTAAGTATATACTTAAAAATTACTCCTACATTTTTTTTAATCTGACACTAGAGAATATTTCAAAAATGCCACACAAGTTCCTGTATATTTTATCACTACAGAATGGTCACATTGTAGAATTAACACCTTATTAAGGAAGATGGTAGGTTAGTGGTTAATGCGTTGGACTTTGGCTTCAAAGGTTGTGGGTTCAAATCCTGGCAAATGCCACTCCTAGGCCCTGTGCAAGGCAATTGCTTTCCAGTTGTATGAATAAGATAAACCTAAATTATAAGTAGCGCATGTTTGCCTTGGAGTTGCCATTATAATAAAACATTTAAGACCTTCTAACTAATTAGTGAAGAGACTTTAACAGCACTATGGTATAAATTGTTCAAATGGTTTGTTTTAATTCAGCATTTAGCAACATATGATCTTACTGCACATATAAGAACACTACAAATGTATATCACACATCACATAAACAGGCTAAATTATGATTTTTTTAATTTTATTTTACCCAGTACTTGTGTTTCACAAATGTATTAATTTATATTTATCCTATTCTGTGCCTGATGATATTAAGCCTATAGGAATAATGTGAATACAGATACTGCAGAAGTACATTTCATCAACTGACCGAAACAATTAGGGGAAACAGTACAAAAACCAGCCGCATAGGTCGCTGACTATTTAGATATGAATAAACCTTGGTCTATTTCTCATAAAAACATGTGAGACAGTGAGTGACCATATAAAAAAGTACTTTAGGAAGATATTTAAGTTTACCTCACTGTGGTTGATGTGCATTCCCATGTTTTTGTCACAAAGCAACATGTCTTTTCTGGTGAAATGATGCATTTATGTCACAGGGAAAAACTAACCACTGCAGATGTTTGGTAACCTATTAAATCCTGAAGAGATGACAGTGACCAGAATCAGTTGAATTCGTTCCCAGAAGTGGTGCAGCAATGACACAATTACTGACTGTTTATTTTTTAGTTGGGCATTGCATTGGCGTGCTTATTAATCCAGGCAGAGTGTATTATTTTTATACTATCTATCTATCTATCTATCTATCTATCTATCTATCTATCTATCTA
>JAAIIK010000068.1:5099923-5120749 GCA_014706435.1 Silurus glanis | reverse complement strand
CTATCTATCTATCTATCTATCTATCTATCTATCTATCTATCTATCTATCTATCTATCTATCTATCTATCTATCTATCTATCTATCTATCTATCTATCTATCTTTATCTCATCATATCTAATGTTGAAACTGAGTAAATGTACTATTTTAAGCGAAAACAAGGTCATTTTGAATTTGATTGCCACAACACATCTCATAAAAAGTTAGGACAATGCCATGTTTACCACTGTGTAGCCTCCTCTCTACTTTTACCAACAGTCTGCATACTTGTGGTAGAGGAAAATTGCTGAAGCATTTGGAAAGGAATGTTGTCCCATTTGTGTCAGATACAAGATTCTAGCTGCTCAACAGTCCTGTGTCTTCTTTGTCATTTTTGTTTCATAAAATGCCAAATGTTTTCAATTGATGAAAGGTCTGAACTGAAGACAGGCCAGGTCAGCATCTGGACTCTTCCACTACGAAGCCATGCTGTTTTAGTAGATGCAATACATGTTTTAGCATTGTCTTGCTGAAATATGCAATGCCTTCCCTGAAAAAGACATCATCTGGAGGGAAGCATACGTTGCTCTAAAACCTGTACAGTGCAACCTCGATACTCGAGGGGGGTACGTTCTATGACCCCTCGCGTGTAACAAAAAATGGCGAGGTTTTGACTCTCTCCTTTTGATTGTTTATATATTGTTCATATATATAATATTTTAATGATATTATGATTTGTAGTCGAGGAGATGTTCATAGTCTTTAAAATGTTTATGTTGAGGAAACATTTCTGAAACTGTTTTTACAATCTGCCCCTCTAAGGTTCTCCTTTTATACCCAGTCATGTTAATGACCTGTTGCCATTGAACTTAATTAGCAAAATGTGCCTTTATTTGTTTTTAGCTGTTGAGCTGTTTGTTTTTAGTACAGCCTTTTGTTGGTCCATCAAAAATTTCATTAATCCATTAATTTCAAAATGACTTAATTTTTCATTAAAACGCAACATTTTCTCAGTCGAAATATTTGTGTTTTCCTATGGTATATATATGGGGGTGTAAAGGTACATGGCACACGGGTACAGGGTTTTCGGTTCGGTGCGGAACGTAGTTAAAATCTGAGAAACCTTAGGAACACACACATCTTTATT
Organism: Silurus glanis; assembly: GCA_014706435.1. Taxonomy (NCBI): domain Eukaryota; kingdom Metazoa; phylum Chordata; class Actinopteri; order Siluriformes; family Siluridae; genus Silurus; species Silurus glanis. The sequence goes on along the minus strand of JAAIIK010000068.1, from coordinate 5,119,624 downwards.
ACCCAAATGGAGCCTTACAAATGTAAACTATTGAATTAAGTTGTTATTTTTATAAAAAAAAAAATGTAATCAATTTAATTTGTGGCAATTTAATTGATTACTCAATTTAATAAATATAATAAAAAGTATATTGCATTCATTTGATTTATAAAATTGTATTTTTTATCAAATATGAAAAAATATTATTTTATATATTATTTAACCAAGGAGGCATTTTATTAAAAACATTTTAAAAATGTAAAATATACAAATGTTGATCACAAATGTTAATAATAATTTAAAAAAAACTATGTTAATTGAAAAAAAAAAACAGAGCCCTAAATTGAACCCTTCTGAATATCTCGGGAGACAACTGAAAATAGCTGTCCAACAATGCTCCCCTTCCAACCTGACCAATCTTGAGAGGATTTAATATGAAGAATGGCAGAAAACCCCAGAATCCAACCCCAGAATCCAACAAAACTTGTTGCATATGTGAAAAGACTCGAGGGGAATGCACCTGATTTCCTCTACTACCATGTTATTATGGTAATAAATGCCTTGACTTTACATCATAGTGCTTTTTTCGGGGAAAAAGAATAAACTCATGTCTGTGGTTCAGTGGGATTTTGTTTACACTTAGAATGACGTTGGAGTATATTACTATGTCTAAGGGCTAAAGCAGTACATTCTCTTTTGTGATGTAGCTGAGAAATACCACAGTTGTTGGCAATGTCATGGTATGTATACTCCAGTTTAGCATAGCGTGGGCTTTTAACCACTAAAAACCCAGAGGAAATATGAGCTAACCATGAGAAAGGAGTGATGCGGTTAGTGGTTGGCTGGACTTTTTAGTTTGTAAATCAGAATTGTAAGTCACCATGTTTATTTGAGCTTGAGACAGGCCTTTAAAACAAATTAGTGGCTTATTTGGACTTTTCTAAGTGGGATGTTGCTCTACAATTTCTAAATTTTACAGCTGAAAGAATCCAAAAGCTGTTCAGAGGATACAGAAAAGGTTAGAAGTAAATAGAATATTAAATCATGATCAAAAAGGGAAAATTCTAAATGATTATCATTTAGATTTTTGTTTGCTTTTGTTTTTTTTTTTTACCTACACATATAATATCAGGTGCTTTATTATACATGACATGGCAGGTTGGTGATGCAGATTGTTTTTATATTTCTAAATATAAGAACAAACCTATTAAAAGTCATGTTGATGGTTTACTTTTTATCTTCTGATGATGACTAATATACATCTGGAAGAGGAACCTTAAGAGGAAGTGATAAGAAAAGGGAAACACTGTCATGTCAAAAATGTTCAAATGTCATCTACTTGTAAAATGTGTTTTGTATGTGTGTGGGTGGATAGGTGTGTGTGTGTGTGTGTGTGTGTGTGTGCATCTGTCTGTATGTCTGTCTGGGTGATTTTGCGTAGTCTTTAACCTTTAGAGTGTGCGTCTTGTGTGCAATCGCAAATCTGTTAGGTCAAGTAGTTTCAGAAACTAAAAATGAAGAAAAGAATACTTTATCTATACACCAAAAGGGGAATTCATCACCCACACAGTATTTCCAGTTGTTTCAAATCAATGGAGGTTACACAGACAGCAAATCTGATAGAAATAAGATCAATTCTGTGAGGGCAAATACATTGTAGCGGTTGAGTGGTAATGTCCCTTGGATGGCATATTTTATATTATGCTGCAGTTCTTGTAACCCTCCAATACATGCCGGATTAAACGTGACGCTTTACTTCTGCTTTTAGAGCTCTGACTCACTGTCTGCTGCTGTCAGTGGTAACTTAAAGATTTGCACTTCCCAAAAAGAGTTCACACCCAAGTCTCACTCTGTCTTCGGTGGATAGTTTCACCTGGATACTGTAGATTTGTACCAATTAGGATAAAAATTACAATTCCCCTCATTCTAAACATCCTCAACACACTTGAAACACTTGATCAGGAGGTGGTAGCTTAGTGTTAAGGCATTAGACTTTGGATCTGAAGGTTATGAGTTCAACTCCCAACGTCACCAAGCTGCTATTCCTGGGCCCCTGAGCAAGGCCCTTAACCCAATAGCTGCTCAGGCATTTAAATAAGACACATTTCAGTCACTCTGGATAAGGGCATCTGCCAAATGTGTTAAATGTAATGATACTGTTTGTCTTTGCTGTTCTATACATGTATAAAATAATGATTATACTGATATGAAAAGTTCTAATTTGAGTCGGATTTCTCTCAAGGTTTTTCCTTCTTCATATGTCATGGAAAAACCAAGAGCAGCAAGAAAAAAGTGCTGACACGAAAGGTCTTCACGTCATCTCGGGGAGTTTTTTTTCTGTGCCAATCTTGCAGCTGGTATTTTTTATGAAAGATTGTCATTGATTTCTGTAGAAAAACACTATACAAAGACACTGGGGGAAAGTGACAAATGACATTTACTCGCTTAATTAAGTGTTTTTTTGTGTACTTCCACATTTTAAAGTCTGTAATTTTACTTTTACTTAAGTATGTTTTGTTTGAAGTATTGTACTTAACTACATTTTAAATCATATCTGTTATTGAGTAAAAAAAAATGATAAATAAATAAAAAATAATGCAAAGGGGGAAAAATAATCGCCCCCCCCCCCCGGAAACTACTGCACCGATTGAATAATGGGAGGAGAATAAACATGCCAAACTCACAAAGAAAGAAGGAGATGGACAAGACAAACGCCAGTGATGAATGCCCAGCTGAAAGTGAAATGCGATTTAAAAAGTTGTTAAATGCGTGCGCTCACTGTCTGAAACCTGAATCTGCGATTTCTCTCATTATCATAAATTACATTACAACAGGATTTTTATTTTTTTTGCTGCAAAACTGCATAACTCACATTAGACTTAAGTCATGGACTGTATTGATTTTTTTTTTATTGATTTTATTATTTTCTTTTGTTATTGCACTTTAATTTGTAAAAATGTTCTTTCAATCAAAAACAACTATAATTTGAGATTTATGTCTCCACGTTAAATTGTTCGCTGTGTAAAATTTCAATTAGCTACTTTTTACTTTTACTTAAGTTGATTTTTAGACCGGTAACTTTACTTGTACTTAAGCAAACTTTCATTGAAGTAACAGTAATTTTACTTGAGTAGAATCATTTATTAAACTTTCCCCCTCTGTACAAAGAAAAGTCGGTTGAAATGTGCGTATCTCACCAGCAATATGACACTGGAACTGTCAAAAACGTGTTTTAGCCAAAAAAAACAGTTGTCGCAATGTCTGTATTTCAGACACTGTATGCCTGCATCTATTTTTACAATATCGTATTTCTACTTAAACCGAGACTATTGCAGATCCTGTTTATTTTTTTCGCCCTGTTCTTTTTCTTTTTCTGGATCATTTAGCACTAATGCTGTTTCAGTAGCTTTCAGTGCATGTAGTCATGAAGCAAAATTCACTGACTCAAGAGTTGGTTGTAAAAACGAGTCAGTTGTGGAGATGTTGTAAAAGGAGTCAGCCTGGCGCTGACCTCTGATTGTCATGTCAAGTTTGGAAACTCTGGACAGTTTCTGGTAGCAACCCTTGACCCCACCAGTGACAGAAATGGTCATCAGTTGTACACAGCCTTTAATAAAAAAAAATTCCAAAAACTCTGACATGGTTTTTCCTTTGTATATTTCATTCTCTGAGTTTCGCCTCATGCTTCCATTATGGGGAAAAAGGCGGCTCATTATGCAAGAAAGCCCTTTAACCAAAATTTACAGTGCTATGTAGACCGTTCAGATGTCATTTGTTTGATATGCTGGTGTATTTGGATTGGTGTGAAAGAATCCACAAAAGAACAGACATTACAATCACAGGTGGTATATGGTGAAGCAGTCTAGCAGCATGCAATGCACAGTGACGGGGGGATTAACATGGACAATAATAGACTTTAGCCAAGAAAAACAGAGCAGGGAGAGACATGAAGGGGGCAAGAGGCAGACAAATTAGTCAGGTTCACACCAACCTTATCCCATTATACTTCTCTAAAGTTTAGATTAGAGATTAAGATCATAGTGTGGATATTTCATGACCAATTTAATATTACTGCATATGAACTGGGTCGGGTTTTTTTTTTAGAAACAAATAAAACAGAAACTGTGATTACAAAACTATACTAGAAAAGGTTAGACGTTTGTGTTCTTGAATCATCAGACTAGTTTTTATTCCCATGTACCAATTACTGCAAAACAAAAACCAAAAAAACAGTATAATTAGTGTGTAACTCCAGGGCATTTATCTCCAGTATTCCCTTATTACTGTAGGCAGGAGTGGAGTTTAACACAGCAGCCTTAATTTTCTATTCTTTAGGGCCATCTCCTGCTTCATTTCAAATACTTCTTCTACTACTACATCTCCTCTAAATCTGGATCTCTTCCCAGTTTTTCCATTCCAACAGGCCTGTCTCTATTCATTTGTTGTCTGGGAAATGGTACAGACTATGGTCTTCCTTCCCCACCCTGCCTGGGGATGAATCTTCAATTGCCCTGGGGCAGCCTTTGGGCATGTTTGTATGACATTTTTCCCAGTTAGTGAAAAGAGTTGTTGTGCTGCAAAATTTATTTAGGCAATTACAGTTGGCACTCAGTAAAAGGTTGTCAGTGAAGCATGGAGAATTTGTTGGTGAACAGATAAATAAAGTATTGTACACCATGCTGATGCGGTGTAGAAAACAGCCAAGAATTAAATAACAATGGTGGTGTTTGCGGGTGGCATGGTGGTGCAGTGAGTGGCTTTGTCACCTCACAGTTTCTAGTGGTGGACAAAGTACACACACCATGTACTTGAGTTAAAGTAGAGAATAAAATATGACTTCAGTAAAAGTTTAAAGTGTCCCTTTAAACTTACACTTGAGTAAAAGTACAAAAGTATTTGCCTTCAAATGTACAAAAGTATCCAAAGTACTATGAATTAATACGGCTATATTGTTCCTGTTGTCATTTTTATCTCTTTGACTATTGGCTTAATCAACTCAGTTCATGTGAAAAGACACTTAATTTACTCATGGCACATCAATCTATTAATAGTATGATATTAATGAATCAAACACTGATTGATATCTTTGAAAAGTATCATGAGCCCAAAACATTTTCAACTACTTTAAAAAAATCATGCTAATAAGGCCACGGGTGTTGTGGCAAGTTCAAGTCTGGAGTTTCTTCCATCCTTTATTCCTCTCGAAATGTTTTGCTTGCTGTTGAACTGAAGCTGAACTGTATGTTTGTGCTTAATAGACACCACCAAGCAGCAATCGAAACAACACAAAAGCAGAGCACACGCTCTTCGCTGATTGATGACTTGCTGTGTGATTTACTAGATTTGTATCCACTCAATAATAAAAACGAACGATTGATTTAGCAAAATGAATTTGAGTAAAGAGTCAGATATTTGACTTAGCTGTTGATATTTGACTTAAATGTAGTGATGTTAAAGTTCCCCAAATGGAAATACTTTAGTAAAGTACTGTCCACCACTGGCAAGTTCAGGGATCTTGGTTTGATTCTGGGGTCAGGTTACTGTCTGTGTCAAGATTTGAATGATATTCCCTGATTTTGCATGGGTTTCCTCAGGGTTTCTTTACTCCCCCTTCCTAAATCCAAATGTTTGTTTGCAACATTGTCTGCCCTGCTAGTGACACTTGTATTGCAGGCCAGTGATCTGGAACTTCACTGCAGGTTGATTCATGATGCAGGTCAGGATATAGTAAAGAGAGGTGACAGTAATGTGTAAACACTAGTGGTGCAATCAGTGACGGAAGCCAGGAATTCTAAGGCATGAGTATGAACTTCTGTTTAACTTTTTTGCCTGTTCTGATGGTGTATCTCTTATCCTTGTTAAAACCTACAGTAAAATGAAGCTGGCTTTACTCCATATGCTGTACTGAGAAGAATCTCACTCTATAATTCAAGAATTTTGTAGGTACAGGTCTTTGCCAGTGGGCTGTAGATGTCCTTCACCAGTATACTGCAGGCCATTATCTATGGTTTGATCCAGAGCAGGGTTAATCTCTGTGCAAAGTTTTTTTGGATGTTTTGCCCATGTCCATGTGGTTTATCTCTGTTGTTCATTTTCTCCCACTCTCTAGTAACATGCCGGTGGTTTAACTGTTTACTCTAATTTGACTTTGTGAATGAGTGTGGGAATGTGTGTATGGTGCATTGCAATAGACTGGACTCACATCCCAGACGTATTTAAGCCCAAATTGTTTACTGAGGATCAATGAATGATAAATGAATATTCCTAGCCAGGCCCAATTGATCAAACAGGTTGTACATTGTCTACATGCCAAGATGCCGTTGTCCCTTGCTATAGCTGTAAATAGAATCATTATTCTTTTTTTCGCAGCTTTAATGGCAAAGTTGCGAAAAAAAGAATAATGATTCTATTTGAAACAAGGAAGCGTTATCCATGTAGGTGGTCCAAAATGAGGTAACGCTTCCTTGTTTCACTTCGTCATGGCCTGGGTGACTGAAAACCTTTAGACACATCATGCTTTCGGTGCACTAATAAACCTAGTAAAGAGTTTCGCTACTCACTGGCATTATACCGCGTACACTAAATATCCAAATTAAATAAGTTAACAATTACTTAAAAATCCGACTTAATGCATATTTACTGGATAAAGTGGGAATTTTAAGTAGGCATCAGTACCCAATATAAACTTGAAGAAGCCCATAGGCGCCAATCATTTGGAAAGTAAACTTACTAAGCTACTACTTGACATTCTATGTTTAGTAAATACTGCTTAATTAACTAGAGTGCTCCAAAGCTACAAACGAATGCTAAAATATTTGACATTTTAAAATGCACGGTCAATTAACACATTAAAATACAGTCTCAGTCAAGTTTGGACACCTTCTCCTTCAGTGTTTTTTTTTTAATTCTTTTTATTCTTTTCAACATTGTACATTGATACTGAAGACATGCAAACTATGAAAGAACACGTGTGGAATTATGTAGTAAACAAGAAAATGTTAAACAACCCAGAATATGTTTAATATTTTAGATTGTCCTAAGTAGATACATTTAGCGTTGATGCCAGCTTGGCAAACTCATGACATTTTCTCAGCAGATTTACAATGTACTCACGTGTAATGGTTTTCAGTTTACAGGTGTGTCTGGTCAAGAGTTCATTTGTGACATTCCTTGCCTTCTTAATGTGCTTTATATCATCAGTTGTCTTGTACAGAGAAAAATGTAAGTATAGAGTCAATAGCCCTATTAATGCTATTACAACTGCTGTACAAATCCATATTATGCAAATTACGTGAACAAAAAAAAGTATATAATTATTTTAATAAATGAAGTTTAGTTGGTCCTAAAAAAAAAAAACTGACTGATGTGGCAGGCACATTTCAGCCTCCACTGTTCAGAGGAGACTGCATGAGTCAGGCCTTCTTGGTCAAATTGCAACAAAGAAATCATTACTTCCAAGAGACACAATTAATGGACATTAGTTTAGTGGAAAATTTTCCTTTTTCTCAAGAGTCCCAGTTTGAGATTTTTGGTTCTAACTGCTGTGTCAAGTCAAGTCAAGTTTATTTCCACAGCGCTTTTCACAACAGACATTGTCTCAAAGCAGTTTTACAGAATTTTAAGAGTTAAGGTGAATGGTGTCTTTGTTAGATATACAGAGAGTGAACACACAGTTCTCAAATGTGTAGTTCCCACTGTGAGGCGTGGGAGGAGGTGTGATGAGGAGGAGGAGGTGTGATGGTGTGGGGGTGCTTTGCTAGTCACACTGTTGGTGATTTTGTCAATATTGAGAGCACACTTAACCAGCATGGCTACCACACCACTGTTTTGTACTTAGTGGGAATCATCATTTGTTTTCCAAAAGGACAATGACCCCAAACACACCTATGTGAGCTATTTGTTCACGAATCAGAGTGATGGAGTGCTGCATCAGATGACCTGGCCATCACAATCACTCGTCCTCCAGTTAAGATGGTTTGGGATGAGTTGGACCAAAAAGTGAAGGAAAAGCTGCCAACAAGTATTTAACATCTCTGGGAATTCCTCAAGCTAGTTGGAAATCCATTCCAGGTGACTGTTCCATTCCAAAGATGTCATTAAAACAAAAGGTGGCCACCTTGAGGAATTGAAAATATGAAACATATTCTGAATTACTTAAGAAGTTTTTGTTTACTACGTAATTCCGTATGCATAATTTTCCATATCCTATTTTATTGTTTGGACATCTTCAGCATTAATGTACTATATTAAATATAATAAAAATAGAAAAACACTGAAGGAGAAGCTGGGTCCAATCTTTTGAGTGGTAATATATATATATATATATATATATATATACACACATCTTCTTCTTCTTCTTCTTCTCCTTCTTCTTCTTCTTTCGACTGCTCTCATAAGGGATCGCCACAGCGGATCATCCATCTTCATAATACTTTGTCCTCTACATCTGCCTCTTTCACACCAACTACCTGCATGTCTTCCTTCACCTCATCTATAAACCTCCTCCTTGGCCTTCCTCTTTTCCTCCTTCCTGGTGGCTCCATCCTCAGCATTCTATTACCGATATAACCCATGTCCCTCCTCTGCACATGTCCAAACCATCACAATCGAGCCTCTCTCACTTTGTCTTCAAAACCTCCTACATGTGGTCCCTCATAAACTCATTTCTAATCCTGTCCATCCTCATCACTCCCAACGAAAACCTCAGCAATATATATATATATATATATATATATATACACACACACTGTATATGAAGGTTAAATATTACCCTTTATTTTCCATTATAGTACAAAAATATATTAACACCTTGATTCAATTACTTATTTGAATGTTACACATTTAAGGTAGAGATTGCAGGACGATATTTACAATATCAGGCTTTATGAACATTGATCATTTTTATTACATTTTTTTTAAACTCTATAAAAAATTCTATACAAAAACTTTAAATAACATGTAACACTAGGGGGCATAACAAAATGCAACAGAAAATTGTACAACAGTCTTCACTATCTACATCAGAGTTAATATATTTAACGCATATTATATCAGTATAAAGTGCCACAGTGGATCTCACCTCACAGCTCCAAGCTCTCTGGTTTGAGTTCGGGTGATGCGTTCCAGGTGCATTACCACCATGACGAGGATAAGATACTAAATGAAGGTGTGAGAATGAAGCTATATAAGATGACGGTATTACAGTATTATAATTTGCGAGTGTTTGTAAGTTTTATAGTATGATTTTTTTCAGGATTATTTTCCAGTAATATTTGTGAAGTGGAATATTATAGTATTATAACTTTCAGGAATATTTGTGGAGTATTAGCCGTCTATGTTTCAAGGTTACTGTATCATGGACTACATGACTGTGCACTCTGACTCCAGGTTCCTCTCAAGCTAGAATATGTGAAGAAAAATACTTTATAGTGTTACAGTCTTCTACACTGACTCAGGACCACAGTTTGCATCTGATCACCATCACTGCACCCCGCAACATCGTTTATCTGTAATAAATGGACATTCGGTGCAACCCAGATGAGGATGGGTTCCCTCTTGAGTCTGGTTCCTCTCAAGGTTTCTTCCTTATGCCATCTCGGGGAGTTTTTCCTTGCCATAGTCGTCACCGGCTCGCTCATCAGGGACAAACTTTCACTTATAAAGAACATCTTATTCATTCTTTATCACCACATTATCTGTGTGAAGCTGCATTGAGACAATGTTCATTGTTAAAGGTGCAATAAAAATAAAAATTAATTGAAAAAAATAAAAAATTTATATTATATTTTCCAGGAATATTTGAAGAATATTATACCTTTTGGGAGTATTTGAGAAGTATTATTTTTCCAGGAGTATTTGTGGAGTGGTGACTTATAGTAAATTATTTTCCAGGAGTATTTGAGGAGTATTATTTTTTCCAAGAATATTTAAAGAATATTTAACTTTTCATTAGTATTTTGGCGTATTACACTTTCTAGGAGTATTTGATGAGTATTATAGTATTATACACCAACCAGGTATAACAATTTGACCTTATAACATTGCCATCTGTTAGAGGGTGGGATATATTAGACAGCAAGTGAACATTTTGTACTCAAAGTCGATGTATTAAAAGCAGGAAAAATGGGCAAGCGAAAGGATTTGAGCGAGTTTGGCAAGGGCCAACTTGTGACGTCTAGACGTCTGGGTCAGAGTATCTCCAAAAATGCAGCTCTTGTGGGATGTTGCCGGTCTGTAGTGGTCAGTGTCAAGCAAAAGTGGTCTAAGGAAGGAACAGTGGTGAACCGGCGATAGGGTCATGGGGGTCGAGGCTCATTGATGCACTTGGGAAACAACGACTGGTCCCTGTGGTCCGATCCAACAGTCGCTCAAATTGCTAAAGAAGTTAATGCTGTTAATGCTCGACGGGTAGAAAAATGGGGACCAACACATTACTAGGCAGGTTGTTTTAATGTTATGTGTGATCGGTGTATATTTAATATTTAATTCTCCAGGAGTATTTGAGGAGTATTATATAATAGTCTTATATTCTCCAGTATTTAAAGAGTAATATATTTTTCAGTAAAATGTAAGGAGTATTATACTTTCTGGGAGTATTTGAGTATTTGCTTCACACACTGAGAGATGTATACATGCATCCTGAGCAGCCAGCTGCGCGCGCACTCCGCCTACCGGCCACAAGCTGCAGTGAGTGTGTAGGAGAGAGGGGAGGGAAGGGGAGGGGAGGAGCAGAGAAGGGGGCCGGAACAGGGGGGTGGGGGGGGGGGGGGGATTTGGGGGGGGGGGGGGGGGGGGGGGGGGGGGGGGGCGGCACCGCGTTACCATGGCGCTCGCGAATAAAGGCGCGCGTACAGCCTCACTTTCAAACAACCCGGGCGAGCGCGCGCGCGACATGACCAACGACGTGGAAGACCGCGATCACCTTCATCATCATCATCATCATCGTCGCCGCCGCTGCTCATTTCCGTGACCGGGTGCACGCTGATGGCCGCGCCGCCGGTCCCTGCCGGTCACCACCACCTGCGCGTGCGTTCGGGCTAAATGGAGGAACGCTGCGGACTTCGGTTCTGGTCCTGCGCGAGCGCTCGGCCCGAACACAGCAGGCTTTGGTGTTTTCCTTCTTTCCCCGATTTGACCGGACGCCGTTTTCTGGGGATTTAACCGGTTACCGGAGGTAAATGCGTTACTGTCGCGGCTTGAAAAGCTCACCGCTCGGCCTTTTGTTTCACACGAGTCTGGCGTTTTCCTGCAGAAGTCTCGGTCCCGGTCTCGAGTGAGAGAAACTACCTGGCGCGGAATCCCTCCGTTCTCCGGTGCTGCTATGAGTCCCGGTTTGCTTCAACACTGTAACCTGGTTCTCCGCACCGCCGTGCTCGTTTCCCTGGTCGCCTTCGCATCCTCTCACTCGGGTGAGTAACAAAGTGACACATTTTCTTTCGAATTAATTCAATTCCCTTTCATTTACAAAGCGCTTTAAACCGTGCACATGGTCCCTAAAGCAGCTTCATAGAGATACAATACACACTGTCCTAAAGCAGAATTATAGAGCTTATAAAACATACATTTATATATTAATCTCTAATGTGTGAAACAGTGTTGAGAAGAAAAAACACCCTGAGATGTTAAGAGTAAGAAACCTAGTAAGTACTCTGAAGAGAACTCATCCTCATCCTCATCCTCATCACCTAATGTCCATTCATCACAGTTCCATCATTGTGCTAAATGCAGAACTGTTCATGAGTCCTAAACTACTGGAGCAGACTTTGTTTATTAATCCCCAAAAAAATCCAAATCCATGGCATTGAGTTGCTCAAGAACTTCATGCATCTCATGGTATCTAAATGAGATACATACACGTTAACTACGTTCATTTGTTCCATCTATAATAGCCGGCCAGATTTCGTGGTCTAGATCTGGTCAGCTTTGTAGTGAGTCAGGAACACATCCCAGGAATCTTTGGCATAAGGAGAGAATACACCCTGAATACATCACAGTACACGAACATGCAAATGAACACACTCATTCACTATATGACCATATTAAAGTAACCAGTTTGCCTACTTTGGAGGAAACCAGATAACCCAGAGGAACCTAACAGCGACCTGGAGACATGTTGAAGTAATCCAACCAGATCAGGAAGGGACCAGGAAGCCTGGAGGTGGCAGTGCTACTTTCTGTGCTGTATTTATCTGCAACGTGGCCACATTCTGTGTCTATGCATGTTTAGACTCATCAAAGGTCTAGAATTAACATTCTACACAAATGTTCTATTTCTTTCACCAGTTCTAAGCTCAAAATGTGCTTGTTACTGCGGTAACGAGGTATTTAATTAAGATGTGTTGAGCAGAGCATGGCCTGGAATATTGGCTTCGATGATTAAGAAAGTTTCTCGAAAACATATCAAGTTTTCCTCATTTGGTGTCTACATTTTGTTCCCGTACTGCAGCTGATAATAAGTGTGGATCACCACTTGCTACGACGTGTCAAGAATGCCTGAGCCGTGGACCAGATTGCGCCTGGTGCTTTCAGAAGGTAATGTGAAGACTTCAACAATGAGCTCTCTGTCTTGGTACTCAGGGATTTTTTTTTTTAAACTTTCTAATCAGCTAGTGCAGGGTTTAGTCTGATAACCCTGAAGAACCCCCGTTGTACCGTTGCTCCTTCAATCCAGCACTTGGTTTGCTGGCCCTTAAATCTCCTTCAAGTCCCAGCAGCCTCTTAAACAAGCTGCTTAGTGCTGGAGTGGCCGTGGGAACCTATTTAAATGGGCTCCGAAGTCTGTAAACAGAGGCTGCAAAGTCAGGTGCTTTCCCAGCCCACACACAGACCGTGACTGCCCACTAATCTGGGTGTGAGAGATGGGGCTTCACACTTTGACGGATATTTCTGACCTTGCGAAAAAAAAAGGTGCATGATGAAAGACATACTACACTCTGTGGTACCTTTACTTGTGGTAAGGCTTATTCTTAGCAACCTTTTAACTCCCACACGCGCACACATTCGGATCAATAACGCAGTTTAGTCATTTGTTGATGGAAAGTTCATGGCTACTTGTTCCATCATCCACATTGTCTAGAGTCTCGAAAATCTCTGTACAGCCCATAACTAAGTAGAAAAAAACAATGGCTTATCTGGGGAAGGCCACCTTTGCTGCGATTTCTTTTTTCCAATGACCCATTTTATTACCATTTCTATCGTTAATACTTTATAACAGCGTACTATATCAATCAGTATAGTAGGAAAATGATCATGTCGGTTGTAGTTTGTTTCATGGAAAGTGGTATTAGATCATAAAAAAACAAAAGAGCTGATTATCACTACACATACACACCAGTTTTTTTTGGTCAGAAGATCCAGTTACCTTTGAAGTGTGTGGTCAGGTGCGGAACTGATGAGGGAGGGATGGTGGGATTTCTGAAGGGAACTAGACTAGGGAGTTGTGGTTTACCCTCCAACGATTCAGTGATTAGCTGAAAGAATATTTTATTGTCAAATAAACTGTAAATCTTTTTTTTTTTTTTTTTTTTTTTTTTTTTCTCTGACCAATGCAGGGTTTTTTTTATATATATATTTCATCCCAAATTTTCATTTCAACCTTGTTGACGATGTGGCCGACTAGTCAGAGTTGCTAAATGAGCTTTCTCTAGACCAAGATGGATCCAGGATCTAACAGATTTATTGGGATAGATCATGGACCTTCATTCTTATCTGCAAAGAAGCAGCGTTGCTGCGAATTTTCATTCCAGTTACACCCGATTCCACCTATTTCATCAGTGTTATTTTCGCTGTCAGCTGATCAGGAAATATGGCTCCTGCTCAGGTGGAATACAAGCCTGCAGCTACACCAGATCTTTACAAATAAGATTGATGATCTCTGTAATGGATGGCTGATGTTCAAATTTGTTCGGTATCTGTAGCAGAATGATTGAAAATTCAATCCTCTTTGGTCTGTTGAATGTTGAATTGATTCATAACCGAAAAAAAGCAACTATTTTCGGTACGGCTTGGGAATTTTTGTGTTTGAAGATTGTGTGTCTGATTAAAATACTGCCCTCGCCATCTCAAATCAACTTCACTCTCAACTTCTTGGTATAAAAACTGATTTCGGCGCTGATCCGTGTTCAGCCTTGACAAATAATATAGTACTTCAGATGTAAAACAAGATACACAGGCAAAAATTTTAACAATGTTGCTTGCATGGCAGCTTCGTTGATATACGTACAGGTAAAAATATATCAGGTTTGCCCAATCATATGGAGATCATGAGATTGAATCCTAAGGTACTACTAGATACTACTGCTGCCTGGCCAAGTGTAATTCCTTTTCCTGATACAAAACCAACCAATCCTCATTGTCTGCTTGCTCATGCAATCAGACGACCAGTGGTGGACGAAAGTACACAAAACATGTACTTGAGGTAAAGTAGAGATATAGCAGGTAAAATGTGACTCCAGTAAAAGTAAAAGTGTCCCTTTAAACTTTACTTTTGAGTAAAAGTACAAAAGTATTTGCCTTCAAATGTCCAAAGTACTATGATTTATTATGGCTATAATGTTCCTATTACCATTTTCTGTCACAAGACTCTTTGCTTAATCAACTCAGCTTAGATGAAAAGACTCTAATGTGACTCTCAGCACACCGATTTATTAATAGAATGATATTAACGACTCAAACACGTCTGATTTTCACAAAATGTATTAAAAAGTAAGATATTTGACTTTGAAACGTAGTGAAGTTAAAGTCTCCCCAAATAGAAATACTTCAGTAAATAACAGATAAGCAAAAAAAAAGCGACTTCACTACAGTAACGAATTACATTTACTTGTCCACCACTGCAGTCTATTATACTGATTTAGCAGCATATTTGGAAATATGTGGTGGTTGTTATGTGGGTGTCCTGCGTTAGACTGGAATATGTTGTTTTTTTTCCCAGTGCAACTTCTCCAGAATGCTGGTAACGCAGGTCTTTTAACTGGAATTAGGAAGAGAGATTATATCTCTCATGTTCTGGCATCTCTTCATTGGCTTTCTATAAAATACAGACTTGGATTTTAAACACTGCTCGCACTGAATGGACACCCACTTACTGTATATATCTCAGATCTCTTCCACTGCCACCCACAGAAACCACTCTGGTCCAAGTTCAAAGTTCCTGGCTCAAAGGACACAGAGATCTGCCCAGGCTTTGAATCTCACTGCCACTTAGCACTTGGCTTAGCAATACTTCAAACGCTTTTAAATCGATCGGACTGTCCTTCCAGTCAGAGGTCAATATAATTACATAATAGACTGTAAAAGTAACGTCTCGGAGCACAAAAACACATCTGCTACCCAGTGCTGTATCATCAAAGGAAAAAAACCCACATAAACTATATGTTGTTTTGGTTATTGGCAAAACACTATCTGCTTCCATATGTTTGATCTGTACAACATGTGTGTATTTTTGCTGTGACAGAGCTTCCTAGATGGAGTACCCAGTAGTAAGAGGTGTGATTCTGTTGCTCAGCTTATGCTTAAAGGATGCAGGGCGGAATTTATTGAGAATCCTGGAGTTCAAGTGGAGCTAAACATGAAACCAAGCAGCTCACAGGTGTCTCCTCAAGACATCTCCATCCAATTGCTGCCAGGTAAGGAACAGAAAGATTCTAACCCCTTTTGAATTTAATTCTCATTCTAGTTTCAATTCCTGCTCGCTTGTGCTCATTGGCGTGTTTCGTCATTATACCAGTGAGACCCGCTTTCGAAAAACCATCTGGTAATGATATCACTTCCTGTCTCAGGCAGTGAGGCAAGCTTCACAGTGGAAGTGACGCAGTTGGAGTTGTATCCAGTAGACCTGTACTACCTGGTGGACGTCTCAGCCTCCATGCAGGATAACTTGGACCAGCTGAAGACTGTCGGAGTGAACCTTTCCCACCGTATGAAAGAACATTCCAGTGATTTCCAAGTGGGTTTCGGATCGTTTGTGGACAAGCCAGTTTCTCCCTATATTGATGTGCATCCTTCGAAAATCAGTAACCCTTGCAGGTAAGCATGGTTTCTGAAACGGAATCCTAGCTTTGGGTTCATCATTTTTGTGTAGCTAGTAGTTCAAACTGGATGTTTGCTTAGGAACTGACCCATATAATCACATGTCGCTGAGGTTTACCAGTTTAAAGACGAATATGATAAACCAGGTGTGCTCAGTCGCTATTTGTGTTTATTTCAAAGCAGAGATTTAGTAGGGAAAAGTTCTACGTCAGAGAGTAAAGCCATTAGGAAGCAGGTGCAGGATGAACAATGTTTTTTTTTCCTCCCACTCCGAATGGCTTGATTAGTCACCTGAAACAAACTAGGCAAAGTTCAGTTATCTGGAAAACTGTTATAAACATGACCTACATTTAACACATCTGTCTGTCTGTCTGTCTATTTACTTTATTTTTTTATGTGTTTATTTTTTTTACTTTTATTTTTTATACTTTTATTTGTGGTTTGGCTGTACTCTACCTTTTTTTATTTAACTCCAATGAGCCTTATCTGATTATTAACATTTGATAATTCTATCCCGATGCAGCTGTTATCTTCCAGTATGACTCCACTTATGTGTAAGAGTTCACTAAAAGGTCTGATGTGGAAGATAATACGCTATGCTTTGACCTTAACTTATACCAAATCTCAACCTAACTTCTCTCTCTCTCAACCCAACGTAACTCTCTTATGAACATCACCCTTTACCACTAATGTCAAAGTTTTATCGGAGACTTCCACAGTCCATTCTAGTCCAGTTCCAGAGACTTTTATTTACATTTATGGCATTTGGCAGACATCCTTGTCCACAACAACTTACGCTTATCTCATTTATACAATTTGAGCATGTTGAAGGTTAAGGTTCTTGTTCAAGGGTCCAGCATTGGTGGCTTGGCAGTGATGCTATTTGAACTCATAGCCGTTTAATCAGAAGTACCAATGTCTTAATCCCTGTGCTGCCTCTTCCCTTGTGGAATCTTCGTCAAGGAGCACTCGATCTGTTCTTGAGGCATGTGTGCTGTGTATCGAACTGTTGTTAGGGGGTTGAGGATGAATACTTCTGGGGAAGCTAGCATCTTGTTCCATACCAGACTCTGACTCGGGGGTTTTGAATAAGTGGACTTACGTAAGGGGAAGTTCTATGATGATTAACCTCCAAGTGTAAATTAAAAGCCAGATTAAAATTAAAGAATGTGTACAGTCAGGTGCAAAAATATTTGGACACTTATGAACAAATTGTTCTTTTTTTAATTGCCTACCAGAGAAATAAAATAATGACTATTAAAGTGGATACTGGAAAAATTATTTACATCAGATATTGTGTGAATGGTGTAATAATCACACCACGTTTTACATGTGCTCCATTTCTAAGCGAACAAAAGTAATGGGATAGATATTGGTCAGATAAAGCAGATAAAGATTTGAGAAACACACCAGTTGCTGTGGCCGAATTTTGGCAAGCAGTCATTTTTATTTGCTTTTCCATCTTCTGTATGATGTCTTACTCTCAAGATCATGTAAAGTTTCTGTGTAACAAATAGTAAAAAAAAATATATTCTGCTTAAAGAAGTCTTGGCTCACAAGTGTGATTTCTTTATGCAATGAATATCATTCCTATTCAATTTAGCGACTATACTCAAGAATACAAAATGGGCAACAGTAAGAATGGGAACTTTCATATATAATTTTCACATTTTTCACTCTTGGTGTTAAGCGGACCTTTACGTTTTTAGAATATTTGATTCTTGAAAAAGAGAAATATTTCAGTTCATGGAATTGTTTTTACCTGCAACACCATCAGCCAAAGGTAGTGTTGTGTTCAGCCTTCACACATTTAGCATAGTAACGGCAAATCTTTACTCAAAAAATTCAGCCTTTTTATCATAATAGAAATTTGACGTGATTCTAGCTATTGCGTATATGTTTCAAACTCTCCAATATAAACTTGCAGTCTGGAAGCCCCGCCCCTTCCTTCCATTTTTCATCTTCCATTAGAGTCCCCTCTACAGTTTCCCCTATAAATATTGCCCTAATGTGGCACTCTTGCTTTCTGTCAAGGTGAATGGTGAGTATTTTAAATCCATTCATGTCAAATAAAAGGACTTGTATGTTTTACTAGGCTAACGTTACAAATGTTTGTAATAAAAATTTAAACGTTTTTGAGTAGATTTTTTTTAAAACTAGGTTTATGATAGCCGCCATTCAAGCAGGAGACCCTCATCCTGCCCCAAGTGTCCTGTGGCTATTGTAAACCATGTATATATATTCTACAGTTTCTACCGTATGCAAGTGATATGTAAAAGGGCACATATTTATTGTAAAGGTACATGGTTTACACCTCCATCCAACACTGTGGGGATAATACAGACATTTTGTTCCCCTGACTGGGTGGCAGAACAGCTATCAGTCCAAACTATGCTTGGAAAAAAAGGAGAGGTGTCCAACCATACACCGTAAAGAAACCATAAAGTGACCATTGTGTGTGCTAAAAGACAGTGCTTATAAAAACCCTGGTGTTGTTGCTGTACATGAAACGTCTGCCAATGCTTCTGATAAGCTGAGAATAGTAATGGATGTGGTCTTAATAAGGCTGATCGTTTGTGTATGACATTTCAGGCATTAATTGTATACTTAAGAGCGTGAACGTGATCAAATGGAAGACCGGTTTAGATATGTTTCAGATGTTCTGGCCAAAGATTAGTTCCTGCTCAGAAAGTGGGCTACTGTGTAGCTGCACGTTCCAAAGAATCTGGGTCAATTTATTTTAAGCGTTGCAGAGTGAATTTTTTTTTAACGTTACAGAAAAATGCCACCGCTTAGTTTACTAACCTCATGACCCCACCAAAGTAGACCCGGGGAAGACCAGCACATTCCATGATGATCTCATCTGTTGTAATGTGGGAATCTGCAGTGGAGAGGCTCATGTAATCTTTTTCCCTTATACTGCCTGTCGACGTTGTTTATGTCGTTTCACTCCGCCCCCCCCTGTAACCCCCCCCCCCTCTTCTTCTTCTTCTTCTTCACACTCTTCTCTTTTTCATTCTTTTCTACTGTTTTGCTTTAATTTCATTTTTTTTTCTTCATTCTCACTCTAGAGATTATGAGGTCAATTGCCGGCCAGCCCACGGCTTCATCCATGTCCTGCCCATCACCGACAACATGACAGAGTTCAAGCATGTCATTCAGCAGCAGAGGATCTCCGGGAACATGGATACACCAGAGGGAGGCTTTGACGCCATGCTGCAAGCAGCTGTGTGTCAGGTAAACACTGAAACCTGAGCGTCTGACGTCCCAGTCGTGTTACCATGGAGGCCTGAGAGAGCTGTGAGGTCTGGCTTCTTTTCCTACGGTTATTAAAGTAACTGCAGTAACCGCACTCATAAAATTCAAACGCCAGCATTTGGATAAAATAGCACAAAATGGGTAGTGGTATAAATATCAACGTAGTATTATCAGGAGATTCTGATCTACTGAGTGTAGTTCGAATTAGGGGTTGTATTTGACACAAGGAATGAGAAAGTCAAGTCCATGCTCAGTACAATGAGAGTGTTCACAATGCTTGTTTAATGCTGATATATTTATAGTGTTTACATCTAAGAAAACCGAGATAGTAAAAAGAAAGTAAGACAAATAATTTCAGGAGGAAGCAGAATTGGAAACACAACCATACCACACACACACACACACACACACACACACACACACACACACACACAC
>JAAIIK010000068.1:5041718-5063581 GCA_014706435.1 Silurus glanis | reverse complement strand
GCTACAAAGCTCTGACCTCAAACCTGCTGAATACCTTTGGGATGAACTGGAATGCTGACTACACCCCAGGCCTCCTCACCTCACCTACATCAGTACCTGACTTCACTAATACCCTTGTAGCTGAATGAGCACGAATCTCTACAAGCAAAATCTAGTGAAATCTCCCCAGTAAAGTTAAGGTTGTTATAATGGCAAATGGAGACTAAATATACTGTGTATCTGTATTAACACTGAAATAGAGAACTTTTCATAATCTTACATTCTCATGTCAACCATTTTGTTTGCTCTTTTAAGGAAAAGCAGTTACTCACCTGTTTTAGACAAGCAAACCAAAAACTATTCACAATCATGGGAATGGGGGACACTTTTGACCTACTGATGTCAAAGAGAAACATCATAAAGAGCCAACATATTTAAGTACAAGGGTTTAGGTTAGCATACTAGCAACTGTGTCAGCGAACGATTTCAAAGAGTGTATGAAATGTGTGTGTGTGTGTGTGTGTGTGTGTGTGTGTGTGTGTGTGTGTGTTTAGACCACCCGAAGATTTCCCCAGTGTGCATCATGTACATTAGACTGTCACTCAGCTCCTCGTCTAACCATCTGGGTGCCGGCACTGACACAGTGACAGATGCTAAACAGTCACATACTCTCTCTCACACACATACACAAAACACACACATTTTTCTTATTGCCTCAACTGCCTGGCTAGTCACATTTTGGGACATTCTGGATTTTAAATAGTTTCCAATAGGAAAATCGTATAGAAATCATACAGCATTTTTTGATCCAATCTCCTGAGCATATGTGTGCTTTCCCGAAAACAAAACATGCAGCTGCCCTAGCTTTTGAATTCTGTCATGCTTCATTACAACATACTAAGTAGCATTAATAACTATTAAATAATCTACTATTGCAGCAAGGTGTTATCAAAAGAGTAGAAATAGCCAGTAAATATCTATACAATTACATAGATATACAATACATATAAAAGTGAGAGTGGGGCTGTTTTCCCAGTTTGTAGACGCCCTTTCGTTGCCCTGTCATTGTTTCGTTGCCTATGCGACTATGTTTTGTCTGTTTATGGCAATCTTTCTAATTCTTATGCTCTTTGCTCCACTTTTATACCTAAGATTGAGTAAAACACATGAATATTGACAAAACCATTATCTCCTTTTTTGATCTTTTATTATAACCAAAAATAACTGGATATATATTGCATGGTCAAAAAGCTGTGTTGCTTCAATTTTAACATTTCCGAACTAAAATTCCTTTGTAATGACGTCTAATAAACAATGCAAAATAAAATTAGAGCTACATTTCCTAAAACAAAAGTATACAATAAAAAAAATTGCAATATTTAGCTAAGCATTAAATTCACTTACTAAAAAGTATCTATAAAAATGACAAACATTAATAATTAAATTTTCTCTTTTTGGCTCCTACACTTTTCTATGTATAATTCAGATTTAGTTTTAAGTTTGTCGCAGTATAATCTGTTTTTGTTGAGAATTCTAAGCCTGGTGTCCTTACCTCCCTATTCGTTCCGGTTTTTCACTTTTACCTACATGTGAGTAATTATATATTATTGATTATCCTAGTTAAATAGCTAAGTTTCCCTTGAAATTTCTTCTCATTGTGTACAGTGCTTTGGTTTGGCTCTTAAACAGAAAGTGCTAAGGTTATGTTTGTGCTTGTGGGTAAATCATGATCATCCATGTTCATCTCTGCCCTGTGTCACCCGACGTAGATTAATGGGTAGATGACAGATGACTACATACAAACATGGCATCAGCAACCAGCATCATGCCATTTAACTGCAATTACACACTGCTTTTTTCATCACAAACTGACGGAGCAATATTAATCATAGGCACAGGTGGTGGGATTGCTACCCATGTGTCTGTGTGTGTGTGTGTGTATGTGTGTGTGTGTATTAAACAACAGTCACTAGTTTCACTGACTGACAATTATCTAAGCTTTAAAGCTACAGCTTTGTCACCTCAGTGCTGGACATTACAGCATTTTTTCCGTTCTTTGGTATTTATCAACATAATACCATTTTATATTGACTGCTTTATCATTGCAGATGTTTAGTGACTGGCCAGAGCAAGAATACAAACAAGGACTTGTGGTTCCTGAAATGAAACCACATGGTTTTTAAGATTGCTTGATGGAACTATTTGTCACTATAGGATTCGAGTCTGCTGCAGCCCACAACTCTGTATGAATAATGGATGTCTCTGGGATCCATTTAAAAGTCAATATGAAGTGTGCAGTGGGCTGACATTATGAAAAACACAAACTTATAAGAGGACCGATTAGAGCAGATAGATTGCTTTTTGTACAGATGGACAAAGATTCTTTTTTTTTCACTCTGCGTGACTTTGATGGTGTTTGTGTTGTTGGGTCAGTGAGTCATTTGATATCAGAGTATATCCAGGTATATTCCTAATTTAATGTCATTCACCAAATCTTTCTGATGGCAAGGGAATTTTTTTTGTGTTTGTGAAAAGATATTTTAACACAACAACAATATCTTTTTCATTCAAATGTGAAAAAATTGTTGATTCTAACAATCAGTAGCTTCTTTAAACTATATGCCTTTAAAGAAATAGGCTTCCTTGGGTGTATAGGAGGTCAAACGTCATAAATGTTAGCTGCTAGAATTATCAACACTTTGCTATAAGGTACATGTAAAAAGCACCTTTACCTTTATTTTCTTTCCAGTTTCCACCTACTAGATAGCTTTCACCCGTCATGCTAGGAAGGATGACTCAATCATGCTTCCTACAAAGCACGTAAAGCCAACCTAATACATCTTTTTGCACCTAGTGTCACGGCCTTCTGCTATCTGTCATTTTATGCGTAGATCTACATAGATATGGATAGATTTTTATAGAACGTGAGCAGCAGAAGCAACCCAAAAACCCCTCCTATATAGGGTTCTTTATGGAACCTTTCCTTCTGAAAGACTTCAAAGATTCAAACTGCAAATCGAAAATGTACAATAACTAAAAGTTTTTTTGTGCAAAAGTTTTACTTTTGGCCAAATAACAAATTATAGTTTATTTCATACTGAAGATTAATAACACATCTTAATCTGTGGCTTTATTTTGGAAGCTACATTTAAAATCCCAATGCACTTCACTGTAATAAAATGCCTGGACTTTAAATATTAGCTATATAGTTATCTGGGTCATAACACTTAACCATGTTTTAACTTCCTAAATTGCATTTTAACTCTTCATTAATAAAAATAAGAGAAACCACTTTATCGTATTAAAGCATATGGACAAAAAACTCAATTTTGTGGACACCTAACTATAAGATTGTGATTATAAGATTTTCACTTATAATAATCTTCACTCTTCTGAGATGTTTCACTAGATTTTTGAGTGTGCTTGTGGAGATTTGTGTTCATTTAGCTACAAGGGTGTTAGTCAAGTCAGGTGCTAATGTAAGTGAGGTGAGGAGGCCTGGTTCCAGTTCATCCCAATGGTGTTCAATTGGGTTGAGGTCAGAGTTCTATAGCAAGCCACTTATGATCTTGCGCTCCAACCCATGTAAACCTTCATGAAGCTTGCTTTGTTCACAGGGGCATTTCATGCTACCACATCCAAAGATGTCTGATACAATTGTGCAATTCTAACTGCGTGGTTACAGTTTAGGGAAGAAACACATATGGCTGGCAAAATCAGGTGTCCCAATATTTTTTTTATATAGTGCATAAAGATCTTATACTTTTGTTGTTACTGTTTTTATTTATTCACATTTATATCCAGCCATATAAAATGTTCATTACATGAAGAGATTACTCCAACTGTAATCAAATTAATCATGATTTTTTTTGTCCTTTATCAATTACCATGTTGTTGTTTTTTAATGATTTATAGCATAAGCATTTATTTACTCTACACACTCTTAATTGGACATGACTGAGAGGATGAGTTTTATTGATCTAAGCACAAGCCTTGTTAGAGACTCTTGTATGTATAGTGTCAGGATCGATGCACCCCCCCTCACACACACACACACACACACACACACACACACACACACACACACACCAACCTCAACCAACCCTTCAGACTTTGTTTTATTTACCTCAGGCTTGATGGATGGATTAATTGAAACCTGTAATGGTTCCCTGTGGGTTTGTCACTATTTTCTGCCACTATAATCATTTTGCTTTTTATGAGCCTGACAATATTTTAAAATCAATCACAGACATGAATAATGTTTCGGCACTCGGGAGTGAAGATTAGACCTATTTTCTGGAGAAATTCGCATTAAAACCTGTATATATGTGTAATTATGCAAAGATGTATACACCGATCAGGAAAACTTTATGGCCACTGATCAGGCATAACATTATGACCACCTGCCCAATATTTATTAATCCTATTTTTGCTGCCAAAACAGTTCTGACCTGTCGAACATGAACAGCAGTAACTTCTACAGCAATTTGATCTACAGGAGCTCGTCTGTTGGATCGGACCACAAGGTCCAGCCTTCGCTCCCCAAGTGCATCAATGTGCCTCGGCCGGCCGTGACCCTGTCGCCGGTTCCTTTGTTGGTGTCTGGATCTTCTGGGCTCACGACACTTACTTCTGGTTCACTGTCCGGGTCTTATTAACTCCATCGTAACAGATTATCTCACTGGCTTTTCATGTCCCTTGAGACTATTCTTGCCTTGTTTCTAGATTATTTCCTGAGCCCTAACTCTGTCTCGTATCCCAGTTCTGCCTGGCTACCCTGTTCACTGGTTGGGAATTGGGACTGTCTGTTGGTTTGTGTTTTTGCTCTGCCCTACATTTCTCAGTTTTTTTTCCATGCCTGATTTTTGGAACTGTATTCAGATCTGATTCTGCCTTCACTATATTGTTCTGTTTTGCTGGTATTTGGAATAAAGAAGTTTTTTAAAATCTGATTTTGGTTGTTCCTACATTGCTCTGTCTGCCTGCTTTCGGATTTAGGACTGTTATTTCGGGCTCTGTTTTTTCTCTACTGATTTTGAACTCTTATTTCAGACTTTGTTTTTTCCCCTGCCTGTTTCATTTCTTAAAAACTGTTTTCACCATACCCCTGTTGTATCCTGCATCTGGGTCCTACCAGTCTGCTTCCCTGACAGAAGTCACACACTGACTCTTGGACCACTTTTGATAGGTATTGAACACCGCAGCCCGAGAACACCCCACACGAATGAGTCCTCCATTTCATTGTGTGTGTACAGTGGTCAGAGATTAATCCTCATCACGCTGAGTGCTCCTCTGGGACATGCAGTATGGTTAGGACAGTACAGTGGCTAGAGATGTAGTAGCTCCACTGGGAGTTGTTGAACTGCAGTAAGCCTTTTCTTGTTGTCTTTGCTTTAGTTGCACACTGTCTCCTGGTTTCTGAGACCTGCTCTCTGATGACCTCAGCTGCAATAAAACAGTATTATCTGTCTGGAGCCCTTGGCAGATGGGAGGCCAATTAGTTTGGAGAAAAGAGCCTGAAGAGGTTAGAGGACGTCTGATTAAAGACCAGCTACAGTACAAAACACACAGGGACAGTCTGTGCTGCTTCCCGTCCCAATGGTCACGTTATGACCTGCTTGTTTCGGTCCTCGACAGACATACAGTCTAAACTCATAATTCAGGCATGTGTGTATGAGAAATACCAACATTGGAAAACTCAATCACCTGATTTTCCTGACAAATAAAGATTCTGAGCTGATCTGCAATTCATTTACTAGCATGTCTTGACTGTTATGATTATTCCTGTTTCAGATCTTCAGATCAGGTCCTCTTTTGGTAGAGGTGCCTTCTCAAACAGGCAGCATAGTTTTGTGAAGGTTTATGCCTCAGGCTGGGTCGAGGCATTCGGCCAGTTGGCCATGGTGAAGGGAAACGCAGGATTAAGTACATGAATGGGAGCAATTTAACCCCCCAACACCCTCTCTATCCACCATAAAGGAGAAAAAAATGAAAATGCACCATCTGATACCCTGGAATTAGTCTCTTTTGTCTGTAATCCTCTCTAAGTGTGTATGTGTGTCTGTGTGTGAGTAAGACAGGCTTCTCAGGTGAATACTCACTGACAGTTCAAAAACAACAGGTGGCACGATATTGTGCATTTTATAGAGGTTTATTTGCTGTCTGAATTTTTTCAATGACCGTATTCAATCAGTCAATTATTCTACATGTTTATTAAAAGAACTAGTAAGAAAATATAAATTCTTTTTGGAAAGTTCTGATTTTTCTTGATAATAATATAAGTACCAAACGGCTACACTGTTGTATTTGATCAGGCTTATAAAATCTCCTGAATAACTCTCTAATGATGCCAGACAGCCAGACTTCTGGAATTCACCTTCTTTGTAATAACCCTTCCTGATTGGCTGTTCAGCTTGCTGAGTCTTAATAACTGTGGAATTTCTCAAGCATTACCATTGTGCTCAAACCATGGGTTTCCTGAAACCATGCCTTTTTCTTTTCAGCCTACCGCTGTCTATTATCACTTCCTTTGAGATATTAAGGTGAAAAAGAGAGAGAGACATTGTCCCCTTTGACCTCACTCAGTGGGACACTTCCAGGTTCATATCCCTCCCTACAAGGGTCCAACAGCCGGCAAGAGCAGCGTTTCGGCGATGCTCTAGCGACGAGTAAATGAGAAGCCTCGCTCTGTTGGCCAAGTGAGAGCTCCAAAGAGTTGAGAACTCTTACAGCTGCTGAGTGTATTGTAGGCATCAAAGCTGGTCATGGCAGGGTGTTATCACTCCTGTCACTCATCACAGTAAGGGGTTATTTTGGGCACTGGGCGGTCCTCCTTGGCCATGAGCTCTACATGAGCATCATCATGGTTAAGGTGTTAGACCTGAATTTTAGCAGTGGTTATATGTTTTTTTACATGGCCCATATTTGTAGATAAAACTAAATTACTTCAAATGAGAATCAAACCTAAAAGAATCTGTGACCTTAGATCACTTTATAAATACATTATTTTACCTCTCTTTATCTGACAGAGCTTCAGATTTTTTCTTTCAATACGAACTATTGGCGTGCAAGTTTAAACATCTGAATGCCATGTTTTAATTTGCAAATGCAGACAAAAGTCTCTTCTGCGGTTTTTCAAAGAACGTAAGTACAAGCTGGCATGCTGCCAGCTCATTAGTTCATCCTGCAATTCATAGTATATGAAATGATATGGTAGGAGCCGTGCAGCTCTTGTTTTCAAGAAGACCAACACTTTTATCTCAAAAAAGGAAATGACATCTTAAAAATCATTAGGTTACATAATGACAGTGTAAGTCTGTAATCTTTTTACTGGTTTTGTTAAATGTCAAGCCATCGTGAAAGCATCGTGCTGAAAATAAGAGGCAGTATCTATAGGAATGTGGTGAAAGCTTGAAGATGCTCATGACTGCTTGTTTTAATACCTTTTAGTACACTTCGAAGTCAGAACCTTGATGATGTCAATAATGTACTTCAAATCATACAATATACATGCAATCCCAGCTGACTGAAAGCTTGGCATTTGTTTATTAGTATAAATATTTGACAGAAAATAATCATGTATTTTATTTGGCTTGGACGTACGTCAAAATAAAGCTTTTTAAAGTCTTTACACATCATTCGTTTTAAGTAGAAATAGCTTCTTCTTTGGGATTTTAGTTCTGATTGTTCATTTTGTGCTCCCAGATGTCTGTGAAGTTCAACAACATTATTGAAGTAATGGGTGTCACTAAATGCAAATGAGCTATGTTGAGTATGCAATGTGTTTTCAATTTGATGTTGGGTTTGCATGGTGTTGGGTATGCACTGTGTTGGGTTTGTACTGTGTTTTATGCACGCTTTGTCAGTTTTGCACTGTGTTTGGTTTGGTCTATGTTTGGTATGGATGGTGTTGTGTTTGCACTGTGTTGCATATGCACTGTGTTAAGTGCACACTTTGTTTTGCACTGTGTTGGATATATGCTGTGTTGGGCTTGCACTATGTTGGGTATGCACTATGTTGGGTTTGCCCTATGAGGGGGATGCACTGTGTTAGTTGTGCACTGTGTCAAGTTCACACTGTGCTGGGTTTGCACTGTATTAAGTGTACACTACATTGGGTATGCAGTGTTAAGTGCACACTGTGTTGGGTATGCATGGTGTTGGGTATCAACCTTGTTAAGTGCACACTGTGTTGGGTATACACTGGGATGGATATGCACTGTATTGGGTTTGCACTATGTTAAGTGCATCCTGTGTTTGGTATGGACTGTCTTGGGTATGCACTGTGTTATGTGAACCATGTGTTGGGTATGCACTGTGTTGGGTATGCACAGTGTGGGGTATGCACTGTCCTAAGTGCACCATGTGTT
Source organism: Silurus glanis (assembly GCA_014706435.1). NCBI lineage: Eukaryota > Metazoa > Chordata > Actinopteri > Siluriformes > Siluridae > Silurus > Silurus glanis. The sequence continues at coordinate 5,055,233 of JAAIIK010000068.1, read as the reverse complement.
GGGTTTGCACTGTGTTGGGTATGCACTGTGGTGGGATTGTACTGTGTTGAGTGCACCATGTGTTGGGTTTGCACTGTGTTGGGTATGCACTGTGTTGGGTAGCGGGGAAAACACTAGAATATGTAAATGATTCTCCAGGACTAACAGGAAAATATCTCAGGGTTAAACCTGCATGATTAGTGGGTGATACAGTCTATTCTTTATCTCATATTTTTTTTTTTAGTTTGATTGATTTTACAAGATCATGACAGTCTAGGATCTTAATGTATCCATTTTTTCGTCTGGGTATTTTTTAAGTAAGTCAGTTTGTTCTATAGGTAACAGAGTTGTTCGAGAAGGCTTTTGATCTCCATCAGATGTGAGGAGAATACCAAACACGTGTAAATGCATACTGATGAAAATGTGTGCTTATGTGTGAATGTGGTCCTCTTCAATAATGGTCTAGTTTGTGGCCTTTCTATGGCAGGTGTCCTTCATAAATATAGAAGCAGGAAGAAGCCGGGGCTGAGGCAGGCCTTTGACTGGGTGTTTACCCGCTGCAGCCACCCTCGCGCCCTTCACTTCCACTCCACAAAATTGATGCCCCACAGATTGAAGCGAGTTGACAGGTAATGGTTAGCATGATAACTACTCAGATTTCATCAACCGTCTGGCTCTGACTCTCTCCTCTCTCTCTCTCCTGCTCTCTAAATTCTCTTTCTCTCTCTTTTGCACACACACACACACACAAACACACACACACACACACACACACACACACACACACACACACACACAGAAGCTCTCGCTCTGTCTCAGGGAACTCTCTGCGAGATTACTTGTCAGGCAGGAGATGAAAACTGTGCTCACACCTCCACAGTCTTCTCCTGATGGTGGATTAGATAAAGAGCAATAAACGCTTCACGCCTCAGAGGGGACAAAATCTGTGCATCTGATCACACATCTTGTTATCATATTTGGTTATGCAGCAGATTGAATAGCTTTATCGTATCATGAGGCTCCTTGAGATTTGTTGAGCCACTTCGCTTGCCTGACTGCTGTAAAAGAGAAAAAATACCTGCCTCAGAGATCTTGTTTGATTTTTATACGAATACACATAACCTTTTGACGGGCAGGTGTTTCGTTGTCATGGCAGCATCATAAGGGAACACACACACACAAAAAACCCCCGGACTAATAGAGTGACACGTCGCGCATGGTTGTCATGGCACCTGGAAGGACACAACTTTTCAAGCAGGATGCTAAAATTGAAAGGTGTCTAAACTGTTATTATGTGCTATTTGCCGGCAGAATGTGTGCATCAAAGCGTGAAAAGAAAGTGGCGAGGAAATGGCAGGCAGGAGCTGACAGATCTGCCAGAGCACACAGGAGAAGTTTGTTCGTTAAAAAAAATTTAATAAAATACTCGGTGCGATCTCACTGGTTTTTCCATGCAGCTGTACAAAACAAAGTGGCGATAAAATAGCCGTAGATGAACACTTTGATTGAGACTTTCGAAAATATAATCAAGCCTTCATTCTTATTAGTGTAATGTGTAGTGAGTAAGAACAGGTTAAGACTCAAGGACTAAACACAGAACAGGTAAACACAGTAGAACAACTAGCCAATTAGAATTAAATGGATAGAGGGGGAAAAAAAACAGATACAAATACGCATAGTATTAAACAGATGAAGTAAAAGGAGGAATTCGGTAAAGACGTAGATTTTCAGATTTTTCACATAAGAATTCACACAGCTCACACACCCTTCGACATGGAATTAGCTTTTTTTATTTATATAAAATTGAAAAAAAAAGATGGAACAGAAATGCTCTGATCTATCCACATTTAAGAAAGTTTGTGGACACTTGAGCATACGAGGTGGTATCAAAAAGTTTCAAGACTAGCTGTGTTTACAAGCAAGTACTTTATTTAACTACGGTTACACACTATCACGTTTGAAAACAGCAAAACACAGCAATACAGTGCTCCTACAGGAGCGGGGCATCCATTCCTGCCACTGAGATGTGTCTTAAAAGTCTTCTATTCGTGCTGAATCTCCGCAGTAGTGTCAAAACGGCGACCTTTGAGCTGGATCTTTATCATTGGGAAGAGGCAAAATTTTGCATGAGCTAATTCTGGAGAGTAGGGTGGATGCAGAAGTGAAATCATGTGGATGTGGACGATCTTCATGCACATGTTTTTCGGGGGGGTTGAGCTAGTTGAAGGTCTTCCTGATCTCTACGAGTCCTACAAGCTCTTAGGAGGCACATCCCAAACAGCAATGGCACAAGTCATCAACACCTTGGGTGGTTCCATGAAATTCTGGAGTAAGAACGGGAGCTTTGAGGATGGATTGGACTGTAGTTGATGTCAACAGTCTCCTACAATGACTCAGGACTACTTTTTGCTTCTGATCATCATCACTGTACCCCGCAACATCGTATATCTGCTACAAATGAACATTCGGTGCAACCCAGATGAGGATGAGGTTCCCTCTTGAGTCTGGTTCCTCTCAAGGTTTCTTCCTTATGCCATCTCGGGGAGTTTTCCCTTGCCACAGTCGCCACCGGCTCGCTCATCAGGGACAAACTTACTCATAAAGAACATATTCACTTTTAATCACGACATTATCTGTGTAAAGCTGCTTTGAGACAATGTTCATTGTTAAACGCGCTATACAAATTAAAATGAATTGAATTGAACTAGCAAGTGCAAATTCCAATCTAACAAACTCATGCTTTGTACTTCGATCATTTACATATTTCTCTAAGATTCCTCCTCTACCTTTAAAGTCTCATTTACCTCATTTGCACATTTTCATAATAGATCAATTTCCCTTCTTCATTGGAAGTCTCGCTAGTCTCCCCCTTGTCCAAGTTACTTATTTATGTGATTTTATCCTGTTCTGATACCCAATTCAAAAACATCTGTTGTTTTTCTTGTGCCCTGACAAAATGTCTCCTCTTTTCTGATACTATACCCAGTTTAAAAACATCTCGTTTTTTGGGGGGTTTTCGATGTTTAGGTGCTACTGTTTTACACCTCTAATTTTTTACTTCCAATAAAGTTTACTAACTTTGATTATATATAGTTTAATGTGTAAAGCTCGCATATTGCTTGGTGAAAAAATTAAGGTTACATTCTGCCATCTATGTTTTTATGCTTATTGCCATATATTAAGCTTGTTTATATTTCATAACTAAGTATCTCTACATAATAGACTCCCACTACTGAGATTAATAATGCTGAAATTAAGGCTGAATACTAAGTAATGCTAGATGATATTTGTATAAGCTATTTTAATGCTAAGTAAAGATGGCTTAAGTTAATTTTCTCAAAACATTCTCTACAAATGCATGTTTTTAGTCTTATAAACATCAGAGGGGAAAAAAAGAGATGTCAGTGAGCAAAATACTGTTCACTAATTTGTGTTGAGGATTTTATAAAACAGTAAGCCAGAATAACCCAGAATATGTTTGCTTTTTTCAAAGACCTGAAACATGGTTTAGTGGTAATTAAATCTTTTGCAGTGATCTAGAGTCTGATTTATTGGTGGTTGAGTCCTTTACAATGACCTTGAACCTTGTTAATGGTGGTTCAATCCTTTACATTGGCCTGGAATCTGGTTTAGTGGTGCTTCAGTCTTTTACAGTGACCTGGAACCTAGTTTGGTGGTGCTTCAGTCTTTTACAGTGACCTGGAACCTGGTTTAGTGGTGGTTGAGTTCTTTACAATGACCTGGAACTATGTTTAGTGGTGTTTAAGTTCTTTACAGTGACCTGGAACCTGATTTAGTGGTGGTTGAGTTATTTTACAAAGACATAGAATCTGGTTTAGTAGTGGTTCAGTCCTTTACCATGACCTGAAACCTGTTTTAATGGTGGTTCAGTGGTGTTTCATGGTGATGCAATTTATTAAATATGACTTAATTATCAACAACAAAGGCTTATTTCTTATTCAGGATGGCAATATGATCAGGGAAAAAAGGAAGTGCACTTTGCAGGTACAAGCCACTTTCTCCCCACCCCCCAGAACTATTATTGCCTGACAGCATTACATAAAACATGTCAGTTTTTTTGATAGGCAGAGATAAAGAAAGCAAAGATGTGGGTGAAAGAGAGGCGTTTTGACATTGAGTTGTTGAAGCTTTTTTCCCCTCCCGCCCTGCCTAGGAAAAACAGCTGTGGGAACCCTTATAATACGTTAAGTATTTCGGGGCCTTTCAGATGGTGAAATTGTGCGGAAAATGTCTCTGCCGCTACTTCTTTTTCCCCTCTCTGCGCTGGACCCATTAGAGAACATCTGGTCCATCCAGAATCAGCCTCCCTCTTTTCTAACTAGCTGAGCGTGTGCAGCCTGCTGGGGCTTTCTGGGAAAACTCAGTGCTTCTCTCCACAATCTTTCCTCACAACTCAGAAATAAACAAAGCATGCATGAATGGATGATTGCATCTGGCTATAACTAAAGAGATAATAATTCAAAATTCTCTGCATATCTTGTAAATATTATGCGTGTCTGAAACTGACAAATTTGAAAAGCGTGATTAAGTATCACCAGTAGGAGTTGTGTTCTTTAAAAAAGTAAAAGCTGGAATGTTTATTTAATTCATTAATCCAAATTAATGGCTGCCACTGCATATTTATTTGTGTACAGAAAAAAAAAATTTGGAAGTGTAAAAAATTATATATTTAATAATGGTACAACTCATTACCATTAAAAAGATCTAATAAATAAGTATACACCGACAGTTTGTGTGTTGCTAGCTTGGGAGCAGAGCATGCTCAGTCGGCTCTTGAGGGAGCCAGCTGCTCTCATTGCTTCCGCATGCCCATGTGGATGCCCCGCTCCTGTAGGGCACTCTTTGAGAAGGGCGCCCACGCTTCTCGCCATTGAGGTCATGGGGCTCGCAGTTATATCGGGTCCTTCCATTCAGCCTTACAGTCTCACACCTCACATTCACAAAGTGTGTAGATGCGGCTCTGGCTCCTCTAAGGGTATCCGCATATCAACGACTGGTTGATATTAGCTCGATCAGAGCACCTGGCGACATAGCATCGAGATGTCTTTCTCACCCTTATTAAGGAATTAGGGATAAGACCAAACACAAAGAAAAGTATACTTTCTCTGGTACAGAGAACGACCTATCTATGCGTAGTGTGTGATTTGGCCATTATGCGGGTGCAGCTGTCTCCTGCATGAGTCGAGTCTATCCTCAAGGCCGTCAAGAGAGTGAGAGGAGGTCAGTTACTCCATACGGACAACACATCAAGCTCTCACCTCATTTACATGTTGGCACAACAGAGCCTTACTGAGAGCAATGTACATCCCAGGGCAGTCGAATCAAGGAGCAGACATCCTTTTAAGGCGAGGGCCAAGGCCCAGGGAATGGAGGCTCCACCCAGAAGTGGTGGAGCAAATATGGAGAAGATTTTACAGAGCACAGGTGGACCTGTTTGTGGTGGTAAGTCACCACTTAGACACAGTTAACTGCCTGGTTGGCTTAGTGCTGGGAACAGTTTACCAAAGGGTTGTCTCCTTCCACCCTAAAGGTTTATGTGTAAAAGCTTAACCAGGGGTGCCCAGTGCCAGCACTGGACAAATACGTCCACAGAACTGTGTGTGGAGAAAGTCAGACCAGCTTTTTGGCTGCTACGGTCCATATAAAAGGGGTTTCCTGCCAATAAGCAGACCCTCAGTAAATGGATTGTGGATGCTAGCCTTCTTATGAGTCATCTGGTCTCCCCACTCCTTTTAAGGACAGAGTGCACTCCACCTGGAGTGTGGCGGCCTCTAAGGCTTTGTCCTCTGGGGTATCTCTGCAAGACATTTGCAATGCTGCAGGCTGGTCCACCCCACTGACCTTTGTCAGGTCTTACAGCCTTGACCTTAGTGCCACTCCGGGCCCCTCTGTCCTTTGACCTAGCTGTGCCCATCCACACTAGGCAGAGATTGGTCTGTCTGGTGTGATTGGACACTCGTTCCCAAAGCATTGTTGACACAGCTGGAGTTCCTGAAAGGGAATGTCTCTAGGTTACTTATTCCCTGAGTGAATGAGACGCTGCGTCTCCATGCCACACGTTCTGCATCCCTGTGAGTGCTTCCTTCACTCTCAAAACTAGCGTCATCTTCACCACATATATCCTTATAGCTTCCTGGTCGTGACATCACCATCCGCCTGGTGACATCGCGCCATTCTGTTGAACAGATTACCCACATGATTCAGAGGCTGTTCCATAAATGTGGGGCTTTATAAGAGAAAGATCTGCCCCCTGCTGTAGTCTTCATTATTTTAGGTACCAACAAATAGCCTGCACCTTTTGATCTAAGTAGGCGTGGAGGATCATACTGGTACTGAAGTTCACTCAGATACTGCGGCACGAGACCTTAAGTGCTTTATATGTCAGTAGTAGTATTTTAAAATCAATGTGAGATGTAATTGGGAGCCAGTGTAGACTGATTAAAACAGAGGTCATGTGGTCATATTTTCTAGATCTATTGAGGACTCTTGCTGCTGCATTCTGAACTAACTGAAGCTTATTTATGCACTTACTCGAACACCCAGACAGTAAAGCATTACATTAGTCTAATCTAGATGTAACAAAAGCATGAACTAGTTTTTCTGCATCCTGTAACGACATCATATTTCTAATTTTAGCAAAATTTCTAAGATGAAAGAAGGCGATCCTGGTAATATTATTCATGTGAGCCTCAAAGGAAAGACTAGGGTCAATAATCACACCAAGGTTTTTGACTGCTGTACACACTGAGATAGAAACACCATCCAGAGATGCTACATGATCAGAAAGTTTACTTCTAGCTGCATGTGGTCCTAGTAAAAGTACTTTTGTCTTATCTGAGTTGAGCAGAAGAAAGTTATCAAGCATCCACTGTCTAATGTCCTTTACACACTCCTCAACATTGTTAAGCTGATCTCTCTCATCTGGCTTTGCCGAAATATACAGCTGTGCATCATCAGCACAGCAATGAAAGCAAATACCATGTTTATGTATAATTTCACCCAGAGGCAGCATATATAAAGAGAAAAGCAGTGGGCCTAAGACAGATCCTTGCAGAACACCAAACTTTACCTCAGAGACTGTAGAGAACTCACCATTTACATCAACAAACTGATAGCGATCAGTCAAATAAGACCTAAGCCAGGAGAGAGCTGTTCCCTTTATTCCAACAACGTTCTCAAGTCTAGCAAGCAGTATAGTGTGATCAATGGTGTCAAAAGCTGCACTAAGGTCGAGCAAAACAAGTAAAGAGACAAAACCCTGATCAGAGGCCAATGACAGGTCATTTACCACCTTAACTAGCTCAGTGCTATGATGAGGCCTAAATCATGACTGATACATTTACATTTATTTATTTCTAAGTAGATATGAGCATAACTGCTGTGCTACAACCTTTTCTAAAATCTTGGATATAAAGGGGAGGTTTGATATTGGCCTGTAGTTGGACAGCTGACATGGGTCAAGGTCAGGTTTCTTAATTAGAGTGTTGATAACTGCCAGTTTGAAGGATTTAGGTACATAATCACTCCTATTGGAAGAGTTTATAAATTTTAAAACAGGTTCAATTACCTCTGGAATTATCTGTTTGAAGAAACTTGTAGGCAAGGGCTCGAGAATGCAGGTTGATGATTTTGATGAGGAAATAAATGAAATTAATTCATTTTCTTGAATAGGAGTAAAGCTTTGTAATTGATTGTCTGTTATAATTACACTGCTGTCTACAGGGTTATTTGTAAAATAGTTTGGATTTATATTAACCGTCTGGATTTCTTGGCTGATGTTTTCAACTTTATTATTAAAAAAGTTCATGAAATCATTACTACCTATTAATGGTGTGCATGTTAGTGTAGTGCTTTTATTTCCTGTTAATTTTGCTACCGTGCTGAATAAAAATCTCGGATTATACTTGTTATTTTCTATGAAGGTGGAGAAATATGCTGATCTAGCAGCACTAAGAGATTTTCTATTTGAAATACTGTAAATTTTGTTTGACGCCATTTACGTTCTAATTTTCAAGTGGTCTGTTTTAAGGTGCGCGTATGATCATTATACCACTGTGCTAATTTTTTCTCCCTGATCATTTTGGTCTTAAGGGGAGCTACTAGAGTGTATCGGAACATTGATTCTAGGTATTCAGTGGCCCAGTCAAGCTCTGCGGGGTCCGACAGAGATCTAATTAATATCGTCATTTCCGGAAGATTATTGATAAAACTCGCTGCTGTAGCTGACGTGATGTATGTTTAACACGGAAACATGGTGAGGTACAAATGCAATGACTGAGGCAGATTTTAAAAGAGATGAGGTAATGGTCTGAAATAGCTTCAGACTGTGGAATTGTGACTACATTTTTTATTTTTAATCCAAATGTTAATAACAAATCAAGAGTGTGTCCAGCACTATGAGTGGGTCCTATAACATTCTGATTACTTCCAACTGAATCAAGAATGGACACAACTGCTGCTCTTATCTTCCTGATTATCAAAATAAATATTAAACTCACCAACAATTGATGATTTGTCTAAAGAAGTAGCTAAATTTGATGAAATCTGCAAATTCTATAAGAAAATCAGAGTAGGGCCCTGGGGGTCTATAAATAATAATTAATGGAATTGACTGACTAGACCTACTTTTGGACCCTAAATATTTTATGTTGGTGTAAAGAACTTCAAATGTTTTACATTTGTGTTTAGTCTTTTGTGTCACGCTTAGATTATTATTATAAATAGCTGCGACTATGCCTCCTCTGCCATTTAGACGGGGCTGGTGTATGTAACTATACCCAGGAGGACTCGCTTCATTTAATGCTACATATTCATTCGGTTTAATCCACGTGTCTGTCAAACACATTATTTTAATTGCTGGTCGGCAATAATTTCGTTTATAGTAAGCGCTTTTGACGTGAGAGATCTAACATTCAACAGTCCTATCTTTAGATCAAAGTGCCAGTCCCTGCTGCAGAAAAACACTAAGTGTAACACTTTTCTGCAAAGTATAACTTTTGTCCATATTGTGTATAAGTATCTGCGTAAGTCATTCTAGAAAGTATAATTTTAACAAAAGCCTTAATTATTGATCTGTGATGTGAATTACAGCCAGTGGTACTGTCACAGCTACAGTTAGGTAGAAAATTCATCAATACCTCTTGATCAGATTTTACTATTGATATGTTGGTCGTTGCAAAAACTTTTTGTGGCTGAACTTTTATGTGTTATTTTCTACTTTTTCAATCACAATATTCTTTTTTTTTGACAAAAACTGTTCATCCCGACCTGAGCCCATGCATTTCAACACAATTGCTTCACAATTTGTTTAATATTGTATTTCAGAGAACAGGTGCATTGCTATTCAGAATACACGCACACACACTTGTGTAAACTTTAAAGTGGACGTACAAGAGTGAGGGGACCTCAGGGGAGTGGAGCGGTGGTGTGGAATGGTCTCCGATCATGGTCATTGTGGTTTGTGAGTGACGTCAAGACTACAGATTCGAGAAAATGTCAGAGCAATTTCCATGTGTTCAATCAGAAGGGACGCTGGGTAATTTCGATGCGCTTTCCATATCCACTATCTACACTGTACATCCATAGGCGCATCCTTTCCATGTCATTCTGGTACTCGCCTCCTCGCCTTTTTTCCTCTGACATTTGAGTTGAAGATTTCTTGTAGCACTTATTCTAATTGTTGTCAATGCAGCCCCCTTCAGAAGTGGCCATACGCCGCTCGGTTCTCTCAGGCTGATATTTTCAACTCTCTTGCCATTTGCGCTGCACAGAGGCAGCTAAGAGTCTGAAAGCAGACAAATTGCACTCAAATTGCATCAGATTGGCAACATGGTGCAAAGGTAAATTGCTTGCAAATCTATTTAAACCCCTGGCCAGCTTTTCCTCCAGCATGCCTCCCTGCAGGATGGCCTTCAAGGCCCTCAGAAAGGCCTAATCGGTGACCCGTTTCCCACTGTGGAGCCTGGTAATGAGAGTCAGCCAATGCTCAGCCAATTACCCTTTTGTCCAGTGGATTTATTCCTTTCAAATCTGGATAATATTTTTGTTTTGTCATCTAATATATGGAAAGTGCTTTTTTTCACAGAGCTGAATGGTTTAGCCTAACTCGAATCTGCTAATGGGTGACTAAAAGGAGACTGAAGGTCATGTACAGGAGAGAGGAAACTCAGTGGTAGTTCCTAGAACAGCATTTGTTCATATGATAATGACTCAGATGAAAAGAAAGTTTTTCGGTACAGTCACTTCAAAGATTAGTCACATTTCTTTCTTTCATTGTTTTTTGTCCAGAATTTCTATGTACATATTTTACTCATTCATAGAACCTGCTGTACTTTTTATACATGAAAATTTGACATCTTTGCCTTTAATTAAGAATGGTTTTTAAACACCAGAATTACTGGCACCCTTTAAGGGAAGTGTAAAGTAAAATAAGCATAACACAATAAATAATTAGCCATATTAGCATATGTTTAATTATACGCTAAAATATGCCCAGAACTGCTCACAGTTGCTATTTAACACATTTTCCATTTTTTTTTGGTAAAAGAATTTAAAGCTTCTTCAAGATTTATCATGTCAGAATAAATGTCATAAATGTGCTGAAGTCAGATGAAAGGAAAATCTAATCAAGATGTTTGGCAGAAAGAAAAGTGGTACTTACTTCAAGATATGTCTGTATACAACGATCAGAACTTTATGACCACCTGCCTATTATTGTGTTGGTTCCCTTTTGCTGCCTAAACAGTTCTGACCCTTCGAGCATTAACAGCATTAACTTTTTCAGCAGTTTGAGCTACAGGAGCTTGTCTGTTGGATTGGACCACATGGACCAGCCTTCGCTCCCCACGTGCATCAGTGAGCCTCGGCCACCCATGACCCTGTCGCCGGTTCACCACTGTTCCTTCCTTGAAACACTTTTGATAGATACTGACCACTGCAGACTGGTAACACCACACAAGAGCTGCAGGTTTGGAGATGCTCTGACCCAGTCGTCTAGCCTTCACAAGTTTGCCCTTTGGCCTCAAACTCGCTCAAATCTTGCCTATTTTTCTGCTTCTAACACATCAACTTTAAGGACAAAATGTTCACTTGATACCTAATATATGCCATGATGAAGAGATACAATGCATCCAGAAAGCATTTATATTGCTTTACCTTTTCTACTTTTTTTTACGTTACAGCCTTATTACAAAATGGATAAAATTCATTAGAAGAAGAATAGAAGAAACTGCCCAAAAATAAGCTTGTAGCATCATATTTACAAAGACTTGAGGCTGTAATTGGTGCCAAAAGTGCTTCAACAAAGTATTGAGCAAAGGCTGTGAATACTTATGTACAGTACATGTGATTTTTGTTTATATACTTTATACATTTGCAAAGATTTTAAACAATCTTTTTTCATGTTGTCATTATGGGGTATTGTTTGAAGTATTTTGAGGAAAATAATGAATTTGATTTGGAATAAGGCTGTAACATAAAAAAATTTGGAAAAAGTGAAGTACTGTAAATACTTTCTGTATGCACTGTATCTCTGCAGCAGCAAGAGTCCTTACTAGATCTAGAAAATATGACGACATGTTTTAATCAGTCTACACTGTCTCCCAATTTAATCTCGCATTAATTATAAAATACTACTACTGATGTATAAAGCACTTAACGGTCTCACGCCGCAGTATCTGAGTGAACTTCTGTACCAATATGATCCCCCACGCCTACTTAGGTGCAGGCTATTTGTTGGTACCTCATACAATGAAGACTACAGCAGGGGGCAGATCTTTCTCTTATAAAGCCCCACAGTTATGGAACAGCCTTCCAATTAGTGTTCGGGACTCAGACACAGTCTCAGTGTTCAAGTTGAGCCTGAAAACACATTTATTTAGTCAAACCTTTTATCTGTAGATTTTTCTTAGGTAAAGGAGCAGATCTGGAGCTATTTGTATGCTGTCGTCCCCTCACTCTCACCTGTTCACTCAGGTTTGTTAACAGTGGTGTGATGGGTCATCTGTTATCCCAGAGAACCCTCATGTCTGTGTTACCTTCTGGTTCCTGCCCCTCTCATCTCCTCAGATCTGCCTGCCTCGTCCCGGTCTGCCTCTGGATGGTGTTCTCTTTGATTGGAGGCCACTCTGTGCAGCTGGGGACGGTTTCTTATCAACAGCCTGGGGATCCATGAAAATACGGAGTAGGAGTAAGAACAGGAGCTTTGAGGATGGATTTGGACTGTAGATAATGTCAACAGTCTGCTACAATGACTCAGGACTATACTTTGCATATGATCACCATCACTGCACACCTCGACATTGCTTAGCTGTAATAAATGGACATTTGGTGCCACCAAGATGAGGATGGGTTCCCTCTTGAGTCTGGTTTCTCTCAAGGTTTGTTCCTTATGCCATCTCGAGGAGTTTTTCCTGGCCACAGTCGCCACCGGCTCGCTCATTAGGGACATTAAAGCTGCTTTGAGACAATGTTCATTGTTAAAAACGCTATACAATTAAAAATTAATTAAATTAAAATTGAATTGAATATTAGTAATCAGTGATGAAGAGAATATTCTGCTAAATCATACAAAATTTTTACTGGGGACAATGGTGACTTAATGGTTAAGGCTCTAGGTTACTGATCAGCAGGGCAGAGGTTCAAGCCCCAGTCCTGTCATGCTGCTACTGTTGGGTTCTTGAGCAAGACCTTGCATATCTGAGCTGACCCAGATTTATGTACAGATGCTCATATACGTGTATAAGTTTCAAAAGTATTGGGACACCTTACTGTTCTACCCATATTTGCTTCTTCCCCGAACATTAAATTTAACCTTCACTTATATTAAGAGATCCAAATTTGTTCCTGTATGACAATGCACAAAAGTCCTGAGCTCAAAATCCAACTCCACTAAGATATGGTTTAAATGGGTTGGAGTGGACAATCTCCTGCCATAGCGTGCTGACCCTCAACACTACTGAACACATTTGAGATGAACACTGACTGCACCCCAGACCTCCTTGCACCACCTGCATCATTGCCTGATTTTACTAACATTTAACTTTACTCACTTTTGGCTGAATGAGTACAAATCTCCACAAGCACACTCCAACACCTAGTGGAACATCTTCCCAGAAGTGTGGAAGTTATTCTATCAGAGAATGTGAAATCGGATGTTGAAATGGTGAGGTGTCCACAAACTTTTGTGCATATAGTGTGCCAGCTTTCATTTCTCTCTCTCTCTTACTCTTTTTCTTTCTGATTTCAGATAGTGCTTCTCTCCCTTTGTGTTCTCCAACACGTCCTTCATCAGGGCCAGGATTGCTCAACTCATTTGTCTCGACTTGTTAAAACGAATGAAGTTAGCTATGTTTCTCCTCTTATTCCCTCTGTATGATAAAAAAAAATGATGAATTTACTGCACTCAAGTGTGCTCAATTCTTCTGATCTCTCTCTCTCTCTCTCTCTCTCTCTCTCTCTCTCTCTCTCGCTCACTCACACACACACACACACACACACACACACACACACACACAC
>JAAIIK010000068.1:5006429-5018922 GCA_014706435.1 Silurus glanis | reverse complement strand
CACACACACACACACACACACACACACACACACACACACACACACACCTCAGCTCTGTGGTGGTTTTAATAAAAACACGTCGCTGTTGATCTGTCAACACACTCACTTTATAAAGAACAGAGCAATCTGCCAAAACACGCTCTCACACGCATGTAGATCACCTCGAGTCTCACCCACGGGATGCCGAGACACAGAGACGCCACACACACACACACACACACACACACACACACACACACACACACACACACACACACACACACAGACAGACACACACACACACACAAACACACACACACGCTACAAGTGCTTGTGGAAGTGTGGAAGTGTTATACAGTGAAATGTAGGTTACAAGTATTTACACAGACACAGACACACACACACACACACACACACACACACACACACACACACACACGCACACACGCACACACGCACACACGCACATTTATAAAGGCTACGATCACATTCAGCTGGTTATTGACTCATCACTGCAAAGGAACAGCAGCTGTTTTATGGCCCTGTTTTGACATGAAGCAGAGGAAGTCATATCTCCTCACACCCTGAACTTATTTTGAAACTGATTATTTTGATCTTGTTTTACTGATAAAATAAATTAATTGGTGTTGTTTGTGTGATTACACAAACAACTGTGTATTTGCTTATCATTGTTGTTATTATCTATTATTATAGTATATTATCTATTGTTAATAGACCAACTGAAAATATAATAAACATAACAAAAACTTTTAATTAAGATAATTGTGTTTCTGCAGCTTGAGGTCCAGAATTTGCGAAAAAACACACAGCATATTGAGACAATGTTTTTTTTATTATTATTATTTCACATTTTTTATGCAAATTTTTACAGGATTTTATTTTGCATTGAGATTTTTTTTTTTATTATATATAAAAATATATTTATAAATTTTTCAGGGCTTTCTGTTCACACACCTTTTGCCATTTCATGCTGTGACTGAGAAACAGTGTAGGTCACATGGTACAATGAAATAATTAACCTCTCTATATAGCTTCTATAACTCTGGGTGGAGGTGAACCAGGGTTCCCCCTGCCTGTGAGAGGAGATCCCTCCTGGGAGGAATTTCCCAAGGAGGTCCCTCGAGGAGGGACAGCAGGTCTGCCCGGCCACCGAGGTGCCACCAGGAAGAGACGAGCTCCCTCCTGGCTGATTCTTCCCAGAACTCCCAGGAGCAGCGCAATACTCCTGAGTCGCAAACAGATCCACCTGGGCTCTGTAATATCTCTGCCAAATCTGTTCCACCACCTTGGGGTGGAGCCTCCATTCCCCTCGGCCCTTGCCTTGAAAGGGCGTCTGCTCTCCACTTCAACCGGCCCGGGATATAAACTGCTCTTAATGAGAGGAGTTTTCCCTGGGACCATAGAAGGATCTTCCGTGCCAGCCTGTACAGGGGGCGAGACCGGAGACACCCCTGGCGGGTGATGTATGAGACCACCAACATGTTGTCCATACAGACCAACACGTGGTGATTTCTCAGGTCTTGGTGGAAGTGTTCCAGTGCCAAGAACACGGCCATCATCTCCAGGCAGTTTATGTGCCATGAAAGATGTGACTTGTCCCACCGACCTTTGGCGACCACTCATGACCGCTCCCCACCCCGTGAGGGATGTGTCCGTCATTAGCGTTACGCGATGACAAGGAGCTCCCAGGATGGGGCCTTGAGACATGAAGGTCCGCAGGGCTGGCCGTGAGACCTTGATAGTACGGAACGGATTGCCCTTTTGGGAGAACCCTCTGCCTCTGAGCCACCACTGAAGGGGTCTCAAATGGAGGAGGCCCAGTGGGATCACACTGGCTGCTGCTGCCATGAGACCGAGCAGCCTCTGGAACTGCCTCACAGTCAGTGACTGGCCTACTTTTACTCTCTTGACTGCAGTGAGGATGACTTTGATCCGGGGAGACAATTGTGCCCGAAACACAGTCGAGTCCCACACTACGCCCAAGAAGGTGGTTTTCTGTACTGGAGAAAGCACACTCTTCTTTGCGTTTAGTCTTAACCCCAATTTCTTTATGTGGGCGAGAATGACAGCTCGATGCCAACTAATGCCAACTCTAGCTAATACCAACCAATCATTGATATAGTTTAGAATGCGGATGCCCTAAAGCCGTAGTGGGCTAGAGCTGCATTCATGCACTGGGTGAAGGTGCAGGGTGAGAGTGCTAGGCTGATCAGGAGGTCCCAATATTGGTAAGATTTCCCCCAAAAGCAAACATCAGGAACCTCCTGTGAGAAGGAAGGACAGTTATGTGAAAATAGGCATCCTTTAGATCTATCATGACAAACCAGACCTTGGACTTGATCCGAGACACGATCTTCTTGAGAGTGAGCATCTTGAACCTGAGCCTCTTAAATGAGCGCTTCAAAGAGCGTAGGTCTAGGATCGGCCGCATTCCGCCATCCTTCTTTGGAACAGGCTGTAGTAGCCTGACTTTTTGACCAAGGGATAAACCACCTCGATGGCCCCTTTCCTTAGGAGGGTGCGTACTTCCTGTTCCAGGACCAGAGCCTGCTTGTGTCCCACCATGGTAGGACACAACCTGTTGACCCGGCATGGAGGGGACCCGAACTGAATCAAGTAGCCCTTCTCTATTGTGCGCAGGACCCACCGAGATACGTCTGGCAGGCCTTCCCAAGCTGCCAGGAAATCTTTTAGGGGGTCTCTGACCCTCCCAGAGCAGCTGGAGCAGTGCCCTGCAGCCGTTGGGGCCTCCGGAGAGGCAGCGGGTCTCCTCCATCCGCAGCGATCTTTTGGGCAGGAATGGAGGGAGACACCCGTGGGAGGGCAGGCTGCACTCTGAAGCACTCTTGTGGCAGAGCTAACAGCCTGGCCTCCCCCTCTGCCCGGAAGTCTGATCGGGGAGCCAGCCTCATGAGGACTCCCAAACAAACAACACAAAGCTCATGTGTAATAAAACGGGGGGAAGGAGGGACACACATGCGAAAGTTTGTTTGCATTTTAGCCATGCTGCACAAATTCACACACAAAGCGCTTACCTAAACAACAGAAGCTGATGTCGCTCCCATCGCGCTCCCATTTTGTAGCTTCCTGGTTTGCCATGACATCGCTTGCCAATGAAGTCATGCCTGCCTATTGGCCAGATTTTACATGTGATTCATAGCATGAACAACGTGAGGCGTTCCCAAAGCGTTTTCGACCCAAATCCAGTTCCTGAAAGGGAACTATAAGTTTACAATAAGAAATGGCCGTTCACTTTATTATTAGCATCATGTTCAAACTGATTTAATAACTGACCTGATTTGTTTTTACATTTTTAAACATTTTGTCTTCATTTCCTGTTATAATAACTTTCACTCCTCTAGGAAAATGTTCCACTAGATTTTGGAGTGTACTTGTGGAGCTTTGTGTTCCTTCATCCATGAGGGTGTTAGTTAAGTCAGGTGATCATGTAGGTGAGGAGGTCTGGGGTGCAGTCAGTGTTCACATTCATTGTTCAATAGAGTTTATAGGTCTATAACAGGAGATCTTCCACTCCAACCTGTGTAAAGCATATCTTCAGGAGCTGGATTTGTGTCATCCGGAAGCAGGTTTGGACCTTATAGTTTAACTGATGGGAAAATGTTATGCTTCTGCATCCAGAGACAATATACAACTGTGTGCCTCCAACTTAACACTCTGGGTATATAAAAGTCGGGTGTCCCAATACATTTGTGTATTTTTTGTGTAATACACACCGTGTATTTTCACAGCGTATGCAGTATTACGAAGTGAATCGATTCGGTTTTTGTTTGATTCGTTATGGCACGTAACTATCAGTCTGTGAGCAAAACCCACTTAGCTAAAAAAGGTTACCAACATATAAGTCGTTTTTATTGCTGTGTTTCTGACTCCGTACACGACGTGATCTCCGCAGGCCGACAGCCACAGCAGGTTTAGAGAGTCCCAAAATAACTATAATTATATTTCAGAGAAATAAATATTACTTGTTTTTTTTTAAGTAGAGATGTCAAAGTATTTTAGCAGAACCTCCAATTTTGGTCAAAACCAGATTTTTTTAACATTTTTGGCAGTTTTCCAGAATTCAGCCACAGCAATATCCGACAGGTTTCCCAAGATCATGAGGCATGTTATTCAGTAAACTCATACATTTTGTGCTCATACAGCATTTTTTAACACTTTTTTTATTCGTAATCACACGATCACACGTTTTTTTGCAAATATACAGCCACAGTCATTGTAGATTCTGTTTAATGAGGGAGGATTGAAAAAGGAAGGAAGCAACTAACCAAAAAGTACCACCAGACGTGAACAAGTCATATTTATTTGCTTTGAATATTCATAGATAAAAATAGAATGAATGATATGGAATATTCGTATTTAAAGGCAATATTAGCCATATCTAGATCTCTAGATCAATCCTATCCTTTTTTTTTTATTTAATCAGTTCACTCCTCCTCCCAGGCAATGCCTCAAATTTATATTTTGGTAAAACACACCATCAACACACCAACGTCCTCCTCCAGTCACTTCTCAATTTCTTAAAGAGAAAAAAGAAGTAAAATCAGTGGCTTGAGTTTCACACCAGTGTTTATGCTTTTTGCCATTTCAGAAGAGATATCTGAATTTTCCAGTATTATTATTATTTTGACTGTTGGCAGGAAAGTGATTTGCTGCCTAAATATTTGCCTGCAAACAAATACATCCCCAGACAATATCGATTGTAAAAAGTGCAAAACAAATAAAAAACGAATTGAAAATGAGTTGAATTGCAAGCACCTTAACAGCCATTTATGTTTGCGTATAACGATATTCGATGATCTGCAGGTGATCTTGTGAACAGCTGCGAGATCTAATCCGTTTAATATGCTCAATTACAAATTCAAAACTAATCTCAATCCCTAACCCCAAATTTAAATTCCAATCGAATAGCGGTCCAAATTGAAAACCCAAAATGCAAATCCAATCTTAAATAAAGTTAATTCCAATTTACAATCCAAATCCCAATTTAAACCCAGCCCCAGTCTCAGTTCAGGTCCTTAAAATCCAAATCCAACACCAACCAGAGATCCAAATCATCTCCCAGAATCCTAATCCAATCTCAAATCCAATCCAAGTCCATTCCTGAAACACATTACTAAAGATCTCCTGTTTCTGTTTATAGTTTATACATTAACCTGCTTAAATCCCAGTTGTCAAATCCAAGCACATATTTTAAGAGTTCCAACAAACTAGAGGTCATTAGGATGTGTGACTATGGTGTGCAGGTCCTATACTGCCCCCTTGTGGACGAGAAGTGCTGCTTTGAACAGAGATATTGTCTGAACCGTTCTCAGATTCTAAGGGTCCACACACACACACACACACACACACACACACACACACACACACACACACACACACACACACACACACACACACACACACACACACACACACACACACACACACCCACACACACACACACACACACACACACACACACACACACACACACACACACACACACACACACACACACACGCACACACACACACACACGCACACACACACAGACACACACACACACACATACACGCACACACACCAAACTGGTTATCCAGGTCAGCCATTATACTGTAAGAGGACCTCGGTGGTCCTCTGTATTAGTCTGAGACGCCTATCTTCTTCTTCTTTTTTCGGCTGCTCCCATTAGATCATCCGTCTCCATACCACCCTGTCCTCTACATCTGCCTCTTTCACACCAACTACCTGAATGTCTTCCCTCACCACATCCATGAACCTCCTCCTTGGCCTTCCTCTTTTCCTCCTTCCTGGTGGCTTCATCCTCAGCATTCTTCTACCAATATAACTCATGTCCCTCCTCTGTACATGTCCAAACAATCTCAATCTCGCCTCCATCACCTTGTCACCAAAACGTCCTACATGGTCTGTCCTTCTAATAAACTCATTTTTAATCTTGTCTATCGTCGTCACTCCCAACGAAAACCTTAACAACTTTAGCTCTGCTACCTCCAGCTCCACCTCCTGTCTTCTACTCAATGCCACTGTCTCTAATCCATACAACATCGCAGGTCTCACCACAGTCCTATCAACTTTCACTTTCACTTATGCAGACACTTTTCTACCACAAATCACTCCTGCTATCACTCTTCTGCACCCACTCCACCCTGCCTGCATTCTTTTCTTCACTTCTCTAACACACTCTCCATTACTTTGAACTGTTGACCCCAGGTACCTGAACTCCTCCACCTTCACCACCTCTTCTCCCTGCAACCGCACCACTCCACTGCCCTCCCTCTCATTCACACACATGTACTCTGTCTTACTCCTACTGACTTTCATTCTTTTTCTCTTTAGCACATACCTCCACCTCTCCAGGCTCTTCTCAACCTGCTCCCTACTCTCACCACAAATCACAATATCATCTGCAAACATCATAGTCCAGGGAGACTCCTGTCTGACCTCGTATGTCAACCTGTCCATCACCACTGCAAACAGAAAAGGGCTCAGGGCCAATCCTTGATGCAGTCCAACCTTCAACTTGAACCAGTCTGTCGTTCCTACTGCACACTTCACTGCTGTCACACTGTCCTCATACATGTCCTGCACCACCCTCACATACTTCTCTGACACACCTGACTTCTTCATACAATACCACAACTCCTCTCTTGGCACTCTGTCGTACGCTTTCTCTAAATCCACAAATACACAATGCAATTCCTTCTGTCCTTCTCTATACTTCTCCATCAACATTCTCAAAGCAAATAGGGCATCTGTGGTGCTCTTCCTCGGCATGAAACCATACTGTTTCTCACAGATAACACAGGTCACCTCTTCTCTCAGCCTGGCTTCCACTACTCTTTCCCATAACTTCATGGTGTGACTGATCAACTTTATTCCCCTGTAGTTACTGCAGGTCTGCACATCTCCCTTATGCTTAAAGATCGGTACCAGCACATTCCTTCTCCATTCCTCAGGCATCTTCTCACCTTCCAGAATCTTGTTAAACAATCTGGTTAAAAACTCCACTGCCATCTCTCCTAAACATTTCCATGCTTCTACCAGTATGTCATCTGGTCCAACCGACTTTCCACTCTTCATCCTCTTAATCACTGCTCTCACTTCCTCCTTACTAATCCTGTCCACTTGCTGCTTCACCAACTCCACATCATCCAACCTTCTCTCTCTCTCATTTTACTCATTCATCAGCTGCTCAAAATACTCCCTCCATCTTCTCAACACACTCTCCTCACTAGTCAACACATTTTCATCTTCATCCTTTATTGCTCTAACCTGCAGCACATCCTTCCCAGCTCGGTCCCTCTGCCTGGCCAATCGATACAAATCCTTTTCTCGGTCTGAGACGCCTATAACTGGATTAATGTTATCTTTACTTATTTTTTGTTTGTTAAGTATGTTAATTAGTTAGTAAATTTGTTGGTTTGTTTATTCCATGTACAGTATGTTACCTTTTAAATATCAAAAAGCAGTTTGTATAGGTTCTTATAAGGGACAAATCAAAGTAAATAGATTTTGTGTTACAAAAAAAAATGTAGAAATTAAGTTATTAAGAAAGTAATGCTTGACAAATGGTTCTTCTTGAAACCCTCTCTTTCAGCAAAACCCTGTTTTATTAATTTTAGGAGCTCCAGCAGTGGCAAAAAAAAAAACAGGTTGTAGCCTCTCATAGGAATACTATCGGCATAAGGTGCGAATTGTGCTTGAAAGGGAACCCTGACACCTGGGATTAATGTAGGGTCCTTACAGAATTCGCGTGCTTTCTGGGAATCTGGGAAACCTGGAGAGAACCTAAGGAGATCTTCCAGAGCAACACTCAGGCAGTAACTGAAGCTCAAAGAGATGCTGATTCAATAAACTCTGTATAAGAAATACAGTGGGTACACAAATAGGACAGTCTGGGAAGGATGGGAAGTTTCTCTGAATGTTCTGAAAAGTTCCTACAGGTGTCTATGAACTCGTGTAAAACTACATGCAGTGATGGTAATAACCACCAGTGGGCGCAATTACAGTAGCGTAATTAGACCACACATGAAACTAATTTAGTGTGGAAAACATATATAATATATATAATAATATATATACAGTAGTATATAAAAATCAGGATAATATGATGTCACCTTCTAGTTTGTTCCTGTTTAGGATGTATAATAAAATAATAAAATCTAAAGCGTTCAGCGTGTGAAATCCCTGTTTTCTTACATCACAACGTGTTTTAAAGAATCATTTTTAATCAGATTGAAATATACTATTAGTTCGACATGTGCATGTGTAGTTTTTTTTCCTTCTTTTTTTAGAAGAAGAATGCAACCCTGCTCTTTCGTTCTGTTTCTCCACCCGCTTGCATTTGCCCAACCCCCACATAGCACAAGGAACCGCCCTTCTCCATTCCCTTCAACCGAACATGATAACACCCCCTGAAGGCACGTCTTCGCGCTACGCTTCATGGGAACTGTAGTTTCTCTGCCCGCCTCTAAGAATTAAACCTTAGCATCCGTGAGACTACAACTCCCATAACAACAAGCGCCCTCCGACGGTTAAGGTCCAATCTGAATATGTGGGCGGGTAGCATCCGCCCACAAAAGGCACACAAAATGCAATAGTGGTTGAGGGAGAAAAAAAACAAGAAACATTTGTGAACGTTGAAAGAAATAGACAGGTTATGATGATATTTAATATATTTGTAAATATTGTAGATAGTGTGTGAAAAAAAGCGAGGTGTTAATAAGTGAGAAAGACTTGAAAGGACCAGCTCGAGCTTGATATTTAAATAAAAGTGGGAGGAGCTTCAGGAGGCACGTTACAGCGTTAAGTTGGATTTGGATGCGTTTGTGTGGAAATCGTTTTTATTCTCAAACCGGAGGGAAATAAAACAGACCGAAGGTAAAGTGTGTGTTTTTTTCTGTATATTCCGGACGAATTTGCGGGTAGTAATATTTTCTGAGCGGGGTGGAATTGGTAGTTGGTACCGCCCTTCCTGGCGGGTGGGTCTGCTCGCCTCGGCTCTCCGGTGGATGTGCGGCGCAGCGCAGCAGCAGCCATTCGTGGGGAAAAATAGGCCGTCCTTCTCCGGGCCTTCTGCCTGCCTCTGCCTCCACACCGTCCGGCCTTTTTTTGTCGTTAACAACTCCTCTCCGGTTTTATTAATGCGGGATGAGTGGTGCGTACCCTCCCTCCCTCCCATATTATCGTCTCCACCCCTCTGTCTTTCCCTCTCTCCCTCTCTCGCGCTCTATCTCCCGCTGTATATATATATATATATATATATATAAATAAAATGTGTGTGTGTGTTTGTTCACGCATCGGCAACCTGTCGAACCTCAATTTCTTTATTCCACTTCCGGTTTTTTTTTGTTGTTGTTTTTTTTATTGATCCATATCGATTAATCGATTATCCGTGATGACTGCATACGACT
Source organism: Silurus glanis (assembly GCA_014706435.1). Lineage (NCBI taxonomy): Eukaryota > Metazoa > Chordata > Actinopteri > Siluriformes > Siluridae > Silurus > Silurus glanis. Next base: position 5,009,488 of record JAAIIK010000068.1, on the reverse strand, counting down.
GTATTTGTACTCATTTTATTTCTTCTGTTTTGGCACCACGAGAATTCTTTATGACTATTTACTTAACAGTGTCTCGTGTTTCGCCTTATTCATCATTTATTACTGTTTATTCGTGGGTTCAGTTCATGTCGCATGGAAATATACATGGTGCTTATAACACCCCCCCCCCCTTTTTTTTTTAATTTTTATTTTTATTTAAGAGTTTCAGGCCCAATCCCAAAACCATCATTATTAAAAACAGTGTGCACTAGTAAGGGCGTGTGAGCTATTAATAATGGCTACTTAGCAAGGGAACAGAGAGCGGTTTGGGATTCAGCCCTAAGTATATACATGTATGTATGTATGTATGTATGTATGTATGTATGTATGTATGTATGTATATTTACTATACAACATACTCTCTATATATATATATATATATATATATATATATATATATATATATATATATATATATATATATATACATACATACATACACGCATACATGCATATATAAATACATACACGCACACATATTTACTAAATAAATACATGTTAAACACTTTTTTTCTCGCAGATCAAAAGAAAGAAGTCATGGCGACAGACGGGGGGAAATCAGCTGGCGAAAAGGGCAATAAAGTAAAAGCGTCCTCACAGGTACACTTACTTTCACTACTAGTGCACACACACTTCCTGATCCTGCTGCACACTTCCGTACTACCCGGCATGCATGCACCCGTGTCACCTGAGGTTACTGAAACCTAGTGAGGTTTGATCATGACCTCCCCTCATTTTTTCCCCATTCATACCCTCCTGCCCCTGAGACCTGTAATATCATGTTCAGGATTAGTGTACTGTCTACACAGATTAATGCACAACTAATAACTAGCAGGAGGACGTACCCCAGGAGGACCGGTACCTGGAATAGTAACGATTAGGCTTCTGACTCTGCTTTACATGTAAAAAGAAAATAGACACAAGTTCAAGGCATTAAAAACGAAGTATAGAAGCACAAAGAGTTGATAATAAAATGCACATCATGATTTATATCACAATCATAATTAAATACATGTTTTTAAAAATCGTCAGATGAAAGGTATTCAGACAAACTCATTTTTGGGAGGTTTTATTGAACTTCATCGATTTTATTGAAGTCTTTGGAGCGCGAGAAGAAAATACCCCATCACCCGGAGTACATATAGCACGAAGGACAGGTTTGGAGACACGGAGTTCACGTTTTTTTTGTTTGTGATCATCCCATTACTGAGAAGTACAAACCATTCATAGTATGTAAATGAGAGGACTGGCTCCATTGTGAGGATTTATTCTGAGATGCAGGAAAGGTGACTGAATGATCACTTCCATGACAAAATATATTTTGACCTAGTGCAAAAGTTTGTATGTTTGGAGCCCAGTGTTCGCCTTCATGGACAGTTTAATAAACCCTGGCTGGCAGAGTCAATTATTGTTTATTTAACATCAGCCATTCAAACAATAAATCAGTAGCAGACATAGTTAGACCCAGAGCAGGCTGTAATAAAGTTTGTTATGCAAAACTGCATATCATCAAATGTTTTATTATTTAGAAAGTGTTATTTAATTTCCAGTTTATCGGTCACTCTGTGTGGGTTCCTACTACTGTTTTTTGTAGGGACCTTTATCAGTGGATGGAGAATCTAGCATTTAAGTTTTGAGAGCAACTCAGGACACGGTTCACGTGCGATTCCCTGTCACTCTCCCTTTGTAAGTCACTGCACAAAGCCGCTCTATTTGCATAAAGTTGAACCTTTCCCAACTTTTCTCACATCACTTGACACGAACACAGCTAGTCACTTATCTTGACAGAATTCACAAGCTCTTTTTAGAAAACGAATGAACTCAGGTCGCTTTATCACTGCAGGTCACAGCGGGAGCAACTTTTTGTCTACAGTTAAGTTTAATATAAAAAAAATGTCAAATTATAAACCTGGCCTGTGCTTTCTTAGTCACGATAACCCGTAACTTAAGCAGCCCAACTAATCGATAATATCATTCGCTGAAAGTTTCATTACCAATTATTAACGATTTTATTGATATAGTGGTTGCAGCCATAGCCTAGTTAATACAGTACAGTACTGCAAAATTGCTCTGTTTTTCTATATTATGTCGTGTAATCTGTTATTATTAAAACATTACTAGAGGTCATAATTAATATCCGACAGTTCCAGCAAAAGTTGATTGTTGGAACTATTGGCAAACGTCCATACCAATAGTTTTTCCGGCTTCTGGTCCGCTGTCATTACAAGAGCGGCCTCTAGAGGCGATTCACTGACACCACGTGCTGGGTTTTTTTTGTTTATTTTTTTACATGCGACACTGTGTGCTGCTCAGAGAGCACTATATTATATTTATTATTTATAATTTATTAATTGTTAAACTATATTTGTTAATTAATATATTCAGATTTATTTTTCTTTTCATGATTCAGTACTGTATTTTTTTTTTAACTACAGTAATCCCCCATTTATCGTGGTGGTTACATTCCAAAACCGCCCGCGATAAACGAAAAAAATAAATAAACAGACGCAACCCCAAAAATGCTATTTTATGTATACAGTACTGTACTGTATTAACAAATTACTTCATTTTATTAATAATTATATTTTTATTAATAAATTGTATTATTTCAACATAAAACTCCATTAAAAACAATTCCCTATAAGTTTTTTGGTCTATCGTGCTCTCCGCGAGAGACCGGGAAAATCAGACAAACTGATTAGTTATGTGGCAAACGCAATTCCGCGATAAACCGGGGCGCCAGATTCGAACCGCAGTAAAGTGGGGGATTACTGTAATTTAATGTTTGGTTGTTTTTAATCCAGTATCCATTTTAAAAACTATTGGTTGATCTAACAAAAATTACAGTATACTACCACATTCTGATCACCATTCTTTAAGACTCATGGGTAGGCTAGGCCATGTCTCAACATGATATTTCCAAGTTACGATGGGGTCATCAGAATGAATCTCCGTTGTAAGTCGGGTACTACCTGTGTGTGTGTGTGTGTGTGTGTGTGTGTGTGTGTGTGTGTGTGTGT
>JAAIIK010000068.1:4993367-5006419 GCA_014706435.1 Silurus glanis | reverse complement strand
TGTGTGTGTGTGTGTGTGTGTGTGTGTGTGTGTGTGTGTGTGTGTGTATGTATGTATATGTATGTATGTATATATATTAGGGCTGCAACTAACGATTATTTTAGTGATCAATTAATCGAACAATTTTTTTATTGTTATTAACCAGGTAAATAAAATTATATATTTTTTAATGAGCTTTTTGCTTATTATAACTATATAAAACCCTAATTCAGGGTATTTGTGTACAAGTGTACTTAAAAAATCTCAAAAGCCACATATTGAGTTTAACTATCTGTAATTTAGATGTTTATAATTTAAAGTTTATAGTAGCTGCTTGTTGAGGAGGGCATGGGGGAGTTCTTTTGAACAAATTCACACATGTTGGGTTGCTTCTTTCTGTAAAAAACAAAAAAACAGTATTTGAGTATGCAAAATGAAGCAACATTTGTATTATACTGTATTTTGCAGATGGCAAGTTGAAAAACATGTTTAAAAAAATCAGTATAAAATCGAATACAACATTGTTTGGACAATTTTTGTTTAAAGAAATACACAGATATTTTGTTTAGTTTGTGAAGGTATAATTATAATATATAATATTTTATATTTTAATATTGTTTAATAATTAAATGATGTATACATACATTAAATATACAAACATTAAAAACAAGCATTTGAAAACACTGTTGTAGTAGACAAATGCTCTAAAAAGAGAATGAAACGGAGAAACGCAGCAAACTAACAGACTTGAAGAAAAAGAAGGAAAAAATGTGTACAAACGTTGTGAGCGATAGGCACGGGCGATACCAATCATTTCCTTTTCGATCTGATACCAAGCACTTTCAAGATAAGTATCGCCGATATCGATACCGAAACTTCTATGAAATGTTTTGATAAAATCTTACTGTTCAAAAAATTGTCCAGTTTAAATATTTATACTCCTATGCAGTGTAATATTCTGCTCCACATGAAATACTCTAATCTAACAGATCTGCAACAATCTGTATGGTATAAAGTAAAGCTCTCTGAAATGAATCTGCTGAAGAACTCTGAATCAAGCCAGAAAATGGGGGTCATGTCTGTGTTACCGCCTCTGCTCTCCTCAACTGTACTCAGTCATGCTCTATAGGGTGTTTTACTTTTAGATGCTTTATCATATTTGTGGTATTGCCACCGTTTCTTTTCACATGTCACATGAAACTTCATTGTTTCATATTTGTATTAATATGAAAGTACTCTAAACTGATTTGTTTAAAAGATTGGATTGGATTAATGCTTCTATTTGAGAATCGATCCTTTCGATACAAATATCCATAATTTAGGATCGATCCACCCGTCCCTAGTGAGCAAGGTGATTCAGCAACCTGATGCTCGCGAGTCACGACAAAACAGATCCAGCGCGACTGTCCGGAAGTTAGCAAACAGTTTACGCAAGAGCTCGTCATTAAACTATTCCATTTTCACATGATGAGGAGTATGCAGTTTCTGCTCACCGTGCTGATGTTTCGCCTTCATCCGTGACACCAGTGTGTTTTCTTTTCACATGCTCTTGCATCACCGTGGTACCTCCATACCACATGAGCTCCGCTTTGCATAACTTCCAGGTACAGTTTTCTTTGTTGCGTTTACCGTATTTTCCGGACTGTAAGCCGCTACTTTTTTCCCACTCTTTGAACCCCGCGGCTTAAACAACGAAGCGGCTAATTTATGGATTTTTCCTGGTTTTTTTCCGGGTTCACAAGCTTCATGCCAAAAAACTGAGCCCCATAACATTAGACCAATGAAATTGCGGAACGGGTTCAGGTGAGGTTCCTCTGATGTTTGACCTGCCGCTCACTCGGACTGTCAACAGGAAATGCGAATCTTTCGTCACGCTGAAAACAACCGGCCATGAAAAAACGCACTTCACCTGTGTTCTGAGCTGCACGGCATCGGGAGAAAAACTTCACCGATGTTGATTTTTAAGAAATTGTTGTGAAAGGAAGGAGGAAGACAGTGAACAATGACTTTCTTGGTAGGCTACTGTTTAGATACAAGCCGTGTAACAGACACTGTCTTTCATTAAAGCCTGTGTAAAGTTCATTATTTTTTAATGTAGACTGCGGCTTATAGACAGGTGCGGCTTATTTATGTTCAAAATAAAAATCTTTGTCAAATTCAGTGGGTGCGGCTTATATTTGGGTGCGCTTAATAGTCCGGAAATTACGGTAATATAAAATGCTCCCATGCCTTGTGTTTAATATTAAATGCTCCCATGGCTTGAATTACTTGGGATGCACACTTTTTCTTGCTGCCGGTTGACCTGATACTGTCTGCCAGTTTCCCAAACAGTTGTGTATTATCGATTTTATCGATTAGTTGTTGCAGCTCTAGTATATATGTGTGTGTGTGTGTGTGCGCGCGTGTGTGTGCGCGTGTGTGTGCGCGCGTGTGTGTGCGTGTGTGTAATATATATATATATATATATATATATATATATATATAATATTTTGTGTGAGCACCATCCTGCACTGCCTTAATCCTCCTGGGCATAGAAACTGTATATATAAAATACATACAGACACACAATACTATGCCAAACTGTAAGTAACAAGTGCCAATTAACATAATATTTAATCTGAAATACTTTTATTTTTGGAACAACTTCTCCCTCGATTTAGCTTCAGTAATGTGACTCTGCTAGCTAATTAACTAATTATGTACCATATTTTCTGACTCAAGCCAGATCATTTTGAATAAAGGCAATTTAGTCGCAGGCAAAACCCTGGAAATATGTCAAATTTCAAAACATATTAATTTAATTTAGGCAAAGCTTCAACTGTTCTCTCGGTGTATAGAGATTTCTAATGTGTCTATTTAGCTAAATTTAACTAAGATGTTTAGAATCACAGCAGCGTCATATTTGAATAGAATGCACGTCTTTTTTAAGATTATACACGCTGTGGTCTGTGGATTACGTAATCGAATGTGTGTTTCTAAGACATCTGATGGTACGTGTCACACACCGTTTAATCAGGGTTGTGTCGATAAAACGGGAGTGAGTTGAAAGGCCTTGTGTTAGTGATGTGGTGCATGTATACTTGTTGATCAGCAGATGTTTGACAGCAAGTTCTCTCTCGAAGTAAAACGTTTGTCTTTAAATCCAGTTTTAGATGAATTCATTGCTTTGAAGACACCTATATTTTTTCAAAGCTATAATCCTGTTTAAAGCATCAGTGGAAAAGAAGGCGTGATTTTGTTTGAAAGATAACACTAGGTTCTTTGTCTTTTTTTTTTTTTTTTTTTTTTTTTTTGTACCAGTGCAGCCTGCTGAATGCATATCACATTATATTTTGCCATTTTCAACGATCTTTCAGAGTAAATCAATAGCAATAAAACCAGTAATGGGCACAACATTTAAAGTGTCACAAGGACACACAAGTTACAACATCTTTCTGGGTTTAATGAAATGTGTGTGTGTGTGTGTGTGTGTGTGTGTGTGTGTGTATATATTATATATATCTATTTTTGTGTGTGTGTGTGTGTGTGTGTGTGTCAGTTTTGTGTCAGTATTGCACTGACACACTTTGCAGGCAGTGTGCATGTAAGAAATAGAGAAATTGTGGTTCACAATTTTTCACACACACCCACCCACTCTTCCTGTAATCCCGCCCACATCTTCTGACACTCAGTGCTTTCTTTCTTTTTGTTCTCTTTTTTTTTTCTTTTTTTTCTTTCTTTTTTTTGCATGTGTGTGTTTGTATGTGTGTGTATGTGAGCAGGATGCACAGCCATCTCCTCTCGCTCTGCTTGCAGCCACATGCAGTAAAATAGGCGGCGTGGGTGGGGAGGGGCAGGCCGGCATGCAGCAGCAGATCATCATCGACCCAAGCCAAGGGTTAGTGCAGCTCCAAAACGCCCCTCAGCAGCTGGAGCTTCTCCCAGCTCAGTTCACAGGAAACGGCTGGCAGATCATCGCCGCTTCGCCTGCTGCAGCTAACCCAACCATCACCAAGGACAACACGCAGGCTCAGGGCATGGCCACCATAGCAACCGGGACCAACATGGTTCCAGTCGATGCCACGCCCGGGCGAAAGGTTAAATCGGCCGGGGTGAGCAACGCGTCGGTCATGCAACAGCAGCAACAACAACAGCAATTTCAGATCATCCAGGTTCAAAACATGCCTAATTCCACAGGAGGGATCCAGTACCAGGTGATCCCACACTTACAAACCGCCGATGGTCAGCAGATCCAGATAAACCCCAGCAACCCGACCACTTTAAGCGTTCAACCTGAACAGATTCAACTCATTAACACTGCTAACAACCAAGCCATCCTGGCCACGCCTCCAAGAGTTACGTCGGCCAACGTAGTTTCACAGAATGTCACAAACCAGGCCATCCCTTTGCAGATTCGGCCCTCGTTCCCACTCCAGCTGCAAACCATTCAGGGCACGCAAGCCCCTGTGGTCACCACAATACCTATCAATATTGGCGGCGTCACTTTGGCTTTGCCGGTCATCAACAACATGGCTGCAGGGGGAGGATCGGTGCAGCTTCTGCAGTCAAACGACATGAACATCGCGAACGGCAGCCAGCTGATCACGACCGGCGTGGAGCCGACATCGGTGACCACCAGCTTGACCACGTCAGGGGGCGGAGACTCCATCTCTGCAGAAGCTGCAACCTTAACGTCGATGTCCATGACATCCGACGCCGGCGCAGATGGGCAAAAAGACGCACGGGCCCAGGGGGGCGATCCTGACAGCCAGAGTACGGCTCAGTCCAACGGGCTGCAAGTCTCTGAGCAGCAGGCCCAAGTGCAACAGTTCCACATCGTCAGTCACCCGGTGCTGCAGCAGATCCAGATCCAGCAGCCGCAGCAGCAGGCACAGCAGCAGCCTCAGCAGCTGGTCCAGGGCTCCATCCAGCTGCAAACGGCTCAGACGCTACAGCCGCTACAGCAGAACGTACAGCTGCAGGCTTTCCAAAACCCGACGCAGGTCCTGATCAGGGCACCAACCCTCACGCCAACTGGCCAGATCAGCTGGCAAACAGTGCAGGTCCAGAACACAGGTGTGGCTCAACAGCTCACACTGGCTCCGGTGGCTTCCAGTCCGAGCGGCGGTGCGTTCACACAGATCGCCCCTCTTGCCATTGGAGGAACACCCATCACCCTTAACACGGCCCAGTTGGCCTCGGGGACCGGCGTACAGACGGTCAACATTGCAGGGCTGGGCACCGCAGGGGTTCAGGTGCAGGGCGTCCCACTCACCATCGCAGGGGTACAGGGTAAGTGACTTTAATAGCACCAGATTTATTAGCAGCGTGTTTACAGCATATTGTTGTACAGCTGTGTTCTGAACCAAACATTAGTTTATGGATTTCAACTAAACACATCTATTTAATTGAATGCACCATATACTTACTATGAAGACAGATTTTCGTTACTTTGTCCACTCAACCAGAAACATTGTTTTCTTTGTGTATGTTTTTGAAAACATGGTGATCGTTTCTCTAGAGACAATCCAATGAAAACATATGGACATGTAGCTGAACCTGGTCAGATGAGCTACTTTCAGCTTAATCATTGACACAAAACTGATTGGATGAACCCAGAAGTCTGGATGGTTTATGTTCAGATTAAAAAAAAAAAGAATTCCCATAATGTTTTTTGGCTCTGTTACAGAAGTTCTTCTAGTAGTCCTGCAATACTCATGTAATACTGTGTAATAATTAGGGTTGCAAAATTTTCAAGACGGAAACTTCCCATGGGAATTAATAATAATAAACTGGGAATTTACAAAATTGCAGGTTGGCCTTTTAACAGGTACCTTAAATGTAGTTGTGGGGAAAAAACCCGCCAGATTTAATGCAATTTCAGTAAGATTTCTATCCATAAATCACATGCACACATCACAATTACTGCAGGGTTACTGAGGCCACGCCCCCTACATCACGTAACACACATCATTTCTTCAATCCTGCACACAAAATAATGTCGAAAAATGTCCACCATGGCAAGTATTGCTATAAATTACATAAATATATTACAAACATTTATAGTAAAAACAAAATATATGTTTAGAATGTAAACATATTACTAGGGCAGCAGTTATCGAATTATTTTATTAATCAAATTCTCTACCAATTATTCCATCGGGTAATCGAATAAAAAGTACCTTTTCTTTATAAAAGAGCAATACTAAATATACAAGAGACAATAAGAAAGGTGTTGTGTTAGGGTCCGACTTTTTCTCTCGCAATTCCGACTTGATTTCTCGTAAACATCCGACATTTCTGGTGCATCCGCCGGTAAGCATGTTGTGGGCATGAAGTTTGAAGCTGTTGGTGTATGAACGAGGCTCCTCTGCTTCATCCGTCTCGTTCCGTCTCCTCCAAAGCTGATTGTTAGACAGAGTTCTCTCCAGGGATCAAAGGATTAGTTTGATACCATGCGATTTTATTGATTGTAGCCGAATTCATTTTCAATGTGTAAAACTTTCTGCCACTACAGAGGGGGTGATGTTGCCCGATTGGCTAAAATAGTCGGATGTGCGAGAAATAAAGTCGAGCTGCTGCTCCAAATTGCACGCAGAGATAAATTAGTGTAATTACCAGGTGTAATGAATTAGTAATATACAGTTAAACCAGATATAGAAATTGATTTTGTGTGAACAGGCCAGAGGAGACAGTGATTAATGTTGAGGTGGTAGCTTAGTGGTTAAGTCATTTGGCTTTGGAAGGTCATGAGTTAAAATCCAATTCACACCAAGCTCCCATTCCAGAGCCCCTTAACAATGTCCTTAACCCAATAGCTGCTCATTTGTATGAATCAGATTAATGTAATTCGCTCTGAATAAAGGCGTCTGCCAAATGCTGCAAATGTTAATGACTATGAACAAATTCCTGCGGAACAATTTAAATAGACCTTGAGAGAATCCATACTCAAAAGCGAAAGCCTATTAATAAATCAGTGTACAGGTGCAAATCTAGAGAATCCAGCTGAGATATTTCACTCGTGTGCAGGTACGTCTTAGAAAGTCTTAGGAATTATATAATGCACATATAAAAGCCTCCGTTGCAGCAGCTTTATAGGCTCCTGAATTGTCAGACATGTTCTCAGTTGTTTGGTCTTGTGATATTTGTTACATTCTTGTCAGAACACGTAGATAAAAATGTGGGGTTTTGGTCCTCAGGTCAGCAACAAGGTCAGGAGGGTGTTAAAGTCCAGCCCGGCCCCATGACCGTGACCGTGGGGAACTTAACCAACAACAGTCTGAATGCAGTGAGTCCGGACCAGCTGGGTCAGGCACAGAGTCCCTCGGAGCAGGAAGGACAACCAAGCAAGAGGCTACGCAGAGTGGCCTGCTCCTGCCCCAACTGCAGAGACGGAGAGGGCAGGTGAGATCCGCATTCACACCGGGACTGGACAGGATAAAGCATTTTCTTTTTCACCCGTTGATTCACCTGTTTAGAGAGTATTGTCACGCATGGGTCAAATTGTACTAAAGTCAATATTGGCCAAAATAAATTGATTACATTTCTATAACAGCAGCTCTGACAGGTTTATATAAGTACGCTCGCTTTAAATACAGCATCATAAAAAACTCGTTCCCAGGGTTGTGTACCGCAGACACTTCACATAAACGGATTTCAAAACGATCTATTAAATGTAATTATTTAATATTTAACATCTATGAAGGAATCTTCACTGTGTAGCGGGGGGGGGTTGGTCGAATTTTTCAACCACGAGAGTACTCAAGATGGCAGACTTTGTGATTTCTCAGTCATGAGTCAAGTTTATAGACTTAATAATTTCTGGGAATAACTGCTATATTAAATATATACACTGATTTGGCATAACTTTATGACTACTGAAAGGTGAAGTGAATAACACTGATTATCTGTTCATTATGGCACCTGTTAGTGGGTTTGATACATTAGGCAGCAAGTGAACATTTTGTCCTCAAGGATTGTGATGGCTAGACGTCTGGGTCAGAGTATCTCCAAAACTGCAGCTCTTGTGGGCTGTTCTTGGTCTGCAGTGGTCAGTATCTATCAAAAGTGGTCTAAAGAAGGAACAGTGGTGAACCGGCGACAGGGTCATGGGCGGCCGAGGCTCATTGATGCACGTGTTCTATCCGTGTTCTTCCTGAAAGTATACTGAGTTCTACCTGCAAACAAACTTTAGTAATCCCCTAATAATAGTGTGTTCTTGTTTTACTGGTAGTGCTTCTCACGGAAGTGGCAGGTTTACACAGGGGAAAGTCACTGAATGAGAAACAAGAGTGTGGGTACTTTCGCTTTGACCTGTGAATAGAAAACAACCTTACACAGGGACTCTTTTGCATTACTGTTTTTATAAATGAATAGTGACTATTAAAAAAGCACAGGGCTCAGGCTGGATTGTTCTGTGAGCCGCCATATAATATTTATATTTATCGTAATATGAAGATGCTGTTTTTGAACGTATTGTGATAGTTTGCATACTTATTTGGGAAGAAAGGATATTTGATTTGTTTACTGGTTTCCTTTCTTGAAAAAGATGGATGGATGGATGGATGGATGGATAAGAAAGTGGTGGCTCAGTTGTTAAGATGTTCTGATCAGAAGGTTGTGAGTTTAAATTCAAGAACAAGCTGCCACTGTTGGGGCCCTTGATCAAGGCCCTTAAACCACAACTGCTTGATTGTATGATTGAGATGAAAGTCGATTTGTTTAAGGGCTTCTGCGAAATGCTGTAAATATAGAGATATCTGCAGTCCGGTGCATGTTCATAATTTAACCCCCTTCACTTTTTTCAACATTGTAGTATCAGACTGCAACATAGCAATCATTCAGACCCCCCCCCATTCATCTACACTCCCCCCATAATGACAGTAAAACCTGTATTTCAAATAAAAAAGCTCCCAAAATATTACATACGTATTCAGAACCTTCACTCAGTACTTAGTTGAATATATAAAATATAAATAAAACTTATATAAAACCACAATTACAAAAAAGTTGAGACACTGTGTAAAATGTAAATACATACAGAATGCAATGATTTGCAAATCTCACAAATCCATATTTTATTTGCAGTATAACAGACAGTATGTTTCAACTGAGAATATATTCCATTTTAAGGAAAAATACTGCAACACGTCTCAAAAAAAGTTGGGACGGGACAACAAAAGTGTTATTCGAATTAAACAGTTGCATCATGAAACAAAAAATACAACAAATAACACCCAGAACTGTTGGGCAGCTAGAATCCTGTATCAGACACATATGGGACAACATTCCTCTCCCAAAACTTCAGCAAACGGTCTCCTCAGTTCCCAGATGTACATGGATAGGAGACGTGATTCTTCACAATGGTAAACATGGTGCTAACTTTTTTGAGACTTGTTAAAGCCATCAAATTCAAAATGACCGTATTTTTCCTTAAAATGCTATATATTCTGTTTCAACATCCGATGTTTTTGTTTTGTTATATTGTGAACAGAATATGGTTTTATTAGATCCTTGCATTCGATTTTTATTTACATTTTACACAGTGTACACACAGATACTCAATTATTATGTTGACACGTACCAGACTGCAGAGCAGACATGCGCTTTTGTCCATTTCGTGAAAGATTTCATGCCCATATTTTTGCAACATGTCCACTGAGAACTGTTCACTTCCCGCTTTAGGAAATCCTACTCCCTGACAGCTGTGAGATGACCAGTGTTATACACTTCGCCTGTCAGCGCTTTTAATGTTACGGCTGATCGTTGAACTTAGACACTCATCTGGTTATAAATAATCGAAATAAATAAATCCTAATTTTGCAGTAAATTTCAGTCCAGCTACTTTGTCGATGTCCTCATGGACACATTCCGTACTAAGATTGTCCAGTGGGATTTTCCAGTGAACGAAGACAGTCAGAAAGATTTGATGATTTAATGATGACGTGTACTCAATGGTAACTAGCAGTTTGACACGTGACTCTGGTGTCGTCCTGACAGAAACAGCAATGACCCAACGAAAAAGAAGCAGCACGTGTGCCACATGGAGGGCTGCGGGAAAGTCTACGGCAAGACGTCTCACCTGCGAGCTCACCTGCGCTGGCACACCGGGGAGAGGCCCTTCGTCTGCAACTGGATCTTCTGTGGAAAACGCTTCACGAGGAGCGACGAACTTCAGCGGCACCGCAGGACACACACGGGTATACCACATGCACACAAACTTAGAAATACAGTAATCTCGCACACCCGGTTTACCTGCGGAATCGCATTTGCCACATAACTAATTAGTTTCACTGATTTTCCCGGTCTCTCGCGGACACGACTAAAAGAACTAAAAGAAACAAAGAATGCAACAGTACAGTAAGCACTAACTTCTTTGGCAACGTGCAAACGATAAGAAATGAGTAGCATTGCTTGTTAACTGGTTGAAGTTTCCTCTGATGTAAAAAAAAAAAAAAAAAAAAAAGGCAGAGTTAAAGACATACATCACCAGATTTAGCCAACGAAAGTAAAGAATGCGGTGAGGTCAAATCTTTAACTCCGCCTCTTTTTTTGACACTAATAATCGGACACTTCAACCAATAAACAAGCAGAGAAACTACGCATAGTCTACGCTGCTACAGAACTGTACACTGTACAGTACATGTGATACTGTATTTCTACGAATTTACACAAAATTGTTCTCGCTAGATCCTTGCAAATGTTTTCTGTGTGTGTTTAAAGTGTGCGGGAGGATGATTTACGGTATAAACAATTCAAAAAAGTTCATCGCGGTTTTTCGGGAGACTGTACTCCAATATTACTCCCATATACTGTAATTTCCGGACTATTAAGCGCACCCAAATATAAGCCGCACCCACTGAATTTGACAGATTTTTATTTTGAACATAAATAAGCCGCACCTGTCTATAAGCCGCAGGTACCTACACTGAAACTAATGAACTTCACACAGGCTTTAACGAAAGACAGTGTCTGTTACACGGCTTGTATCTAAACAGTAGCCTACCAAGAAAGTCATTGTTCACTGTCTTCCTCCTTCCTTTCACAACAATTTCTCTCGGGAGTTTTTCTTTTGGCATCGTCGTGCGTTTAAAAATCACCATCGGTGAAGCTTTTCTCCCGATGCCGTGCAGCTCAGAACACAGGTGAAGTGCGTTTTTCATGCCCGGTTGTTTTCAGCGTGACGAATGATTCGCGTTTCCTGTAGACAGTCCGAGTGAGCTGCAGGTCAAACGTCAGAGGAACATCATCCATATTTATGATGTGAAAGCAGAATGAAAGAAATCCCGCTTTGCTCTTTCAGGTGAAAAGAGGTTCGAGTGTCCGGAATGTTCCAAGAGGTTCATGAGGAGCGACCACCTGTCAAAGCACATCAAAACCCACCAGGGCAAAAAAGGCGGCACCGCGTTGGCCATCCTCACCACCGAGGACATGGAGGACGAGGTAGAGGAGGCGCTGGGTTCGCCGAGGATCGTCACCGTCTCCTCCATCTCGCAGGATTCGGACCCGGCTACGCCCACCACGTCTAACAACCTGGAGGAGGAGTTCGAGTAGCTCGAGAAGCTCGGCCTCCGACTCGTCCTCTTCAAAAGCAACGTATATCAGCTTTTTAGTTGTCTGCCTTTTGTTCGTTTTTGTAATTTTCGTTTCTTTTTTCTTTTTCTCGTTCTTTTGAGAATGGACAGCTCCATGGACAGATTGTTGTTGTTTTTTTTTTTTTTGTTTTTTTTTGTTTTTCCTTCCTATTAAAATATAAAACAAATTATTATATTAGAAAAGGATCTAAAGATTATGAATCCGAATTTTGGTTTTTAAAGAGACGTGCAGTGATCTTCGGAAACGAGACGAGTCTTTTTCGAGAATGTTTTATTTACAGCAGAACCACGAGGGATCGGTCTTTTCCCAGTACTCAAATCCTCAAATCCACTACGGAGAGTCTTTATTATTTTATATTTTTTTCCTTTCGGATTAAATGCTGTCTCTATGCACAAAAATTGTACATCTTCTCTCAAACTATGGATCGACTTATTACCAGGAGCTGGTGGTATAGTGAGGGGTGGGGGTTTTATCATAAGCAGTTTATCGAATGCAGTCAGAGGAAATCCGGGACCGAAACGGCTCGAAGTGCGAGCGGCGTTCCACACCGAGTCGGTCTCCGAGGGGCGTCACATCGCCGG
Organism: Silurus glanis; assembly: GCA_014706435.1. NCBI lineage: Eukaryota > Metazoa > Chordata > Actinopteri > Siluriformes > Siluridae > Silurus > Silurus glanis. The sequence continues at coordinate 4,994,285 of JAAIIK010000068.1, read as the reverse complement.
CCGTTCGGCGCCACGCATTTGTAGACCTTTCAGAGAAACGACGTTTATGCAGATCTCGAGTAAATCTACGAAGGAGACAGGACAAGACGGAACCCGACGCAGCGAAACGCAAACCATAATAAAGCACAAATTGCAAAAAAATAAATAAATAAAAACAGAAAAAAACATGAAATATTTATATTTAAAAGAGATAATACATTCCTATATAAATAGAAAGAAGGACGATGTTGGGAGGGGGGAAAAAAAAAAAACGAAAACCACGAGAGGCGAATTTGGCTTCCTGATCTTTGCTAGGTTCAATGAAAGCAATACTATAAAGACAATCCTTGTGAAACCATGTTTACATTAAATAGGAGGCGAAATAGATTTTTATCCGGATGAAGCGTGGGGTGGGGGGATGGGGGGTGACCACGGTCTTTTTGCGTCTGAAAAAGTCATACGAATGCTACAATGCCTTAACACGGACTGATGAGCGAGAGGCTCACGTCGGGGGAGGGGCCGGGGTTTTCTGACGAAGGGACGGTTATAATTTCGTGTACAGTCTGACACACACGCTTCTTTTCTACGTTAGTAAACACTGTGGCCAGTAAGGAGACGTCATTTCTAAAAATCTCCGAATTTCCCCCCAAGTTTTTAGAGCTCCGCAGCCAATTTCCTCCTCTCCTTAGATTAACGTCCTCTTCGTCGTCATCATCATCACAATCGGCATCTTCTCCATAGTGTCCGTGCCATCAAAACAAATCCGCCTCCCCGAATCATTGTAGATCTGCGGCCACCCGCTCGGCCAGTCAAGCTCTCGTAGCTCAGTTTGATGTTCTAAAACTGTCTGGTGGCGTTTTTTTTTCCCCTTTTTATATATATATTTTGTTTTATCGTGGAAATTCGTGAAATTTTTTTTTTTGGGGGGGGGGGGGGGGT
>JAAIIK010000068.1:4982838-4993267 GCA_014706435.1 Silurus glanis | reverse complement strand
TTTTTTTTTTTTTTTTTTTTTTTTCGCCTAATAGAAGCAATTTCTATTTGTGGTCCTTTTTTTTTTTTTTTTTTTTTTATATATATAAACATAACCATAGCGTTTTTAATTTATACAAATGCTTCTCTCACACCATAACACATTTCAGATGGTTTAAAAAAAAAAAAAAGAATAATTCAGATGAGTGGTTAATACCAAACGAATTTAGATGTTTTTTGGTAATATTTTGTGTGATGACTGATTTATTTTTTTCCCCTCCTTCGATATTTTCTAGTGGCATCTCATTTGTAAATCTTTTTCTAAGATGTTTCTTTGTGTTCATGACATTTAATATTTTTTGGTCAGGTTAGCCTGAAAGGCTTTATTGATATTTTTAAAAAAAAAAAATAACTTTGTACAAATGTGTTATGGTAATGGATAAAAAAAAAAAAAAGGGGGAAAAAAGAGAGGAAAAAAAAAAAGATCTTTGCCTGCATAACACTTGAAATTAAAGGTGAATAAATTGGTCTTAATTCTATTTGTATGATTGTGACCCTATTTGGAAAACGGAAAGGAAAACTCTGGTGTTGTCTATAAGCGAGACTCTGTATAGGAGTAACAGTAGCGCATGAGGAAGTTGGAGCTCAGTGGTTAAGGCTCTGCGTTACTGATTGGAAGGTTGGGGGTTTAAGCCACGGCATTGCCGAGCCGACATTATTGGGGCCCTTGAGAAAGGCCCCGAAAACCTCTGTGCTCCAGGGTTGCTGTATCATTGCTGACACTGCAGTCTGACTCCAGTTTCATAAAGAATTCCACTGTGCTGTAAAGTACATGTGACAAGGAAAAAGCACCGTTTCTATGTGATTCTATGTGGGTGTGAAAAAACCCCACAAACACTTCCTGATGGCAGACGTGTCTTGGCAGTTTCTCTCTCTCTCTCTCTCTCTCTCTCTATATATATATATATATATATAAAATATATACACACACACACTTGTGGTTTGGTTGTAGCAGTTACCCTTTTCACCCCTCGCTATGCTTATAAAAAAAGTTCCACTTTTAAAGTTGTAGGGAAAAAAAACTTCCTAAAAGAAATGAGTATAATATTAAAGAGTATAAAAGAGTCGTCTTGCACACTGCAAATAATTCCACATTTAATCCCTTTTTTTTTTTTTTTTTTAAATAATAAGCACCATTCTTCATGAAAGATGTTTTACTGGTTTTAGCTCAGTGGTTAAGGCTCGGGATCATTGGAAGGTTTGGAGGTTCATGCTTGAGCGAGGCCAGTAACCCTGTTTGTTCTAGGGGTGCTGTATCATGGAGGGTCTCAGGACCCAGCTTCCCAACAACCTGGGATATCCGGAGAAAGAATTTCACTGTGCTATAATATACATGTGGTGCGTTCACATTCATCCCAAAAGCTGTTCTATAGGGGTTGGAGCTCTATAGCAGGAGATCTTCCACTCCGAACCACCAGGTGGTTATCAAAACAAATGGTGTTAAGTGGTGCTTTTCTGACCACGTGCGTTACCGAACAAAGAGCAAACGTGAAATTCTCCACAGAGAATTTGTATGACATGATATACGGCGACGCTCGAGTAGTTCGCGCTCTTCAGGAGCGGAAGAACGTCGCTGGAAGACGAAATCTGGATAGAAAATGCGCATCCAAGAAATGCTATGAAATGAAGAGAATAGTCTTTTGGGAACGATTGAATTCATATTCAAAAATATATCAAAATGTAATTGTGATTCTGGAGAGAAGGCCTTGCTGGACCTGACGCCTCTCCACTGGGTTTCATCGACTGCACTTCCCACAGACGTCCAAGTAAACATGCTGAAATTCTTATCAGCCGTAGTCTCACATACGCTACAAATGCGCAACATTAGAGATTATTTTTATAAGGAAACCCCGTACAGTTCTGCCGTAATCAGATTTTATCGCTACGTTTCGCTGCACTGACGTTTTAAGACGTAAACAGATCCGAGCTCGTGCTAAAGCAGTGTTGCCTGCTGCCACTGATAAAGCTGATTAAACCACAGACTTTGACCTTGCGTTCCACAGAACAAAAGCTCAGCACAGGCCAGGGTGCACTCACAACATTCACGTCCACTTTATTTTAGTACTTTATAGACCTAAATCTAACCCCCAAACCTTGCAGTATCAGATCATTAAAGAGCTGGTGTGGTATCAGGTTCATATGCCATCTTCCTGCCTGGATCTCTATATTATGTCCCTTTTGTCAGCTTTTCAGTGAAATATGAAATAAACAACAATGAAAATTTGACACTAACTCAGGTTTTAAAACTCAGGGATGTAAAAGGCACCATGTTTTTTCCTGCGCTCATGGGTGTTTTTTTTTTTTTTTTTTTCCTCGGCACAGACTCGTTGGGGATAAACTTACAGGCACTCATTAATGACACTAAACTGTAAATTCATCTTCTGTTTAATTCCGTAAAGCTGCTTTTAGGTCAGTGTTCATGGTTTAAAATGTCACATAAATAACACTGAAGTAAATCACATGAATTTAGAGGCTATAATTATCAGCGGTTGTGTTCATATTGTGCAGGTTTCAGGATGATAAAAGATAAAGGAGAAGTGCATCTAAGCAGTTAGAGAGAAAGAGAGAGAGAGAGAGAAAGAGACAGAGAAAAAGACAGAGATACAGACAAAAAGTCAAAAGACAAATTGATAGAAACAAAGACAGACAAAGAAACAGAAAAATGGAGAGACAGAAAGATAGACAGAGAGACTAGAGAAAGAGACAGATAAAAACAGTGACCTACAGACAAAGAGGGAGAGAGAAGGACAGACAAGCAGATAGAAACAGAAAGAAAGACAACAAGAGACAGAGTTTGTTCTCTCAGTCTGGTTGGCAGGTTTACAATAATAATATTCCATGATAAAAGGCATCCAGTTCGGTTAACAGATAAAGAAAGAGACAGAGAGAGAGAGAGAGAGAGAGAGAGAGAGAGAGAGAGAGAGAGAGAGAGAGAGCACGAAAAAGACAGAAATATAAATATAAAAAAGAAGAGAGAAACAGAGAAAGTGATAGATAGAGACAGATTGTGTTCTTTCAGTCTGACAGCTTTAAATGATCCTTCATGAGGAAAGGAATCCAGGGGGTTAAACAGCTCACAGGTGTGTGTGTGTGTGTGTGTGTGTGTGTGTGTGTGTGTGTGTGTGTGTGTGTGTGTGTGCGTGTGTAATAGAAGCTGCTTATAATAATTGATGTGCTGGTTAAATTATTTTTTTTAAGAATTGCCCTCTGGATTAATCAAAAAACAACAGAACTTCCTGTTCGGCTCTCAGTCCCACTATAAAGTTCATACAGTGGGAGATGTAGTTTTTTTAGATGTAGTTTTTTCCTCCTACTTCCACATAAGTTGGCTATTAGGAATACTGTTGCAAAATTCCAGGTGTTTTCAAGACTGGAAACTTTCCATGGGAATTAAATGGGATAAATGAGAATACAATAGGAATGTACAAAATTGCAGTTTAGCCAATGACAGGGAACTTGAATGTGGTTAAAAAAAAATCTTGCAGGATAATTTTGGTTAAAACAAAGTTTCCAACTTGGAATATTTTCAAAATTCCCCAAATAAAATGACCATGGAAAGTTTTGGGAAATTTACCAGCAATTTTCCGACCTTTAGCAACCCTGATTACAAAGTGTCCAGACATTTCCAAACTCATGTTCACTGTCTGTAACCTGTGCAATCATTTCTCTAATCAGTTCCCCCTTTTATTAAATCTGTATAATAAACCCAGGGATTATTATAAAGGGACTCTTTAATAGGTACAAACATTTGTAGAAAACTGTGTTTCTTTTCGAACTTTCCATTGCACAGATATTTCCCATTTGCCCTTATAATAACCTCCACTCTTCTGGGAAGATGTTCCACTTGATTTAGTGAAGATTTGTGTGAGATCCTTTCAGCCACAAGGGTGTTAATAAAGTCAGATACTGATGTGGGTGAAGTGAGGAGGCCTGGGGTGCAGTCAGTGTTCACATTTATTGTTCAATAGGGTTAGAGCTCTTCCACTCCATCCCATATCATCATGGAGCTAGCTTTGTGTCCAGGGACAGTGTCACGCTGGAACAGGTTTGGGCCTCTTAGTTCAAGCGAAGGGAACAGTTTTATTCTACAGCATCCAGAGATCTTAAAAACAACTATAAATCCAACCTCGTGTTAAAAGTTTGGGGAAGAACCACACATGGCTGGTAAAGTCAGGCGTCCCGATACCCAAGACACCCAATCAGGAGCGAGTCTGATGGAGACTCCAAAAGGTCACAGGCTTTCAAAGTGCTTTCATTCAAAAAGCATGAATCATTGGACTTTGGATGTGAAGGTCATGAGTTTAAATCCCGGCCACACTAAGCTGCCACTCATGGGCCCCCTGAGCAGGGCCCTTAACCCCGTATCTGCTCAGTTGTATAAATGAAATAAAACGTAATTCGTTCTGGATAAAGGATGTTCATTGTTAGCGACTGGCCTTATAGTGGCCTAAAGTGCTGCGGGAGCAGGTAGAGGCAGCGTTACATGGACGTAGAAAACTTAAGACCTGTTTAAAATGATTTAAGAACTAGAACAGCAAATGTAGGACCTTTTAAAGCCTAAAATTTGGATTTTTAGGGTTTTTAAGACCCTGCAGAAATCGTGTTCACATATCCATCTTTTTGTTTAGCATAAAACATGATCGTTTTTAATAACGAAGACGAAAAATAAATAAAATCAGCCATTTATTTAGAAAACAACGATTGTATGGATGTTAAGCAGAACAATATACAAAGTGCAGCCATAAAAAAAAAAAAAAAGAAATAAAAAAAAAATTTGGGGGCTGGTGCAGGGGTCACGAAGATGTCTATAGAGGTGTGTGTGTGTGTGTGTGTGTGTGTGTGTGTGTATATGTATGTATATATACACATATCCACACAATTTTATATATATATATATATAATGTATGTGTATATATACATACATATATACATACACACACACACACACACGAAGAAAATTTTAACTTGGCATAACAGTTACACTTCCTGTTGACCCTCTATTGATCATACTAAACCCTATACATTTTGGGTTTGTGATACACACAAATTGGACTATGTTTATTATCAGTATAAACCAGAACAAGTTCAAATAAAGATGCACTGAAAGAATGTAAAGTGCTGTAATACAGAGGGAAAATAACAGCATTCTGATGACTGTAGTCAGAATTCAGTGTCTTAAACAGGTGTATTGAAATGTCTAAGATACTTAAAAAACCTGTTAAAGTTTTTTAAATCTTTACCACTTTTTATATTTATTTAGGTGTCAAATATCTCATTATATCTCCACTGCTGTTTAGATGTAATATATTTGTGTATTGAACACACACATGGTAATGATGTAAAGTTGCAAAATGAGTATATTTATAAAAACAAAAACAAACTAACTAAAAAAAAAAGAAACAATAAAGAGCGCTAGTGTGAGTAATGAGTCTCTAAGGAGAGGTGATAATGAGGCTTCATCATCTTCTCTAAAAGCACAGTAAACCTTGTGAGAATGTCTAAGGGCACTTGTGAGGGATATCTTTACCATTTACACATTGATTTTAATATAAATCTGTAAATAAACAGGCTTAAATCTGTCTCGGATATGATAAACACTTCAGAGAAGGAAACTACTGTGGCGGTACGTATCGTGGTTCAGGATAAAGTGTACATGCCTACTGCATGACTCCAGTGTCAGAGAGCTCGATAGAAATACACAAGAGCAAGAAGAGGTTTTCAGTTTTTCCTCATCAGTGGAGCAAACCTACTCAGAATTCCTGTCTGTGGTCGTCTCATGTACTGTACAGATGTGGAAGATGAAACGCTGAAGCGTTTCTTTTAATCCTTTGACGTCTTACAGTAGGTTCCTGCACATATGCACACACTGGCCTGATTTCAGTCATGGTCCTTCTGCAGACTAAAGAATAAAAGTTACATTTAAAAAATATTCGAAACGTGAGAACAATTGAGATGGACATAAGAGGGACATGGGGGTATATCATGGGGGTATATCAGTAGAAGGATGGAGCTGCCAGGAAGGAGGAAAAGAGGAGGACCAAGGAGGAGGTTTATGGATGTGGTTATGGAAGACATGCAGGTAGTTAATTTAAAAGAGGCAGATGTAGAAGAAATGGGGATATGGAGACGGATGACCCGCTGTGGTGACCCCTAAAAAAAAAAAAAAAAAAAAAAAAAAGAAATGTACATGTACGTACACACACATATATATATATATATATATATAATATAATATATGTTATTTCCATTAAAAAAAATCATAATAAACCCTCTCAACAGAGTTGGCTGATTTATCTGGGAATCTGGCGTACCAGTGTAGATTTATTAATTGATCGACTTTTTGTACTATCATACAGTCTAATATGATAATGCTGTAAATAAAAAAGGTGAAAAGAGAAGCTTTTAATAATAATATATTTAATAATATTTTTCGCATGCATACGTGAATAATTCCAACCCCAAAGATATCTAACCATATCTGGGAGATTCTGTAAAGTATTCTGCTCTGATTTAATTCTGTAAATTAATTTTTGATTGTTTTTCGGTGCATCAACGTTGTACTAAGAACGCGCCTGCGCTTCCCCTAAAATAGCATACAAACATACACACACCTACACACACACACACACACACACACACACACACACTTACACACACTTTACTGTACTGGTTTAACTATTAATAAAATGTTACAAGGATAATTTTAAAATAAAAGAAAACTGAAGGACAGTGAGATCATTAGCATTGTACCGGTTTGTAGACCCAATCTCAGTGTCCACCTCTGTCCTGTATTCAGTATCATGTCCTTCAACTCAAAGTATATTTAGCAGCATAACTTGGAGTTCGATCGAGACAAAAGGAAAGAAGACGAAGGAAAAAGAGAAATAAGTGAAAAAACTAATTCAGCGTGTGGAAATGGAGTGTACATACCTCTCTAGATATTCCTTGACGTTGTTATAGCCGTAATATTTGGCTAAGTGAGTAAGAGCACCGGTGGCACAGCGTCCGTCCCGTTTACGACAAAGGCTGCAGTTACAGATCCCCCGACACAGAGGGCACTCCCATGTCTACACACATATACACACATCAATCCTTAAGGGTAATACTAGTTACAACTCCGTTTATTTTTTTATAAAATCGGGTTGCATTACATCACCCGAAATCGTAAAGCGCCACCGGTTTGAGACAGCGCTGTAACTACGGAAACTGGGACTCACCAGACCGCTAAATTCTTTTTCAAAAATTATATACATTTTATTTATTCGGTAAATTTAAACCACTGTTTGGTCAGAAGGTGTTATTTAAGATTCCACATCAGCAACTCCAGCAGTATTTTAGGGACTTGTTCAGAATGAGCTGCATACTGTAGATTTTGAATTCATGCAGCATTCAAGGAAAGAGATTTTTTTTTTCTTCTATAAACTTACCGGATCTAACAAAGCTTTACGGACGTCCTCTCCATAGCGGTTGCGCAAGCAGGGCCCGCAGAACTGCCCTTTGACCCCCTGACAGTACGGGTTCCTGCACTCCGTCTTAGTGTCCAAAGTCTTCTGTCTGCACTGGTGACACGTGCTGCCCTACAATATCAGTAAAATTAAAAATATACACATCATGTAAAAATTACAGTGCTGTATGACCTGTTTTCCAAAAAGGACAGATTTCTGTTCGAATGAACAGCAACGTGTCCCCACACAAAGTGACTGATAAGCCAGAAGTCTGTCAGGATGAATAAAGAAATATGGAGGGCATTAGAAAGAGATATCTACTTTTTTGCAAAGTGCTAGTGCATGAAAATAACTGATAACGGAATCTGTGATCCTTGTATATAATGTCTACTGCAAAAATAATAATAATAATAATAATAAGACGAAGAAGAAGAATAACCCTACATCATGTCCACCTTTGCTCACATTTTCTTTACTCACATTTTCTTTATCGAGTATTTTGTCTTTAGCTCGATCAGCCACGTTGTCCAGCTCTTCCTCCGTGATGTCCTCGGGCATTCGTAAAGAACTTCGCTTTCTGAATTTCCTTCTTGGCGTGTCTCTGTTCACTCGCAGCTCTTCATCAATCTGTGTGTTCGAAAACCAAAATCAGCAACTCGGACCTTACAGTGATAGAAATCATGCCCGGATTGTACGGAAGGTTATTTAGATGGTGGCTACAGCACAATGTACATTTATTTATTTTTACCTCCATCAGTTTCTTCAGATCGAATTCTACACTCTTTCTTGGTTTCGTAGAGTCGACCGGTTCCTGCTCAAGTCCGAAATGCTCTGGTGGTCTGGCTTTGCGGCTCGGGTTTCGTCTCTCGCCCTGGACCTCAGACAAACGCTTTCTCGGCGTCTGCTGCTTTTTCTTTTTCTGTTTTAGAGAGCAAGTTGGAAACGATAAGTAAAAGAAAAATGAAATACCTACTCTCACTAGTGTCTCATGCTTAATGGTTATCAAAATAGGTCATATTGTTTATTTTGTACACTGCATACTTTTTTTTTAAAGCCACATACACCATCTACAATTAAATAGCATGGGTCTGGTTTGAGTGTGAGGTTATTTTTTTAAGCCAAAATGTGTTTTTTTTTTTTTTTTTGTATGTGTTTTTCCTAGGCCTTTAATTAAGGTGCTGCACGTTATCCCATTATTCCCAATTAAAGATCAAAAAACATCCAAATAAATATAAAGTCTCTACTAATAATGAAGCTTTGCTGGTGCTGTTTTTTGTTCTATTTTGAATCTGAATATTTTCTCCTCCAATTGATCTCATGCCTCGACCGGTTTATCAAAATTCCTAGTGTAAGTTACACCACGCGCAGAAAATCTCCATGTAGCTCGGTAAGGTCATTGGGAAACATCTACAGTCTCATTTACATTTTAGTCTACAATTGCTGTCTTGCTCTGTATGGAATTAGATGTTACTATGGTTACAGGTGTTTATAAGCAGAGTGTTCATTTAGAACACTGACTAAAAACTACCTCTATGCTCTGAACTCACACCTGAATATTTATAGTATATTAATACCAGGCGTACAACCACAGGGCTACAGACCAGTGCCGGGTCGTGGATCATTTTGTACCGGGCCGTACAGAAAAACAAAAAAGATTTTTTTTAAATAATGTAGATTTTATTTACTTTGCAGTCTGCAGGGTGCTTTTTTAATACATTTATTTATTTATAAATAACCACTTGGACCCGTGCTCATTTCCTATACTCCTTTCAGTTTTTTTTCTAGGCATCGATAAATGAAGCTCCCAATAATCCTGCATTATTGTGAGTTACAGTTTTATTATATATGTAATTCAATGTATAATTCAATCATGTAATATGTATAATAGTAATATAATATGTTCGTTGTTGTATGTGACAGCACACTGACAAGGTAAAGACACGTAATTCTCTCTCTCTTGTAACTATTTATTATAGTGTGAAAAGGAATATGTTATATAAAAGGGTACACAAATGTCAATTTAGTAAAATACAGCACTTACCATAGGCGTGGTCTTTTCGGAGAGGTCAGGTAATGAAGTCAAGTCTGCAAATAGCTTTGCCAACTACACACACACACACACACACACACACATATACACACAATAAAAAACGTTTAGAGTTGAAATTTCCAAATTTCCAGATTTCAAAAAAGTTCCAAGAGAATATTTACCATTGCTTTATTCTCCTGAATGTTTTTAGCTCTTTGACTCAGTATCTGTACATCTGCCTCGGTTAGTTTGACTTTCTCCCGCTTGTCTTTCTCCTTCTCCTCTTCCTCAGAGTCACTGTCAGGCACTCTGGAACTTTTCTCGACTTTTCTGTTCTTCTGAGCAGCGGGTGGATCGGCACCACCTCTTCGCCTCTTTCTGCTTCTCTCCACAGGCTGGGAGCTTTTTTTGGCGGGAAACCTGAACGCAACGCACAATCCTGAGCTCCGCCTTTTTGCCGAGACCAAATCATCGTCGTCGTCATCTGAATAAAAACCAATGTCATCGCTGTCTTCTTCTGGCTCACAATCCTGAGAAATGAAGAGGACAGTAATTACTGGAAACAGCACACACAAAACACAAACATTAAAAGGTTACTTTTCTAATAAGTCAAAACTTTTGACACTTTAACATTTAAGTTGGTGTATTTTTCAATGACGTTTTACATTACAATCCATGCTATTTTCTAACCTATTTTTAATGGTGCCTTTGTTTACCTGTTCACGTCAACCCTACCTTTTTCTTGTGATCCACATATTTTATTTGGAATGTTTTATGCTGGATGCCTTTCCTAAAGCAGTCAATCCCATTTATTCAGTCTTAAGAACAGCACTAAGAGAGCAATGGCTTGTACAACCCTATTGGCTGGGCACCTCAACCCTACCTTAATGCTACCTCTTCACCTCAACCCTACCTCT
>JAAIIK010000068.1:4972074-4982828 GCA_014706435.1 Silurus glanis | reverse complement strand
TACCTCTTCACCTCAACCCTACATAGTAACCTCAACCCTACCTTAATGCTACCTCTTCACCTCAACCCTACATAGTAACCTCAACCCTACCTTAATGCTACCTCTTCACCTCAACCCTACCTCTTCACCTCAACCCTACATAGTAACCTCAACCCTACCTTAATGCTAGCCCTTCACCTCAACCCTACCTTTATGCTACCTCTTCACCCCAACCCTACAAATTTACCTAAACCTAGGGCTGAGCGATAAATCGATTTTATCGATTAACTCGAATGTGTAGTTTACATCGATGTGTTTTAATAAAAATCGGTTTTCTCTTTAATGTCTGCTGACGCTCCCCTCTGGGCTCCCATAGTTTCGAACGAACTCAGCCCTCCCCACTCCCCCCGCGCGTTTGCCATAGAGATACACAAACAACATGGCAGCGAGCAAAGAAGAACTCGTTCCCAAGAAAGGCACAGTGTCATCTGTAATTTGGAATTGGTTCGGTTTTGCTGCGTCAGACGCAGCACACACAACACCCCGCTGCAAAGTGTGTTTGAAGGCTGTTGCAAGCAAAGGTAGCAGTACCACCAATTTACTGCAGCACCTCAAACAGAGGCATGCTGTCGAGTGGGAGAAATGTAGGGCCCTACGAAATGAACAAGACAGCGGCAGCACAAGACTGTGGTTAAGCAGCCGCATCTTGAAAATACACGGTTAAGCAGCCGCACTTTGTTTAGTGTTGCACGTCTAATCGTACACTTACGGTATGGTGGGAGCGGTCAAAATACATGTAAAGACGCTTCAGAACGGCGTTTCCGTTAAGAAACAGAAAAATCAGAGCATCTGAATCACCATATTCAAACACTCATAAAACATTTTTCAAATACTTCTAATTTACAGTGTCCCTGTCTATTACTCTCTTAAATTTTATCTAATTTTACTGTGGAGTTTTGGAGAAAAATAAAGGCAAATCCACTCCAAACCTCAGGTGCATTTTCAATCATGTTCCACATTTAAACACTCATAAAACATTTTTCTTTGTAGGTTTGCTCATTTTATGTTATGTTACATTCTATTTTCACAATTTACAATAGCAGGGCCTGCCATCTTGTATTTTTGGCTTGTTGTTTCTGATTGCACTTTAACCACATGTGGGTTATAATCCCAGAAGGGTAAATAAACTTTATTTAATAAAGTTAAAACTTTTTTTGAACATTTTCTTTGTCATATGCAGATTGATTTTAAGCAGGGGGGGGGGGGGGGGGGGAATCGATTTAAATTGCAAATCGGATTTTTTGTGAAAAAATCGGGGATTTTTTTTAGGCCATATCGCCCAGCCCTACCTCAACCCTACATATTCACCTCAGCCCTACCTTAATGCTACCACTTCACCTAAACCTCAACCTTAACTCAACTCTACGTGTTTACTGCAATTCTATCTCAACCCTACCTGTTCACTTCAACCTTACCAATTTAGCTCAGCCGTACTGGTTTACCTAAACCTTACCTCAATCCTATGTCAACCCTACCTACTCACCTCAAGCCCACCCATTTACCCCAGCCTTACCGGTTTACCTCAACTCTACCTCAATCTTACCTGGTTATTTCAACTCTATCTCAACCCTACCTGTTCACCTCAACCCTTCATTTACCTCAGCCATTCCAGTGTACCTCAACCATAGCTATTCACTCAACACTACCTCAATCCTTCGTGTTCACCTCAACCCTGCCCATTCACCTAAATCCCACTCATTTACCTCAGCCTTGCAGGTTTACCTCAACCCTACCTATTCACCTCAAGTCTACCTCAATCCTACATGTTCACCTCAACCCTACATCAAACGTACCCATTTTCTTTAGCCTTACCGGTTTTCCACAACCCTGTCCAATCCTACATGTTCACCTCAACCCTACCAGCTGCAGTGGCACTTTAGTCCTTTAGTCTGTTTAGCCCTGTACATCTGCTTAAACTGATCAGATTCTGAAATGTCATCTTTTATGCTAATATGTTTATCAGTTTCATAGATCTTCAATAACACAAGACAGTCTGTGTCATGCAACTGAACTGCATTCTGGGAATATCAAGGCAACATTTGCACCAACATATAAACACTACTTCTAGGCTTAATATACTGCTGAATGTACCCGGAAAATAGTGACTGAGACCAGACGCTCATGCTCTATAGCACAAGCTTTAAAAAAAATAAATAAATAAATAAATAAAAACTTTTGTAGCATTACCATGGGGCTCATCCAGCTGTTAAGGAGAGAGTTCTCCTCTTTACCAAAACCTTCAAACTCCCCTTCACTGTCTGTGTCCATGAAGACCTGAGCCAGCTCATCCGTAATGAATTTAGATCGAAAACGAAGAACCTGGAACACAACCATGAATACTGTTCTAGAGAACAATGGATACTTGGGTTTGCAACCTTCAAACACTAACTCAGAGAAGTAATAAGATCTGACCGGCTTCCATGAGGTTTGGGAGTGGAGACTGTCTCGGCTTTCTTCAGAAAACTGCCCTGAAGATGCCCCTTCAAAACCGAGAAACTCCTCCTCGTCGCTCGGACCTTCAAATATGTCCACCAAGGCTTTCTGAAAATGGAATCAAAGAGTTATCCAGGCTATACCTTCTCTCAAACTCACTCACACACTCTCACATACACACACACTAATCTGTGTCAAAGAATAATATAAATGAGAAAATAACTGAGAAAATGCCAGTATAATGGACATCAGGATATTTAGTATACAAGTTGCTGTTCTAGTGCAGGAAATAAACAACTTTTATTCAAATTTCATTCTGGGATAAACAAAGTGATCCATTGATCAGTTTACGCTGCCACCCACGATTTCAGGTTGAAGCTCTATCATGCCTCTCTACAACAAGAAGCCATATGTGAACATGATCCAGAAATCTTCTCCGGGCCTGAGCTCATTTGTTTATATATCAAAGTTTAAAAGCGTGCAGCTCTGATGGTATAGGGGTTTATTAGGGAATGGAATGGGGAGCTTTCACATCTGGAATAGAACCATCAATGCCGAAAGGTAAATACAGGATTTAGAGCAACATATGCTTCCATCTATCTTCTCATCCGCTTTTTTTTTAAAGATGATGATGTGTCGTGGCCATCAAATTCAATACAACCTTATTTTTCCTTAAAATGGTACATTTATAGTTTGATATGTTTTCTTGTAAATAAAATATTTGCATTGTTTTTAATTTACACTTCACAACACGTCCCATTTTTTTTAGCATCAGGATTGTATGTATCTATTCATTAACAAATCCTGAAGAGCTACAAGATGTTACAAGATACAAGATGTTCTTTCACCTCTCTCCTCAAACATTGACAATAAAAAACATGCGTCATTTTATTGTCAATATTTATTCATTAATCGCACGTTAACATTCTACATCAGTTATAAAAAAAACTGCAGTATTTTGTTAGTGATATTAATAAAACAATATATTTTAAACTCTCAACAATCTATTTTTACTTAATACTTTCATGAAATATTACACTTGAATTTTTTTTTCCTCTTTCTTAAGGTATTTTTATTACTACAAAGTTTATCACTGCTCTAAATAATTGTAAAGAAATAAAAGTTAAAATCAGTAGTGAAAAGTTATAAAAAAAAATTGCAATATTTTATTTTATTTGAGGTATTATTATCGTATTTTTCCATCATTAAAATCACAAAAAACAAAACAAACATCACTTATCGTACACCTTATACTCACGTAATATATAAAATGTAATACAAATAGTACGTTAAAACGTACGTACGAATATGCAGAATATTAAAATTAAAATGTAAAAGTAATGTGATTTTCTTGATGCTTTCTTATTAGAAAATATGTACACAGGAATATGGAGAATATTAAAAAGTAAACATTTATTTTACATTATTCAAAATATATAGCTTTTTACTTTATATTTTCTTTAAGTGATGGCAAACTCACAAATAAAGAATTGTATTTTTTTTGTGTCAAGAAAATAAAAATAAAATAAAACACAGAATAAAGGTGTTTTTTTTTTAATCCTTTGAAAAATGAATAAATATTATACTTTGCACGAATGTATTCCAGAATAAATTGACTTGTTTGCATATGCCACATATGGACCTGAAAAAATTATTTATATTTACTTTATAGTTTTAATTTTCACAATCTATACATTCATACATTCATACATACATACATACATACATACATACATACATACAGCACAGGTTATTTAACGCATGAATGTCCTTAATGTTAGCTCCTTTTCGTCTGCTGTTTTTAATAATACAATCAAAAGTGATATAAATTACACTATATCGTAATTTTACCTTCATTGTTGCACACATGTCTCCAAATACTGTATTACTCCTCAAACACACACACACACAGAGAGCTCCAGCTGATGATCCACATCCAGCAAAATGAAGAGTTTAAAAAACAATAAGAGCTCACACAAACAGAACTCAGTCGTAGGGGTGATAGACGGTCATAAAGAAACTAACACCCAAAATATAATGTAAACCGCTTGCTCCATATACATTTTTAATAACCAAACGTACATTTACAAAATGGCATATATGTATATTCGTTTATCGCGAAACAAAATACAATTAGCGCGTTATCTCGGACTTGCCTCCCCCTCTCTGCCTGAGGTGATTTTAGAATGGTAGATTCCACGGCATATGGCTTTGTAGTTTCGCGGGAAAAA
This sequence comes from Silurus glanis, assembly GCA_014706435.1. NCBI lineage: Eukaryota > Metazoa > Chordata > Actinopteri > Siluriformes > Siluridae > Silurus > Silurus glanis. Next base: position 4,978,125 of record JAAIIK010000068.1, on the reverse strand, counting down.
GTGAACACGCGGACCGGACGGAAGTTCTTTGTATACAGGGAAATCTATAGCATGTGTTCTGTGTTGAGAAGAAGTCTTGTACAGTATTGTACTGTAGCTGTGAAGTGGGTTCGAAAGTGCACTAAATTTGTAATTAAAAATGAATCAACTTTAGTAACTTTTAAGTAATCAGTGGCGGGACATCACATTTTAATATAATCCACCCCCCTGAATATGTATTAAATAATTCCCAATATGCTGTTATTTTTATTTGGCTGCTCCTTGGAATTAAGTTTTGGTTTAATATAAGGTTTATATTTTAAGTAAAAAAAATATAGGGGTCAAAAGAATCTGCCATGAGGCCTTCAGAATCAAAAGTGCGGGAGGCTGCTGTTTTAACCAATCAGATTTTGAGTTGAGTTCGGACTCCAGGGCCATCTAGCAGGCGTACTATAACATCGACATTTTCACATCCTTTGACTGGATGGTCAGAGAGCGCACTGGAGCTGGCAACCCGCATTCTTCAACAGAGAAGAAGAATTTTTTTTATTTGTTTGCAGATACACTTACAAGGACATTTGCAAGATGGACTTTTTCAAGAAAAGCTAGACATCGTGAGGAAAGGTCTTCCCAAACAATTGCACAAAAACACACAATTTGACTTCATTTCAAATCCCCAGGAAAACCGTAATGCCCAGAAAAAATGCACAAAGATGCACGGAAAACCAGGGGTAATTTTTATGAGGTTAATATCGATGCTTCTGCTAGAGATGATGCATGAGGGTGGTGCAGCTGTGGCTACAGTGAAATGAGACGTGTTGAATTGTGTTCATTGGGTATATTGCTTTAGTAATGACATTCATTCTCGCTGTATGAGCTTCCTGTCTGTGATGCAGCGCCCTGTGATACTGCGTTTCTCTTTAATATTGATGATTTCTATAACCATGCCGTCATAATGATGGTATTAAGAGGTGGATTGATTCAGGTAGGACACCACTGAAGGCCTTGGAGCGACTGACGACATCCAAACTATGAAACAACACCTATGGAATTATATAGTAAACAAAAATTCAACAACCCAGAATATATTTTATAATAAGATTGTTCAAAGTAGCTACATTAAGCTTTGATGACAGCTTGGCAAACTCATGGCATTTTCTTATCAGATTTACAAGGTAGTCACCTGGATAAGTTTACAATTCACAGGTGTGCCTTGATTTGTGCAATTGTTCACAGCCCATCATTAAGAAATATCCAGTGTTAGGTAATATAATACAGATTGATAGTTCAGGTGAAAAAACTTGCAAAACATTGAAACAGTAGAGCTGTTAAAAAAAATATTATAAGTTTCTGATCACTGATCATGCACGTAGTGATCTGGACATGTTGTAAGAAAGTACTATTAAATTGTGTATATGACATTTCAGAAGATTAAATTTTTTTTCCATAGTATTATCATCTTGAAAAGTGTGGGGTTGTTCACGCATGAGTATTTAATTTCCCCTCTGATTCACTTCACTACACTTCTTTATCAGATTTCCTATTGCCTGTTTTCCATTCTCAACCTGCTTTTAACTCATATCCAGGTTGTTTTGTTCAACTACCTAATACGCCCACTGACTTTTTTTTATCCTTCATTAAACATCTGACAATATTCACACTATCGTATTCAGTGCATATTTATTTACAAGCGAAAGTTTACAAAGTCAGCAGCATTATTTTCTATATTGACCTTTTTACAAAGACGCCATTACGTTTTCACCTGAAACACCTGCTTATCTAAAGCTGCAATGATTGCAGAAATATCTTGCAAAACTTGTGTAGTTGGCAAATGTGTGTAATTTGTTTGGTTACAAAACACATTGTTCATTCTAAGTCATTTATAAGACACTCTGAAGTGCTTTCTGTTGTTTGTCAATTTCATTATGTATCTTAAAGTTCATCTACTTGTTGCTGGTTCTATGCTGTCCTACTATAGGTGGAGCCATATGTCAATCATAATTAGATAGTGTTGCGAAAGGGACCAATCAAGAGTAAAACCTGACTAGAAGAGCATTGCTGTTGCTAGTTGTTAATATCCCATTGATCTCTAGTCATCCAGAGTCTTAGCTATAATTTGCCACCATGCCAATGCATTGCATTCTGGGACTTTGAGTCCCAATTACACCTCTGCTGCATTTCTCATGAACTCGTTTGACCCTGAACACTGAGTGATTAAAGTAGATCTTGCTCTTGTTTTGGTTTTTTTGCGAAACCACGTCAGCGTGGCACGCAACGGAACTTTTCACGTAAAGAACATTATATCCATAACCCAAAAAAAATGAAGCATCATCACTAAAAACAAGCCAAATATTTCAATGCAAATCCCTTCAAAGTGTTTCATGGTGAAGGGTTCCTTTAGAGGTTCCACAACATTGAAACTGCAGTTTGTCTAAGCCTCGTCTGATTAAATAAAGATTAAGAAATTAAAGAGTCTGCAAATTGATTCGGGGATGTGATGCTCACATGATATCAGTTTGGTTAAACATGTCACTGAGGTTCCATTGTGATCCTGTCTCTTTCTTCTCTTCGTATCTGCCCAGTTCATCCTGATGCTCTACCTATGGATGGAGTTCTTCACCTGGAGACCACTCTGGCGATGGCGTAAAAAGCCTAAAGATCCATGAAGTTACTGAGCAACTTATTGCACTAAACATTTGGTGATGATGGATTCTTTTTTGAGTCTGGTTCCTCTCAAAGTTTCTTCCTCATGCCATCTCCGAGGTTTTGCTCCACTGGCTCAATCATTAGGGACAAACTTACAGGCAATATACTTATACCCTTATACAACTTCATAACCTGTTTATCTCTGTATAGCTGGAGACAATGTCCATTCTTTAAAATGCTCTACAAGTAAAATTTAATTGCTTTGATGGGTTTGTAATGCTGATGGAGTATTAAAGCTCCTCACATCACCAGAACCAGAATCCACACGCACCTGTCTTCTTCACTTGGCACATGATGGTTTCATTTAAACGCACATTCATCCGTTCTCTCAATTCTTGTTTTTTTTTTTTATGCCCAATTGACAACTAAGTGGGCCGCTTTCTTTTCCTTCTTGTTTTTTTTTTTTTTTTTTTGCACCTTCCCTCGGGGGGCTGTGGTGGTTTTTTTTTTTTTTTTTCTTTTTTTTTTTTTTTTTTTTTTTTTTTTTTTTTTTTTTTTACCCCCCCGTCCGTCAAACGCTTTCTTTATTCGCCAGCGCTCCCATTAGTTTAACGACTCCCTGGATGACAGCAAAATGATACGGTGTGTGTGTGTGCGGAGAAGAGGAAGAGGAAACGCAGCCCTGCGCGAAGCCGCCGCCCCGTAACGCGGGCGCACAGCAGGTAGCTGCGCTTCATCCATCCGGCGAACGCACGAGCGCAAATTACATACAGCTGTTCCACCATTGTCTTCTACAGTGACACTTATTTATTTATTTCGTTTTTGTATCCTCTATGCTCGTGTGTGTGTGTGTTTGTGTGTGAGATGAGAAGGCTGAAGCGGAAGTAACCTTCTCCAGCATATGGAGACACATCACTCACCAAACCTTAAATCACATACTGTGCATTAAAGGTGCAATCCGTGATTAAGGGGAAGTTTGGCAAAAACTATTTTTTTTTACTCTGGAACACCAAATTAGGAGTATGAAGACCCCTTTCTGTTTTCATTGACCTCTTCTCAGGTTTGCACTGCTAAGATATATAAAATACTGAGCAGTGTTTTTGATTTGGAAATCACATACTGCCCCTTTAATACCATGATTGGAAGTTCTCCAGGTAGCACCTAGTTCCAGAAGGGGTTGTGTTGTGTTGTGTTTTTTTTTTTTTTTTTTTTGGTCTTATATCTTTAGTCATGTTGGTTGTTTAGTGTAGTCGTCTGGGTGGTATCTTCTTATGATTAAAATAGATGATATTTGATTTTAAGCTCAAGGACTGTTTGTTTACACTCTTTGGCACGACACCAAACACATCCAAACACATGTATTTCACGTGTTACGTGTTTATGTTAAGGTATGAAACATGCAGGCTTTCAGCTTAGAAATAGGTGTCCAATGATTGATAAAAAAGATTTGATTGGCAAATATTGTACCCTAATTGAAGTAGCTGTTTAGTAGGATCATGATTTTGCATTTTATTGCATGAAGGACTGCCTGACACACAATATATTATTATATTTATGATTAACAATCAAATGATTAATTAGTTAGAAACTAGTTACTATAAATACATTTGCCATCAGTTGTTTTCTTAGGAATGACTTGTTTGCCATTGTGTCAGTGTTGCTGATGCAAAGTAGGTTCTTCGTTACCAAACACCAAGTTTACACCAAGCTGTGTGTTGTAGTTTATTTTGATACACTCAAAGTTAAGGTTTTTGGTATTTTATTTTAAAATACATTTTGATGTATCTTTGCCCAACCCCGCCGATAGCTGGGTTGGATCGTACTTGCTGATAGCCGATTGATAATGAATACCAATTTTTTAAAATGGATACTTGATTAAAAAACAAAAACAAAAAAAAAAACACTCCATGTAAAATAGTACTGAACTTTATTACAAAAATAAAAAACACAAAACTGAACCAAGAAAATGTGCTAAATAAAATAAATATGAATATATTAATTATATTAATAAATACTGAGGATAAGACATGCGTTTGCCACTAGAGGCCATTCTTGTACCATATAACGCAATCCGGAAAAACTATCTGTATGGATTTTTTCGGTCGACCTCTAACACACACATATCCCATCATCTAAGACAGTGTGACATTCTCAGCCAGTCAGCCTGAACCTAACCCCTGAACCCCCCATAATTATCACACAGTCAAAACCCTATCATTGTTGAATAAACCCTTAATTCTGTGATGTTCTTGTGTCTCCGACCTCACGATGCATGCCACCCTGCAACAAAATGATATCTAAGCAAGCAGACATCTCTTGAATATAGCCAAACGTATCAAGTGTCTACTAGAACAAGGTTATGAAAGTCATTTCAACTCATTTCAACTCATTTCTATTGCCAGTTTTGATTATTCTGATCCTTTTAGAATGAAGTGAAATTACATGCTAATGAAAGGGGAAACTACAAGCGGGAAATGTAGTCATGTCCTTGTCATGTAGTATATATGAGGACATGCAGCTGCAAGTGCAGTTGAGGTTTTAATATCGATAGCAAACAAAATCCACATTAAGACAGAAAAAAGGACAGGCAATGTATCCAGTGTTCCTGGATAAGACCTGAATCTCTAATAACCCTGACCATCATGAAGTGGTTGAGGTGAATATTTATTTTCCTCCAGTTCTATCTCTACAGGCTGTTATTTTATAAATGTTAATCCCAAAATTAGGCTGATTTGGTTAGTGGATGCTAATTTGGTTAGTGGATGGGGGTGGGCTTTTTACTTGCCATGTACTTTTCAGCACAGTGAAATTCTTTCTTTGCATATCCCCTGGGGTCAGAGCACAGGGTCAGCCATGATACAGCACCCCTGGAGCACAGACAATTAAAGGACTTAAGAGTATCAACTTGGCAATACTGGAGCTTAAATCCTCGATCTTCTAACCCAGAGCCTTCAACCACTAAGCTACATCATCACCCAGTTACATCATTGTGTGTGTGATTTCATGTGAAATTTCTATATGAGTAAATTGTTGTATTCGAAAACGATGTAAGCCTGTCACAGAAAAAAAGGAAATGAAAAGTCTAAATTGTGAGCTTTATCTGCATTTCAATTCTCGGTTTTCTCATTAAAAGTGGTTTATTACAAGAATTACAATAGATAGATCATTACAGACTTGTACTCTATCCACTAAAATCCACCCATAGACCATTGAACACACACACACACACACACACACACACACACACACACACACACACACACACACACACACACACACACACGATTTCTATTCACAAAATATTTCCGCTTTCATTTCTGTGCTGTATAAATTCCAACCACTAGAGGTGGCCATTGAGGCACATTTAGATTGCCTGGCGTGTGTGTGTGTGTGTGTGTGTGTGTGTGTGTGTGTGTGTGTGTGTGT
>JAAIIK010000068.1:4938945-4964952 GCA_014706435.1 Silurus glanis | reverse complement strand
GTGCTGAAACCCTGTGTTTATCCCCAGTGCTGAAACCCTGTGTTTATGCCCAGTGTTGAAACACTTAAATTAGCACTTTCCAAGTTTGTAGAATTCTAGGGTTATATTTATATTAAGTTTGTAATCTGGTGTACCAGTGTAGATTTAGTCATTACTAGAGATTTAATGCACTTTTGTACGTCGCTCTGGATAAGGGCGTCTGCTAAATGCCGCAAATGTAAATGTAATGTAAATGAAACCCTGTGTTTATACCGAGTGCTGAAACCCTGTGTTTATACCCAGTGCATTTGCATATTTGTACATGTAACATGAAGGTAGTAGAGTTTTACACTAGCTGATATGTTAAATAGTAGATTTGATTGTAAACTTGTTCTCGGTTTCTAACTAAATAAAGCACATCAGATATTTGGTAGAACAGACAAAGCCATCACTGATTAATTCTTGTGAGCAGCGCTGGCCAGTGATTAGTTTTAGAGAAACAATGCTGATCAATGATTGGTTGTGGGGAATCATGCTGATCAGTAAGGGGTTTAACGGTACACAAAATTCCCGGTTCGGTACGTATCTCGGATTTTAAATCATGGTTCGGTTTAATTTCGGTACGGATGGGGGGATGAAATGCAAAACAAAATTGCTTGTCATTTTTTATTAACGCAGTTTATTATAATTTACATTTGTGATAATCAACCTTTCAATAGTTTTACATTTTTAGAACAATTTTAAATAAAATGCCTGCTTGGTTTAAAATTTCTTTCGGCTGCTCCCATTAGGGGTCGCCACAGCGGATCATCAGTGTCCATACTACTCTGTCCTCTTCATCTGCCTCTTTCAACCCAACTACCTGCATGTCTTCCTTCACCACATCCATAAACCTCCATCCTCAGCATTCTCCTACCGATATACCCCATGTCCCTCCTCTGCACATGTCCAAACCATCTCAATAGGGCCTCTCTCACTTTGTCCCCAACCGTCCTACATGTGCTGTCCCGCTAATAAACTCGTATCTAATCCTGTCCATCCTCGTCACTCCCAACGAAAACCTCAACATCTTCAGCTCTGCTACCTCCAGCTCCACCTCCTGTCTTTTACTCAATGCCACTGTCTCTAATCCATACATCATCTCAGGTCTCACCACAGTCCTATAAACTTTCCCTTTCACTCTTACAGATACTCTTCTATCACAAATCACTCCTGCTATCACTCTTCTCCACCCACTCCACCCTGCCTGCACTCTTTTCTTCAATTCTCTAACACACTCTCCATTACTTTGCACTGTTGACCCCAGGTACCTGAACTCCTCCACCTTCTCCACCTCTTCTTCCTGCAACCGCACCACTCCACTGCCCTCCCTCTCATTCACACACATGTAATCTGTCTTACTCCTACTGACTTTCATTCCTCTTCTCTCACACTACAGTCTTCCTCCTTCAGTTTAAACCATCTTATTCTTCTTTTAGTTTTCACTCTTCTCCTCTGCTTCTTCACCTCCAAAACCATCCTACAGACCACCATCCGATGCTGTCTAGCTACACTGTCCCCTGCCAACACCTTAAAGTCTCCAATCTCCTTCAGGTTGCATCTCCTACATAGAACACAGTCCACCTGTGTGCACCTTCCTCCACTCTTATATCTCTTATGATCCTCCTTGTTCTTAAAATCTATATTTACCACTGCCATTTCCATCCTTTTAGCAAAATCTACCACCATCTGCCCTTCCACATTCCTCTCCTTAAAGCCATACCTACCCATCACCTCTGTTCCCTTCACCTACATGCCCATTAAAGTCTGCCCCAATCACCAATCTTTCATTCCTAGGTTCACCTTCTACCAATTTATCCAACTCACTCCAGAATCTTTCCTTCTCCTCCATCTCACAGCCGACTTGTGGAGCATAAGCACTGATGACATTTATCATCACCCCTTCAACTTCCATCTTCACGTTCATCACCCTATCAGAAACTCTCTTCACCTCCACTACACTCTTACTGTACTCTTCCTTCAGAATCACCCCTACACCATTTCTCTTTCCATCCACACCATGACTGAACAGTTTAGACCTCAACCTCCAATGTTCCTGGTCTTACTCTCTTTCCACTTGGTCTCCTGAACACACAACATATCTACCTTTCTCCTCTCCATCATATCAGCTAACTCTCTCTCATAGTACCAACATTTAAAGTACCAACCCGAACCTCCACTCTCCTACACTTCTCCTTTCCCTGCCGTCTCTGTATTCGTCTTCCTCCTCTCCTTCACCTACTTCAGCTAACAGTAGTCCAATTTCCACCGGTACCCTGTTGGCTAACGATACCTGTGGCGGTCGTTGGTAACCCGGGCCTCAACCGATCCGGTATGAATTTCTGATTTAAATTTGATTTGGCACATGTTTTAAGTTGGATGCACTTCCTAACGCAACCCTCCCCATTTATCCAGGCTTGGGACCGGCACTAAGAGTGCACTGACTTGTGCCTCCCTAATGGCTGGGTTGCCTACTTGGTTTAAATGATATATAAAATAATATTTTGTAATATTTTTTTTTTTTAAATGAAATAGAATAAAAATAAATGAATGCAATATACTTTATTATATTGATTAAATTGATTAAATATTATATTGTAGACTTTTTTTTTTCTTCCCTCATTGAGGTTTTTCTTTTAAATGACGTGTCTTATTTACTCAGTTTTACATGCTGTTCTGTCCTCTTGTCTACATGGTGTCCTGCTGTGGTCAGTGGTTAGTTTTGCCACGTGGGTTTGTACCAGCGAGCACCACTGCTGTGGGAGAAAACGCAAATGTTATTAGATTGTAAGACTTGTTTATTTTATGTGGCAGAGGTTTGAACTTTGTAGATTCCAGGACCGTGTGTCTCCTGGCTTTGTGGAGTTTTTGAATTTCTTTCCATGAATCACTGATGCTGTTAATTTTAAAGGTATTTTGAGTTTCTTCTGGTGTGAATTAAGGCTGTAAGACTAGGTTTGCTCCAGGGGTTTCTCAGGCTTGGTGGATGAGGAGATTCGTCATGGAAGCAGAGGGAGAGGCTATTTCTGGCTTTGTATAAAAATATCTGGAATTGAATTAGAATTGTACCAGGCTTCAATGCATGTACTAAAATGATCACACTTCCCTCTACTAGTGTGCATGCTGTAAAGACCAAGCAGATTTGATGTTCGTTTGCAGATGTTTCTTCAATGACACTTTGATCAGAATTTTAGCCCAAACCATGTGAGATTTCGCTTCAGAACTGTAATTTTATATTGAAATTTAGGTTCCTCTCTGGGAATCTGAAGCATGAATGGGTATAGAGTGACTCGTGCTAAACAGATGATTATTTAAACATTGCTTAGTCTTCTTCCAGACTTCGGTGTTTGGTTTGGCTTCGGTGTGTGTGTGTGTCTGCTATACCCTTTGATTCCTGTTCATAGCTGATCGGAGATGATGCAGCTCAGTTCAGTATGTTGCTCCCTCTGAGATGGTTTGAAGACCTTAATGCACACGTCAGATATCCCATAGCCTTTTTGTCCTCTGAATGAACCGGACTGTTCATTCACCTCCTACTTAATCATCATCATCAATGCTTGCTCGTTCTGAGATCCGTTTCTCCTTAACGTGGTTGTATAGAGTGGTTAGACGACCCAAACCCAGGGTCAGAGGTCCCAGATCCTTCCTGTCTTCTGAATGAACTAGATTGTTCTTTCACCTTCAACCTCTCATCATTGTTGGTGGACGACCAATTCATCGGTTTTGTCGATTAATTGGCACCCATAATTGATCGCTGGAACTATCGGCTATCTGCAAAAATAATACTGATAGTTTTTCCGCGTTGCGATATGCATTTCTTTATTTATTTTATTCTTTTTTTTTTTTTTTTCTCATTTTAGATGTAACTGTTCTTTATTTGGAGTGTTACTTTTTTGTTTCACTTTGAATGCATGTCTTTCATTTCCCTTAATATTGATCATTTATAATTCATATATTCAAATTTCATTTGGCACATTTTAAAGATTCAGTACCTTTTTTCTTTTTGTAGTAAAGTCCAGTACTATCGAAAGTACAATCCAACTTTGCTATCTGTATCGGTCAACCTCTAATCATCATCACCTGTTGCTCGTTCTAAGATGCTTTTCTGCTTAACATTTGTTGTATAGAGTGGTTGATGACCCAAACCCACATACAATAGATGTCTCAGAGTTCTCCTGACTCCTGAATAAACCAGACTGTTGATTCACCTCAGACCTCTCATCTTCAACAAGGTGTTTCCTCCTTCTGATTCTCACAGGGTGGACAAGTGAGACATTTCCTTCCTTTTTATTTGTATTTATTATAATTTTTTTTTTTTATGTAAAGAGCTTCCTCTCACGCTCGACCTAACTGGTGACGTGTGGACTCGGCCACACCATCTGACATTTCAGTGTCCATTAAGCTTGACATTTCTTCTGTCTGAAGAAGCTTTCGGTCTTATATAATGTGTACGTTTTATTCCTGCTCTCGCCCAGAAGCTTGACGCACTGTGTGTGTGTGTGTGTGTGTGTGTGTGTGTGTGAGAGATAGTGTTGGGTTTTTATCTCGTAGAGGACAGTATTACAGGAAGCAGTGTTGTGTAATAAAAATGCATTGTCAGGTTGCCGTATACGAACACGTAAAATATTTTTGCAAGGAAATAAACACTTAAGAAAGGTGTGTGTGTGTAAAAGCATGGTTGAAAGCCAAGGCTAGCTCGACCTGTGTATTTTGGCGTGCTCTTAGTGTTGACTGTATAAGTAGGAGAGATGGAAACGGCTGATAATGCAGTAGATAACGCCTGTTGTTCCACACCTGATGATAAGAAGTGGAGTAAATGAATTCAGGAACAAAGTGCAGTTTTTGTGTTAATTAGTTATTAAATAATAATGAGTTATATGGAAGCAAACTCTGATTTCAACAACTACTTACATACAGCAGGTCAAAGGTCTCTTAAGGCCGCTCTCGTACTGTCTAATGACAGCGGACCCCCTAAGATGCAACCTATGGATTTTTGCCGATAGTTCCAGCAATCAACTATCGGTCCCAATTAATTGGCAAAACTGATCAATAGGTTGACCTCTAATTACAACCCAGCAGGAAGGTTACAGTGACTCAAATAGCCAATATTTACAACTGTGGTGAACTGAAAAGCATCTTAAATAGAGGTAGTTTATTGCTGGAACCTTCGGCTATCGGCAACAATCATACCGATAGTTTTTCAGGGTTGCGTTATACAGTACGAAAGCAGCCTCTAGAGGCGCTGATTATTTGAAGTGTCCTTTTTTTTTATTCATTTATTTTTTATACATTTTAGATGTAACTGCTTTTATTTATTTGAAGTGTTATTTTTTGCTTCAGTTTGTATGCATATCTTTTTATTTTTCTTAAAACTATTGGTTGATGAATCGTTTATCGGTACGATTCAACCCAGCTATCGGTAGCGATAAATCCACTGTCAGTCGATCTCTAATCGCGAAAACGTAAAAAATTTATAATACTAATTCATCGTTTCAGGTGGTTTAGGGTCCATGTTGGCTTCCACTCCAGTCAGTCAAAAAACAGGACTTTGAAGCTGTTGGATAACCGAAAGGAATTTTCTTTTATCTAATCTTGATGTCTCCGATGTCAACTTGCGGTTATCCTGTAGACTCAGCTTCCTCTTTTTGATCTTCTGGCTTATTTGGTTGCAGTTGTAGCTCTTTCGCTCTTATGTTGAAGCTTCCTGAGCCTTCCTGTCCTCTGAATGACACAGTCTGTTCATTTATCTCTGACCTCTTAACATCTCCAACAAGGTGTTTCCTCCTTCTGCTTCTCTCTGGGTTGCTACATTTTCTTTTATTTATGTAAGATGGTTCCCCTTCAGGCTGGGACTGGAAACTGTGACACACACACTGATGTGTGTGGACTCAGCCAGACCAGATGACATTTCAGTGTCCATTAAACTCGCCATTTCTTCTGTCTGACCAAAGCTTTCAGTCTTGTATAACATGTAGATTTTATTCACGCTCTCACAAAGAAGCTTGCTGTATACCACTCGTATATGCTCTGCACGGCTGTGTTTTTCTGTCTGAGGGGGGGGAAAAAGAGAGAATGATTAGTAAATGATGTGAGGAAACAGTGTTGTGTAATACACTGTAATTGGAAAATGTTGCTGTATGAAGACTTGTGAAAGACTTTGGTGCATTTATGGGGAAGAAATTAAACACTATTAAGAAAGTGTGTGTGTGTGTGTGTGTTTCGGTCGGTCGGTCGGTGGGTGGTTGTATGTGGGTGGTTGTATGGGAGTGTTAAAGCGTGTCTGAAAGCCAAGGCTAGCCTGAGCTACACTATATGGATAAATGTACCAGATTTCTCCAGCCATAAACTGTTAACACTCATAAATTGGAAGGACAATTGTGTAGGACAAGCGAAGTGGGAAATTTTCCCTTCACATCAAAAAACCTCCAGCATGACCATGCCCCCTCACGCACACAAAGCCACCTTCATAAACATATGCTTTACATTGGTCTGACTCAGGGCTGGGCGGTATGATGGTATATACCGTTACCGTGGAATAAATTGTCCCCCGGAATTGATTGATTTTTTTTTTACATTTTGTGTACACGACAACATGTAAATAAGTGGGCATGGCTAACTGCACATGAGCCCGAGGACTCTGCACATGGAAGATCTCCTGCTATGACCCACAACTCTGTTGAGCATCTTTAGGATGAATGTGAATGCTGACCCGCACCCCAGGCCTCCTCACCTTAAATACATTAGTACTTGACTTTACTTAACACCCTTGTGGCTGAATAAATCTCTCACAAATCTCCACAAAAATCTAGTGGAACATCTTCCCTGAAGAAGGTTGTTATGTGGGCAAATGGAGACTAAATGTGGAATGTTCAAAAAGAAGCACGTAGCAATTAACTGGTCAGCTGTGCTCAAACGTTTTGGGGGGGTTTTATATAGTGTATGTATTTTCACAGTTTTTCAGTGTTTACTGAATGGCCAGGCGCGACGGAAACGCTTGATAACGTTGTAGATAACTCCTGATGTCCTACACCTGCTGATAAGTGGCTGACGTCGAATAAATGGTAAACTTTCAGTCGAGCTTAGGTAAATATGGCATTGTTTTTATTTAGTGCTGCCCCGATCAAACCATTTCCCCCAGTAGGCGTTTGCATAAAGCCCACACGACACAATAATGCACACAAATAGACAAGTTCAATAGTGTACACACACTTCATAGTTCTTCAAGAGCCGCCTGTCTGTAGGAACCGCACATAATTAGGTTTTTCAGCTTCTACACGCATTTTCCAACTGCAAATATACCATTTTTAGATCCCTTTTATCAGACTCGTACATTGTGGACGCTTCTGTCGCCATTCTGTGTAAACTCTAGAGACTGATGTGTGTGTGTGTGTGAGCTGCAATCCCTAGAGATTACTGGTTTCTGAAATACTCAGTCTGTCTTGCACCAATAGCCATGACAAAATCACTTCGATCACATTTTTTCCCCTTGTGTTATATCTGCTTGATTTTAAGGTAAGATTTTAAGGCCTTTCCTTTACATTGCTGGCACGTGATTGGCTTATAAGCTCGTATATTTGATTGCAGAAGCGTTAAAGCTGCTGGCGAGTGGTTATTAGCTGTGGTTATTTTTGCGGGCATTTTTTTTTTTTAAGTAATATTTGTACAGAAGCATCTATGGCAGGGGTCACCAACCTTTTTGAAACTGAGAGCTACCGTAATTTCCGGACTATTAAGCGCACCCAAATATAAGCCGCACCCACTGAATTTTACAAAGATTTTTATTTTGAACATAAATACGCCGCACCTGTCTATAAGCCGCAGGTGTCTACACTGAAACTAATGAACTTTCCACAGGCTTTAACGAAAGACAGTGACTGTTACACGGCTTGTATCTAAACAGTAGCCTACCAAGAAAGTCATTGTTCATTGTCTTCCTCCTTCCTTTCACAACTATTTCTCTCGGGAGTTTTTCTTTTGGCATCGTAGTGCGTTTAAAAATCACCATCGGTGGATCTTTTCTCCCGATGCCGTGCAGCTCAGAACACAGGTGAAGTGTGTTTTTTCATGCCCGGTTGTTTTCAGCGTGACGAATGACTCGCATTTCCTGTAGACAGTCCGAGTGAGCGGCAGGTCAAACGTCAGAGGAACCTCATCCATATTTATGATGTGGTGCGGCCCGATTCAGTGGGAGCGCATCTGATTTAATATAAAGAATTTCATTGGTTCACCTGAATCCGTTCGCCAATTTCATTGGTCTGTTTTGGGGCTCAGTTTTTTGGCATGAAGCTTGTGAAACCGGGAAAAACCCAGGAAAAATCCATAAATTCGCCGCTTCATTGTTTAAGCCGCGAGGTTCAAAGCGTGGGGGGAAAAAAGTAGCGGCTTCTAGTCCGGAAAATACAGTACCTTAAATTATGTTATTATTAATAATTAGTGATATTCCTCTATGTGAAGACACTGATCATGTTAATGATTTTTCACAATAATTATCAACAATGATTTAACAAGGTAGGAAACAGATAAATATCAATATGCAAAACTTTTCCATATGCATTTTATTTGCAAGTATTTACATTTTCAAATGATCACTTCGACAACATTTTCACTAGCCACTAACAGTTTTTAACAAATCATGCACTACGTTGCATCATGTTTGTACAGATTATTAATTACGTAACATGCAAAAATTAACTTGGAGACCAGCTCGCTCTAATCTAATATGAAACTTTTTTTATTGTATTTTTTTTTTGTCATTTTCAAATTCACACCAACGCAAGTGTAATTTAAAAAAGAATAGCAAAAAAAAAAAAAAAAAAAAGATTCAGCTCACTGGTAAGTGGCACTATGGTGAGCTATTTTTTTAGAAAAGGCCCGCAGGCAACTCATGATCCATGCGGGCGACCTGGTGCCTGCGGGCACCATGTTGGTGACCCCTGATCTATGGGCTTTAAAAATACAGATTTGGAGAGTCTACAGTTATATGGATAAATTTGGAAATGGTTTTTGTGTCCAAAAATGCTACAGTTTTATTGATTTCTTATTGAAACTTAACCAAAACAACAACAGAGCCAATCAGTCATGTAAAGGCAAAGGCCGAATCAAAACATGGGGGGGAAGGGGATGAAAAAAAGAACATAGTCAGGGCGAGTGTCTTGTTTTGTCAAGTAAGTTCCACATATCTGCCAGAATAATTCGGATTTGTTCTGCAAATCATATGTAAGTTTTTCCAAAGGAAAAGATTAGACACTTGTGCTAAACACATCCTCAAATTTTGGACCATAGAACAAGTATACATTTCTTTGCCAAATAAGAAATGAAATGAAATAAAAAGTGTGAGTCAGTAGGGAAATCTAATGTTTTGCAGTTTAGTAGATATATAGCTGGAGACATAGTGAATTTTCTAGCCAAGGTTTTCAAAACCATATCATGTAGCTCATGCCAAAAAGGTTTAATGTTCTTACAGTCCCAAAATAAATGCATCAATGTTGAAATTTCAGATTTACATTTAAAACACAGCTGAGATACATTTGGGTACATTCTATGGAGGTGTACTAGGATCACACTATAATTTTCAATCGTTTCCCAAACATTCAACACTGAAACTTCTGAAAAATGTTAAAAAGGAAAGGAAAGACGCTCTGATCCGCACCATTTTTCGCCTGCTGTTTATTTCTTTTCCAGCTCAAGTGTGGACAAATGGCCAAAACGGAGAGAAAAATCAGCATTTTCAAACGAAAACCTATTAGTGGGTAGAGGTCGACCGATAGTGGATTATGCCGATACTGATATCGTGTAAAATAGATAAAACCCCCCCCCCCAAAAAAAAGAGCACTGAATGGTGAAAATATGTATAAATTAATTAATAAATACAATTGGATAGTTATAGATAATACGTCATATAGCGCTCTCCGTGCAGTGCGCAGTCTCTCGTGTAAAAACAACACCATGTGTAATCTGTGATTTTTTAAAATTTTTTTTTTAATATATTTTATTGAGGAAGGAACAGAGGAAAGCACCATAACAAACAACAAGAACATTAAGCAACAGATGATTGACAGTACTAATCATACTTCCTCCCCCCCTTTTTTATTTATTCCCACCCCCCCCTAAAATTTTTTCAACAATCCCCCCCACCCAACCCCCAACAACAAAAAAAAAAAAAAAAAAAAGAAAAAAGAAAATCCCACCCCACAAAATCACAAAGTTAAGACATAATAAACAATGAGGAAATACTGAACAACATTGTTGGCCCATTGCACCTTGCACCTGACGACGTTACCTGTTACAATTCGCACAAGCCTTACAACTCAATTTGGGGGAAGTGCTACACCCTTTCCAAAATATGAGATCATTGGAGTCCATACTAAATAGAAAAGTTTGGTGGATCCTCTAAGAGAGTATTTAATTTTTTCCAATTCCAAAAATAACATCAGCTCTTTAAGCCAGAGTGAGACTAAAGGTGGTTTACTTGATTTCCAATCGAGTAATATTCTTCTCCGAGCCAGAAGACATGCAAAGGCACAAGCATCTTGACATTTCCTGGGCATGACTGTACCTTGCTCAGGTACTCCAAAAATTGCCATTTCAAAACTAGGCTTAATATCCCTAATATATGCCTCAGACAGGATTTTAAATATAGTTATCCAGTAATCAAACAGTCTGGGGCAAGTCCAAAACATATGAGCCAAATCTGCCCCAGCAGAGCAACAACGCTCACACGCGTCATTTACATTGGTGTAAATCTTGGACAGCTTAACCTTGCTGTAGTAGAGTCTATGGAGGACCTTGAATTGAATCAAGCCTAAATGAGTGCAGGAGGTTGTCCCATTCACCCTGAATACTGCATTTTTCCAGGTTTCCTCTGATATGTCAACTCCTAAATCTCTTATCCATTCCGCATTGATTTTGTTCAAATCTATATTTTTTATTGACATTAAAGTGTTATAAACATTAGAAATTACTCCCTTCAAGTGTATTGAAATATTTAAAACTGCATCCATTCCTACACTAGAAGGAGCGGAGGGATATGTGGGACAGTGGCTTTGGATTAGATGACGAACTTGAAAATATCTAAACAAGTGTGACCTTGGCAGACCGTATTTTGAAGAGAGAGTTGAGAATGAGGCAAAAACATTATCTATAAAAAGATCACTAAATCTGACAAGACCCGACTGTTGCCACTGACTGAAAACTGAGTCCAGTTGACCCGGAAGGAATAGGTGGTTCTTGCATATAGGGCCGGCTATGGAGAAGTCTCTAAAACCAAAACACTGCCTGAATTGAAACCAGATCCTGAGGGTATTTGCTACAACTGGGCATTGCGTGTATGATGAAATACAAAGGGGCATTTTGGATAAAGCTGTAATCAGTGATTTGCCGCTCTCATAATGACAGTAGACAGGAAGCCGGAAAAACTATCGGTATGGATTTTTGACTATCAATGCTGATTAATGAGCAAAACTGCTTTGTTTTTTTTTTTTTCAAATTGATCCACTTTGGAGAGCGTTTTAAAAAAGCTACGCTTTTCGCTGACTGAAAACGCTGCCTCAGTACAGACAGAAGTCCAAAACAGTGAGGAAAATATGCGTTTTCAAACGAAATGGTATGAGTGTGGACACTTCCAGCACTGTGTGTCTTTAAATATTAATGGCCATTGCTTGTCAGGTTAAAAATAAGCATTATAAGATTATTTCTATAGTCCAACTGAATGGAGAATGCCCCCTTTTTTTTTTTTTCCCTTTTTTTTTTCCCTTTTTTTTTCTTTTTTTTTTTTTTTTTTTTTTTTTTTTTTGCCCCTGCCAGGTGCGTTTCCTTCCTTTGCTCTTGTCTCTTTGTTTGGCCCTGGTGCTTTCTTCCTCTATGCTGCTTCGTGACCCATGGACATGGATGGGGATTTCTGCTCTCGTTCAGGTGCTATCACATCTCTCAGCCTCGATTCTGCTCTGATCAGCGATGACATCCTGCTGGATATCAAGCGTTTTTTTTATTTTTATTTCTTGTGCAGTCTTTAGTGGTCATTAAGAGTTAAATTCATAATCCTAAGGGTTGCTTCTGTCCATTTTGGGACAGTTTATAGCCGAACGATTTCCTGCAGGATCTGTATCCCTGAAAGACGGATCTCCTGGAGAGAGACATGTGTCAGGGTGACGATATCTAACATCTAGCACCACAGGAAAAAGCAGCCAGGCCAGATTATTCTCATTCACACCCTGCCGTTGCACAATCCTTTCCTTTCTGCTCTCCCATTGGTCTCTCTGCTTGCTAACTACTGATCTGAAGTCAGGTGGGTGGAGCATGGAGTGTGTGTGTGTATGTGTGTGTGTATGTGTGTGTGCGCGTGTGTCGGTTTGTGGGTGTGAGCGTGCAACAGGAAGCAGAGTCAAGGTTTTTTTTTTTTTTCAGTTGAACAGGGTTAGTCAGTGGGTGTGCTGTGCCGTCTCACATCTCTCTTCAGCTGGACCCGGTGAGTATATTTAACCCCCTGTCACATCTCTGTAGGAATTCTCCCGCGCGTTAGCAGGCATGAAGCTGTCAGGCTCCGTGGAGTCCGGCGTGGGCGAGCGAGAATATTTCCGTCCGGCTCCTGCTCGGGGTGTAATGAGTCACATTTCGGTCCGGTCAAAAAAGAATAAACGCTCTGGAGAAGAGCGCTGATTTCAGGAGAGCCACGGAGTTTTTCCTGGTTCTTTTTCTTTTGCGACTCGCAGGCGAAAATCCGTTACGGTTTCGAGCGGCTGGAATGACACCATAACTGCGCCGAGGCTTATCGCGTGCGTGTAAGTGGAAAAGAGGGACAAAAAAAGAACGCCAAACGAGACATTCAGCTTTCCATTAGTCGAAAGATTAGTACATGGTGATGTTGGCATCTCTCACTGGGCATGAAGTCATCGAGGTGGAGCGAGTGCACAAGTATGAGGCACAGTCTTAAGAATCTGGGGACTGGTGGTTTTCTCAACTTCTTGATCTCTCAGGAGAAAGGAAAACTCATTCATTTAGATACAGATGCGTCGAATTGTATATTAAGTCTACAAGCTTTAATATCTTCCTAATAGCTTTAATTATCTTATTTCTTTGACATATTGTATTTTCACTTGCTGAGATTTTTTTCTCTCAAAAGTCCTGAACCAGCTGTATGTAATCCTTATGTAAAGAATACAGCCCGATGGGTTGTGCTTTTAAAGGACGATTACGTGGTGTGCAGTGGTGGATGAAGTATATAAACCATGTAGTTGAGTTAAAATTGAGAAACACTTGAGATACAAAATATTACTCCAGTAAAAGTACAAAAGTTTTTCCCTTCAAATGTACTTAAGTATCCAAAGTACTGTGATTTATTATGGCTCTAATGTTCCTATTATCATTTTTTGTCACAAGACTCTTTTGCTTAATCAAGTTGCTCAGTTAATGTGAAAAGACTCTGTGACTCTCAGCACACTGATCTATTAATAGAATGATATTAATCAGTGTTTGACTCGTTAATACTAATTAATACGATCATGATCCCAAAACCTGAACCTGGCGCGTAAAATATTTGACTTTTGAAATGTAGTGAAGTTCAAGTCTCCTCAAATAGAAATACGAAAAAGCTACTTGAGTACAGTAACGGATTACATTTACTTCATTACCCTCCACCACTGGTGGTCCGAAACTATTGACACTCATTAAACTGGATGCTCTGAAGTGTTTTATTCATCATACAGCAGAGAAACTCTTCACTGCTACCAAGAAGGTTCTCATTTACATGACGGCGAGACGTTGGTCCATCAGCATGAGCTCAATCACATGAGAAAAATGACGTCGCTTTCAAATTTTTTCCGGAACAGTGTAGCCTTCGTTAAAGGCCACTGGTGACGTGTTATTAACTGGGGTAAACCTCAGGTCTTGTGTAGTTTTCTTGGTGTGCCAGTTTTGGATACATGGTGATGGTGATGTGTAGAAGGACAATTGGTCAACCAGCAACACGTTCATGGACACCATGGAGGGCTAGTGAAGAACACGTTGGTGAAAAGGTTTAAGGAATAAAGTCAGACCAAACAGAACATCGCGGCATAGCCGCAGAAAGGTCAGAGGTTTCTACGACAGATATGTGAGGATCAGGACTGGGCCTTGGAGACAAGGAAGAAGGTGGACTGGTCTGATGAATCATGTTTTCTTTTATATCATGTGATTTGTGATGTGTGTGTTTTTGGGAGGGGTTGGAGAGATGGTACCTGGATGCACTATGAAGAAAAGGATGCAGGCAGTGGAATCCTCGGGTTGATATTCTGCTTGGAAACCTTGACTTTGACACCTAAAATCTGTTGCAGAGCAGATCATGGAAACACTGTTCCCTAATTCCTAGTATGAAAGAGTTCATGAGTTCAAGGGCTCAAATCCCATCATGAAATTCCTCGCATCTCAGTCTGATCTGGATCTGATGCTGGACAAACAAGTCTGATCCATGAAGGCTTTACCAGACCATAAGGTCTGCTGCTACTTGCTTGGTTCCAGATACCCCACACACACACACACACACACACACACACACACACACACACACACCCACCTTCTGAAGTCTTGTGGAGTCCATTGAAGTGTATATTACTCAATATTTCACAGGTGGTTTCATGGGTGTATGTTTACGTATCCTTCACACACACACACACACACCCACACAAAATTGCAAATGATATGTGTATCTATTATGTATAACTTATTAATACATTTCCAAGTATGTTTTTCTAAAAGCAACAGTAAAACCTCTATCAGGGTTTCTCACACACCTGTCGGGGTTGTACAGGACCGAGCCTGGCAGGGGTGACGTGTTTACTGTGGAGATACCTTCACGTGTTCTACCGACGTGAAGTGAAAAGCAAACACGCTGCTGCTCACCCTTTACTCAGACGGTCCCACATGCCTCGTTACTCTTATTACATCTGGTTGAATTGCGCTCCGTTCCCAGGGCTATAAGCAGCATATGCAGAGAGCTGCGGTCTTCTCAGTGTGGTCTGTGTTCACTTCTTTTCTTCTTCTCTTAGCGTGTCAAGGAAGTGCTTTCGAGCAGGGGCTCGGCATTTTTGCGGTTTCTGCTCTGCTTCTACAGAAAGAAACTTTTCGGCAAAATTTACACGGACAAACGATGGCGTGAGACAGCTAGCGTTTCTGGGAAGGGTTACTCAAGTTGTGTAGCTGGGATTGTAGAGGCTCATGGTTTGGTTCAAATAGTTAGGTATATTTTTTTTATTTTTTGGTTCGAATGCTTGATGTAGCTCTTTTCATAGGCTTAAATAGAAAAGGAAATAAAGATGCATGTAAGTGCATATATCAGGGATATTAAGAGCATTCACATCACTGCATCGGCATAAAACGTTATAACGCGAAGCATCAATTTAAAAAAGTGTGCATCAGATACAAGCAAAAAACTTAATTGTTAGCAGATGCGCTATTTATTATTTAGAAAGGGACCAATAATCTGTGACCAATATTTTATATTGGGGCTGAAACGATTCCTCTGTTCCCCTCTGTAAAGTCCCTGGCTATCTTTAAGTGACTGTTGACCTCGTCCTGAAACACTTAAATTAGCACTTTCCAAGTTTGCTTTGTAGAATTCAAGAGTCTGATTTATTTTAAGTTTGTAATCTCATGTACAAGTGTAGATTTTTTCATTGCTAGAGACTCATTCATAGATTAATTGCTTTATTCATACACCAACAGCTTCAAACTTCAGCAGGACAACATGCTTACCGGTGAATGCAATATAATGTTTACGAGAAATAAAGTCTGAATTGCGAGAAACATTCAGAATAGGAGGGGAAAAAAATGTCAGAATTGCGACGGGGGAAAAAAGAATTAATAAAACAATTTCTGATGTGGCGGAAACGGGCTTCCGTAGATTCAGGCCAAGAAAACGATAGTTTCCAAAGTTTGGAATCATTTCAAACACACCATACAGTGCTTTTATTTATTAATTTACTAGCTGAAAATACCCGTGCTTCGCTACGGAAGGCAGAACGCTAAGCAATATGGCAATAAGCAGTAAGCACTGAGCAGGACTGGATGATCAGAGATCAGAACGTAACGTCAACAAATAACGTACTACCCCTTTGTAGTACCGATACAGGGCAAACTACTTTGAAAATAATTTTTATCGTGCATGTAACATCTAATAAGAAACAATGTACTAAGTTTCATTAGGATCCGTAATGTTATTTCGAAGAGTTTACAATGCGTGAGAAATCGCATTTTTCGCGAGTTAGCCGCGATCCAGGGCGAATTTTTCAAAACCCTTTCTTAGTGAGCACCTAAGACTCAAGAGGAAGGTATGTTCCAAATTTCATTGCAATCCGTTCAGTGGTTTTTGAGATTTCGTGATGAGTGAGTGAGTCAGGCAGTGGTATTTCAGCTTTATATATATAGATTAATGAATTAATTTATTTATTTGTTTTAATAATGTGAAATGCTTTTTTAGATTTGTATTTATGATTTTTATTTATAGATTTGTTTTTTGCATTTTGATGTAATATGGCAATTAAATGCACTAATTGGGTTTAGTTTTCACAGATATTCTTGTGTGGGATTTTTCAGCAGTCGAATGTAAATCTCTTCTAAAAAGGAATTGTTTTTAAGCGACCCGTTCTTCTTTTCTCTTGTACGTTTAGTATTGCTCTTTAATAAAGAACAAGTACTTTTTATTTACAACGATTACTTGATTAATCGTTGGTATAATCGCTAGAATACTCGATTACCATAATAATTGCTAGCTACGCCCCTGTTTTCTAAGTAGATCGATTTCTCGCTGCTAAACCGTTTCTCGAACGCGTTCTCTCAGCAACGCTGCTGCTACGTGATTAACTTATTGCAACGCTATGGAGACCTGAGAGTCGCATAGAATACAGATTAACATGGCAGAGGTAGAGCTGTAACTTCCTGGGGACACAACATTAAAAGAACACCTGGTTTTATTTAATCTCTTTTCCTTTCTTTGTGAAAGGGCCGTGCATTCGAAGTTGCAAGGCGCTTACGGAAATCGATGTTTTGCTGTTTGTCTGAAGCAAAGAAATAAAAGTGAGCTATTTGTACCATATTGAATTGCTCAGCATCCTGTTTTTTTCCATCGAATCACATTGTGTCTAATGCAATCTAAATCGGATCGCACCGCATCGTAATGGGGCGAATCATAAATCACATCACATCGGTAGCTGCTCCATATGTAGCTTTTAATGCCTCGTATCGTTGAATATGCCTCAGTTATGGTGATGCACATCCCTAATACATAAGAATGATTGACTGAGTGAATGAGAATGAGACTGGGACTCAAACTTGCACCTTCACCCAATTCCAGTTTTCACATTTTTATCACACAGTCACACTTTGAGCTTTGGCTGAGCCTCCTCATAGCGACCGACCTGCCCCACGGCAATCGAAACATGCTAAACGCTTCATCAACAACACTGTGGATGTGCTACCGGATGGCTCGTGTATTGGGATCTTGCCGTTTATTTACTCACAGCAGTGCGTTTAATGAGCGAGTACCTTTGTTTGTTCAGGTGTACACCTGTGGAGCCGTTCCTCCTCAAGGAAATGTGCAGGTTACAAACTGTAAATGTACAGAAAATGTACAGTTTTGATTCGCAGTGATGCGGTTTTGACAGCGTCCATGTGGATATAACAAAAGAACAACTCAAAACCTGCCTAATTGGAGGATATTTGATCATTGGTGTTGGTTTATGCTCCTGGGGTTGAACCATGACAATGAATCTTCATAATAGGCGCGATGATGATGATCTTCAAATAATAAAACGTCTCTAAATATACACCGTCTCCAGGGTATCATGCGCTAACTGTGTCAGGAACGTCGCACCGCCTCGGGCTTATAAATATTAAATCATTGGGTATTTATTCCGTCTAGTAACAGAGGTAACAATGTGAACCCCAGAAGCAGATGTTGGAGTAAAAGGTTAACTGAGTAGCAGTAAAGCGTTATCCATATAATATGTACGTGGCAGACGTGTAGATCGGAGAGTAGCGTTTATTCTCTTCCTGTTCTCTTTTATTCCTCATCTAAGTCCGGAGCTATTAATAAATGCCATGCACTTTGCCATCGTCCACCTCCTGACTCATCCGAGTGCTTTTCCTGAGGGCCAGCCTTGTTATTTTCGGCTGTGTTACATGAAGCTGAAAGAGCAAACAGCTTTTTTTGACACTATCCTTTGGATACGTGAATCCTCAGACGGTATGTTTCAGTGGACATATTGATGGGCAGGGCTTTTTTCACAGGGTTGCAGTGGTGAATAATGGTACACCATAACACTTTTTATATTAGAGGTCGACCGATTAATCGATTAATCTGGACAATTTTTTTTTTCCGCGCTGCAAATTAGGCCGATTATTAGGCAGGCGCATCTGACGCACCAAACCGCCTGTGTACGTTGTGCGCTTGCGTGAAAGAACAGAACTCTCCCATACCAGCAGGTGGCAGTAGTCTATATTAAGCATCCAAACAGGGAAAACCGGAAGAGCTCGGACCGTGTATATGAAGCCATCAGCGTTTACACCCATTATTACTACCGGATTCCCGCAGCTTTTTTTTTTCATTCGACATGCATAATCGGACGGAAAACAATTTACTGCGTTCAGCTAGAGGCAACGGTGCGGAAATCACCGGAAAAACTATAGCCGACAGACACTCAAAAACCACCCGACATTTCCATCCCATCAGCTTGGTGTGTCCACGGCCTTAACTTCTTTTCCTTCGTTCTTAATTTTGCCTTTTAGATTGTATTGGTTAAATATGATGCTACATTATGGAGAGAATTAGAAGAACATTTGAAAAGGGAATGCGAGTAACTTTTTGGAACCGTATTCTCTCGTCGGTTCTTGGGTGGAGATGCAGGAATGACAAGTGATAAGGTCAAACGTCAGCCCCTAATAAGGTCTCTGCATGGCTTTTTTCTTTCCTGCTCATGACAATCTCATCCGTTCTCATTATCCAGCCTGCCAATTTCCGAGCTCGTACAGAGACACAGTCGGAGCTACAGATTAGTCCAGGCAGGGGGAGGAGACTTCAGGCCTTTCAACCAGATGCTCTCCTTTAGCGTCGAATCTCGAAACCTTCTCCATCGTGTCACGCAGTTTGTATCCACTGCAGCTGAGACACGTTTTCCAAACTCTTTGCCTCTGCTTTCCACAAACCGCAAATGAGTCACTGGCCGAATGTTTTGTTGCGTTTCGTTTCTAAGGCGCCGTCTGTCACGAGTTCTTCAGTGACCAGTGGTGTGGGGAGTGAAGTCGAGTCAGTGTTTCAGGTCGACACCAGTCAGCGCTGACGTCTCGCGTGTGTTTGCGTAATTCCTTAAATCAGTAATCGAGCAAGTTCTCATATTTAGGGGTCCAAGCACCAAATTTAATGTCAGTGAAACAAAAAATAAAGTGTGTGTGTGTGTGTGTATACACACACTGGCCAAAAGTTTTTGGACACCTGACCATGCTTTTTGAACATCCTATTCCTTATTTGCTGTTCTAATACCCTCCACTCTTCGAGGACGATGTTCCAATAGATTTTGTGCTGCTTTGTGCTCATTCAAGGACTACAAGGAATGTGAAAGTTTGTAGACACCTGACCATAAGATTGCTATGGGACTTCTTTTTGAACATCCCGTCTAATATTTGATCCCTATTTGCCGTTATAATAACCTTCACTCTTCTGGAATGATGTTTCACTAGATTTTGTGGAGGTGCTCATTCAGTCACAAGGGTGTTGGTAAAGTCAGGTACTGATGTAGTTGAGGAGGCCTGGGATGCAGTCAAGTCAAGAAGCTTTTATTGCCATTTCTACCATATATAGCTGCATGTTCTGACGCAGTACACAGTGAAAATAAGACTACGTTCCTCCAGAACCCTGGTGCTTCATAAAACAACATTAAGCCACATCACACAACATAGCGCTACATAAAGTGGAACCTGGTGCAGACAAAAAAACACAAAATACAAAACAGCGCCGACCAGTAAACCTACTGTATACTGATTATAGAGTGCAGTGCAGAAGAGGACTATAAAGGACTATAAAAAAGGACAATAAACAGAGTATTTGTAAACAAACACAATGCAGTGCAAAAACAGCAGTAGCAGCAGTTGAGAGGTGCAACAAAACAGCATGTAAACAGTGTAGTACGATTAAATATAAATAATTAATCAATGGTGGTGGAATGGGTTGAGAGGAGTAATGAGCGTGTGTGAGCTTCAGTTCAGATTCAGCATTCACATTTGTTCAATAGGGTTGGAGCTCTATAGCGGGAGATCTTCCACTCCAAAACATAAGGCATATCTTAATAGAGTCTCCAAGTTCTATACTCGTGTGGACTTCCAACTTTTTGGTAACAGTCTGGAGAAGAAGCACATGCGAGGTGGTATCTAAAAGTTTCGAGTCTCGCTCTGTTTACAAGGAAGTACTTTATTTATCTACACCTTGCATAGCAAAACAGCACTCCCAGCGTTCCTGCCACTTCTGGAATACATCCTGGAAGTCTTCTCTTTCGAAGCGTGTGAGGCACCTTCTGCGTTTCGCGCCGAATTTCCGCAGCGCTGTCAAAATGGTGACCTTTTAAGCTGGATGCTCATCTTCAGGAAGAGGGCGAAGTCAGCAGGGTGGGAGTAGGGTCTGGCGAGAAACTCTCGTGCGAGAAAAGCTCGGTGACGGACTGCATTGTCGTCGCAGAGTACCTAGTTCCACGATCAAATAGCAGACTTGGAAAGTTGCACGGCTGTACACAGAACAATGTCTTTTGGCACACTGACTTATGAGGTCGGTGCTCCCTGTGACTGTGTGTGCAGCCTTGTGCTGCCATCTGTTGGCGTGTTACAAAACTCGAAACTTTTCGATAAATACTACCTCGTATGGCAGGAAAGGTCTTAAAAAGTCTTAAATTTGCTGTTTTATGCCTTAAATTGATTTCAACAGGTCTTAATTTTCCGACGTCCATGTATCGCTGCCTCTAACGCTCATTGAAATGCTCCCGCAGCACTTTAGAATGCTTTTGTCTGTTAGTTTCCGTGGTGATGTTCTTTCTTTCACTAGTCTAAATATAATTCGCTGTATTACGACTACAAATGAGACCAACACACATCAGCTTTCTGTTATTAGCACGAATCTTACTCGGGTTGTACCGCTGACGTAAAACGGATTTCATTTTTCGGCTATTAGGGGAAGTGCATGTTTAGCGATAGTCTGCTTGAAAAAAATAAATGCAAGGCCAGTCGCTAACAACGAAACCCCGCAGTATATAAATGTATCTTGATTGAAATAAATCTACGTTCTGTTCTCCGTCAAATGAGCACTGCGTTTCCATTAGACCTTATTTCCTTGTTTGCACAGACAGTATTATGGCCTGAAAACGATGCCGCGTCTTGATCTTATCCTCCTGCACATCAAGCGGCGAAGCATCATTTTGCTTTCTCGAGACGCAGGCATTTTCGCAGCAGGCTCTTAATGACGTTCACCGTCTTGTCAGTTGTTTAGAAGGTCTGAGCACCCGGAGAGATGGCGCTCAGTCAGGTCATTAACTCCACTCAGCTCTAATTGGCCGATTTGCCAACGTGCCCAGAGAGACTTGGTGTAATTAGGCCTTCAAAAAAAAATTGTGTGCTCTCTGTCATCAGATTCAGAAGAAACACAGTAATGACAGCGTGCTCCGGAGAACAAAACACACAGCGGGATGTGAATAGCGGCAACGTGACTCTTCTGAGGCCTTTCACGCGGCGAAGGATGCGGAGCCCACGCGGTGCGCGAGTCTCTGAATTTCGGAGCGATGCAAAAGCGCCTTTCTTTCATCGTGCTGAGACGGACGTCCATGCTCCACTTTCCTGCGCTTGGCATGACGTGGCGCACTATTTCAGGAGCGATGTGGTTATATAAAACGAGACAGGAGTAGGTGCTGCAGCGCTTCGTGGAATAGTCCTCGACGAGTTCTCAAACTCAGAGTATTCTTCTTGAGCGTTGGACTTGAAGTTTGGATATCAAGCTGATCCACTTTGACTTACTGAAGTAAGTAATGCGAAATAATGGAGGCACTGGAGAGATGATGTCCTACACCATTCTCAGCATTAACTGAGTGCTCTTTGTGTTGGTGCTTTTTAGCAGTGTGGTAATATTTATATGTTTAAGTACTTAGCGTCATTTAGATGTTGTGTATGGGTGTATTCTGGCTTTTTATATGTGTGTATATATACACACACACACAGATCAGATATAACATCATGAGCGGTGAAGAGAAAAACACTGATTATCTCTTCATCATGGCACCTGTTAGTGGGTGGATTTATCTATTAGGCAGCAAACGAACATTTTGTCTTACAAGTCGCTGTGTTAAAAGCAGGAAAAATGGGCAAGCGTAAGGATTTGAGCGACAAACTGTGAAGGCTAGACGTCTGGGTCAGAACATCTCCGAGGCTTAAAGGCTGGTCTGTGCTGTTAATGCTGTTAATGTTTACAACAGGACAAATGTACTCTATAGATAAGTATTGGGACACCTGACTTTTTTACCCATATGTGGTTCAAGCGCAAAACGTTACCACACAATTGTACAGGAAGCTTTTGGATACAAAAGCTTTTGGTTCAAGCTTTTGGCATGAACTTTTTTCTTTCACTCGAACTAGGAGACCCAAAACTGCTCGGGGTGAAGTGGAAGGTAGGATGAAATTCACTTAAAGTATGAGACCTGAACCGGTTCTGTAAAGATTGTTTACATGGGGGTCGAGTGGAAAATCTCCTGCTGGACAGATGTGACCCACAACCTATTGAACATCGAATGTGAACGCTGACTGTACCCCAGGCCTCCTGACCCCCTCATGTGCATCAGGACCTGATTTTGCTAAAGAGCACAAATCTCCACAAAATCTACACCAGAAGAGTGGAAGTTCCTGTAGCAGCAAATGGGGACTAAATGTGGAATGGGAAGTATAAAAAGAAAATCATGGATGATGTGTGTGTGAAGCCTGAGTGAACCGTCTGGCGTCTAGATGATCTTGAGCGTGTATGGGGCCAGCAATGATGTTCACTTTGAATGCTCTTAGCCTGACAGAAACAAGAAGATTGACGATAAGGCACTGATTATATCCTGCTTTTGCTCTAATGATACAAAATGGCTGTTTGTAGACTGTTGTGTGTAGCGGGAGAGTTTTGTTGTTTTTTTTTGAGGTGTGTGTGTTCGAACCGTTCAGATTGTAGAGTGATCCTCACACAACTTGACGGCTCGTGTAAAGCGCTTCACTTCCTGTCATAACCCAATCGTGCTCTTCTGCTGAGGCGACGAGGGATTACTGGCGAGTCTCCTGGACATGGAAATGAGTTCAACACAAATCTCTCCAGCCTACAAGGGGCTTAAAGGGCCTTGCTTTTTTTGTTTTGGAATGTTGATCTGGGATTAGTTCTTCTTGGTCAACAACAAAAATATAAATATCCTAGGATTTTACGTGTCGCCATAGGGAATGGTATCGAGGGTGAAACTGGCATATTGATCGGAAGGTCGGAGGCATTCTTGGGTTCTTGAACAAGACCCTTGAATCTCTCTGTGCACCAAAGGGGTGCTGTATCATGGCTAGAGGTCGACGATATGGGGTTTTTTTTTTTGGCCATTGCCGATATTTAGAAATCAGGAAAGCTGATACATTTGGGTTGATATGTTTTGGCCGATTCCCTCCTCCCCCCTTTTTAATAAGACGTGATACCGATAAAATTACTTAAACACTGATTGAGCAACACAAGCCTCTCCAATCTGTGCATTTGTTAGCAGGTTTTGGTACCTTGTATCTTAAACTACAGCTGGTTGGAGGATCACGAACAATACGGTTCCAAAAACTGACACTCATTCTCTTTCCAAATGTTCTTCTCATTCTCTCTCCATTAAGTAGCATCATAATTTAGCCAATGAAATCTAAAAGGCTAGATTAAGAACGTAGGAGAAGTTATGGTCGTGGACACACCAAACTGATGGGATGGAAATGTCAGGTGGTTATCGAGTGTCGGTCGGCTATAGTTTTTCCGGTGTTTTCCGCACCGTTGCCTCTACTCGGACGGCACCAGCTGTTATTGTATTTATTTATTTATGTCAGATTCTGCATGTCGAATCAGTGCAGAAAATGAGAACTCAGATTGGCTATTCAGCTTAGCAAATGAGCAGACAAGGTTAAAAAATAAAACGGAACTGACGAAAGCAAGCGTCCGTGTAAAGAGGAAACGAACAGACGCTTCTGGTCATTTTTGCTCTTGCTCTTGAAAAAAGCTACACAAATCCGTTGGTAACGATCGCGGCAGGTGTAAACGCTACTCGCTTTATATATTCACAGTCCGAGCTCTTCTGGTTTCCCTGTTTGGATGCCAAATGCACGCTACTGCCACCTGCTGGTATGGAAGAGAACCGAACATGGCAAAAAACAGCCCAATCAATCCTGGACCTCTAGTTGAAGCCCTGACCACAACTTCCATGACAAGTATAAAGCATCTTTCTTTAAAGAGGTAAATGCAAGAAGAAATACGCTCCCCCAATACCCCATGTGCGGCGCCCCGTCTGCGGTCCACATACAGAGTGACTGCTGGTTGTTCCAAGAGAAAAATCTTTGATGGGTGGATTCTTTTGAGAGAAGGGTGGATTCGTTGTTGACAGAACATGACTAGAATAAAGAACAGGTGGCACAGGTTTGCAACAGGAGGTGGAGATAAACCAGAAACCAAACCTGGATCCAGTATTGTTCACTTGTCACGATTTCAAGGGAGTCACCTTTTTTATTATTTAAAAGTCATACATTTATTCCTAAATGATCAAGCCAGAGGAGATAGTGGAGAGAGAGAGAGAGAGAGAGAGAACGTTTCTACGACGACACTAGAAGCAAAGCTAGAGAGGAAGCAGACATGCCCAGAGGTTTGTCTTTCTGTTGGGACGTTTAACAGTTTCAGGTCACACTGTTTTGGTGTTGCGTGGTGCACAGAAAATGAGCGTTTAAGTTCTTAATCCAAGTTCTGTCGGACCAAACCAGTCCTCCAGCTCGATTCCATTTCATTCAGATACCGTCTCATAGGAGAGAGTGTTTGATTTCATGGTTGGCATCTGGTTCGCTCCAAAAATACAACTCCGTAAAGCCCTACAGATGGTATTTAAATCGAGCCTGGGGGTTTTGTTTGTGTAGGTGTGAATTTAGCAGTCATATGAACTCAAGGGCAAAGCAACTGTCCTGAGATCAGCTCTGTGAAGTAAAAGAAACTCGTGTTGCTCCTCTGACCTTGCTCTGACATCATCTTGTGGATCTTCCTGTTTGTTTTTTGACCTTCTTTTTAGTTTACATTTTTTATCCTGAAGAAAAAAAAACTGATCTTCTTTTTGAGATCTGGTTGTTCCAATACTACTGCTTGATTCTTATTCATGAGTATTTTTTTTTTTCCCCCTCTTCTTTTTTTTTTTTTTTTTTTTTTTTTTTTATATCCTGGCCTGTTGTTTTTCCTCTATTTTCTCCGTGATACAGCTTGTTCTTGATTCTTGTTCTTCTTGTTTTTTTAATTCCTGTAGACCAACCCTGGCCTTGTGCTGATCTCGGTTATTTCTTAATATGTTTTGTGAAAAGGCTTTTTTTTTTCAAATAAATAAATGTATGTATGTATGTTTGTATGTTTGTTTGTTTGTTTGTTTATCTACTGCTCCAATGTTGGCAACAGTCATTCCCAAGTGTGTGTGTCCTTTAGCTCTCACCTCACAGTCAACATTTTTATTTCTGACCTACTGAATGTTTGAGATTTTTGAAATTCTTGGTTCCTTGGGGAACCTTTACCTTATGCACTAGAGGTGTAACGGTACACAAAATTCATGGTTCGGTTTTTTTTTTTTTGGACTCGGTTTTTAAGTCACGGCTTGGTTAAATTTTTGTATGGTTATTGGGGATAAATGCATAGCGTACATTTTTTTTTAAATTTTTTTTTTTAATTAATGTTGTTTATTATTTTTAACATTCGTGAACATCGACAGTTTG
>JAAIIK010000068.1:4902153-4912842 GCA_014706435.1 Silurus glanis | reverse complement strand
TGTGTGTGTGTGTGTGTGTGTGTGTGTGTGTGTGTGTGTGTGTGAGTTAAGAGTGTGGGTTTCAGACCGGCGAGCACTGTTAGGCTGAACCTGCCTCACTGCATATGTTTACAACACAGAGAATAACCAGCTAAACCAGGGTGTAACAAGATATAGCAGGGCATATTAGATTATATAACAGGGTATAACAATGTATAATGGAAACCAGCCATTAGGGTTGCACAAGCCAGTGCACTCTTAGTGCCGGTCCCAAGCCCAGATAAATGGGGAGGGTTATGAATGTTTATGAAATGGTTGCGTTATGAAGGGCATCCAGTGTAAAACATGTGCCAAATCAAATGTGCGGATCACAAATCAGAATTTCATACCGGATCGGTCGAGGCCTGGGTTACCAACGACCGCCACAGGTATCATTAGCCTACAGGGTACTGGTGGAAATTGGGCTACTGTTGGCTGAAGGAGGAGAATTAAATGTTGGTACTATGACTGGTAAAGGGAGAGAGGTAGCTGATATGATGGAGAGGAGAAAGGTAGATATGTTGTGTGTTCAGGAGACCAAGTGGAAAGGGAGTAAGACCAGGAACATTGGAGGTGGAGGTTTAAACTGTTCTATCATGTTGTGGATGGAAAGAGAAATGGTGTAGGGGTGATTCTGAAGGAAGAGTACAGTAAGAGTGTAGTGGAGGTGAAGAGAGTTTCTGATAGGGTGATGAACATGAAGCTGGAAGTTGAAGGGGTGATGATAAATGTCATCAGTGCTTATGCTCCGCAAGTCGACTGTGAGATGGAGGAGAAGGAAAGATTCTGGAGTGAATTAGATGAAGTGGTAGATGGTGTACCTAGGAATGAAAGATTAGTGATTGGGGCAGACTTTAATGGGCATGTAGGTGAAGGGAACAGAGGTGATGAGGAGGTGATGGTAGGTATGGCTTTAAGGAGAGGAATATGGAAGGGCATATGGTGGTAGATTTTGCTAAAAGGATGGAAATGGCAGTGGTGATACTTATTTTAAGAAGAAGGAGGATCATAGGGAGACGTATAAGAGTGGAGGAAGGTGCACACAGGTGGATTATGTTCTATGTAGGAGATGCAACCTGAAAGAGATTGTAGACTGTACGGTGTTGGCAGGGGACAGTGTAGCTAGACAGCATAGGATGGTTGTCTGTAGGATGGTTTTAGAGGTGAAGAAGAAGAGGAGGAGAGTGAGGACTGAAAGAAGAATAAGATGGTGGAAACTAAAGGAGGAAGACTGTAGTGTGAGATTCAGGGAAGAGGTCAGACAGGGGCTCAGTGGTGGTGAAGACGTGCTGGATGATTGGGGAACTACTGCAGAAGTGATGAGGGAGGCAGCTAGAAAGGTACTTGGTGTGACATCTGGAGATAGAAAGGAAGACAAAGAGACGTGGTGGTGGAATGAAGAAGTGCAGGAAAGCATAAGGAGAAAGAGTTTGGAGAAACAGAATTGGGATTGACAGGGTGATGAGAAAAGTAGGCAGGAGTACAAGGAGATGCGGCAGCAGGTAAAGAGGGATGTGGCGAAATCCAAGGAAAAGGCATATGAGGAGCTGTATGAGAGGTTGGACACTAAGGAAGGAGAAAAGGATTTGTAGCGATTGGCCAGGCAGAGGGATCGAGCTGGGAAGGATGTGCTGTAAGTTAGAGCAATAAAGGATGGAGATGAAAATGTGTTGACTGGTGAGGAGAGTGTGTTGAGAAGATGGAGGGAGTATTTTGAGCAGATTGTTTAACAAGATTCTGGAAGAGAATCAAGGTATAGCAGGGCATAGCAATGTATAACAGTGGATAACAATATATAATCACGATTTTATACCCTGAGCTTTAGGAATCCTGAATCTCATCTATTTGCCAGTGTCATATTTTACTTGTGGTTTTAAGTGTATTGTTTGTGTCAGGTCAATCGAAGTGTAACTTCATTTTCATTTCAGCCATCTTATGTCCATACGTGTGTCTGTGTGTGTCTGTGTGTGTCTGTGTCTCACTGTCACCCCATTCAGAGTCTCAAGAGAACAGTATAGACACTCCAGACTCTACTCCACTCGGGCCCATCCCCACCATTAATGTTACGGTGGTGAGCGGCGATCGGGTGGCTAATGGCGAGGCACTTCGTGGCAGGACCGAAGGCGAGACGCCGGGGGGCGCCACTGAGCTGGGGCTGGACCCTAGAGGTCAAGAGGTCAGGAGACAGAAGTCTCTGCGGAGGCAGGTGGAGGACGGGACGCCCTCCGCAGGGAGGCTCCAGTTCTAGAGCCCCTCGGCCCTACACACACAATGTGACCCGATACCCCTCCCCTCTCCCTTTAGGCCCAGAGGTACTGTGCGGGCGGAGCTTTGTTTTAAGCTGGCAGGTTATAAACTTGTCCTGCTTTATCTTGGCATGATGGAGGAGCCTGAAGATGCTACAAGGAAATGAAAACACATTTGTATTAAGCACCTAGTGAAATTTTTTGTCATAAAGCAGCAGATTGTAATTTGTGCCCACTGCTGCCTGAGAGGTGAACTGCAATTAAAATTTATTCCACACAATTTGCCTTATTTTTTAGCCAAAGAGGTCAAATTTGTTGTTGCTTTTTAAATGATGGTGCGATTTCCTTGTGAGGATCAAGGCCAGCTAGTCTCCCTCTAAGGACCTTTCCCTCAGGCTGAAATCTTTGCCTAACCCTTTGCAACGCGTCCGTGCTCTGCTTCAACATTTCCCATCTCTCACCTCCAATGTCCGCCTTCTGCATTCTCTCTGATCACATCTCACACCGGACGCCAGTGTTTCCGCGCAGTTGGACTTCCCGAGCCGACTAACGACTTCACGACTAAAAAAAAAAAACACGGCCTCGTGAAAAGTAATTTCGCCGCATTGCTTGACTGCTGGGTTGCTATGGGAAACAGGTGCTCTGTAAACAGGCTGCAATAACCAGTGGCAGCTCGAGATTAGACTGCAGTCTGTCTAAAGCAAACACTTGAGTTTGGGCTCCAGAAACCTTCAGATCTTCTAACCAGTCTAAAACACCAAGCTCTTCTGTCTGCAGTAATCTCGTGTGCTCTGGGGTGCTCTTCTCTTTTTCTTTCCTGCCCTTTCCTTTCTTGTCTTTTGTAGTCCTGTCCTGTTTTTTTCTGTCCTCTTTCCCCCCTGTCTTTTCCTGTCTTTATCTGTTCTGTCTTGTCTTTTCCTATCTTATCTTGTCCTTTTCCATCCTGTGTTGTTTTTACCTGTCCACTTTTTTTTTGTCCAGTCTTTTCATGTCCAGTCCAAATTAGTCCTGTCCTGTCTTTTCCTGTCCTGTCTTGTGTCTTCCTGTCCTCTTTTTTTCTATCCGGTATTTATTGGTCTTGTCCTGTCTTAATCTGTCCAGTCTTAACCGGTTTTTCTGTACCTGACCTTTACTGTCTTTAACTGCCCTGTCTTTTCCTGTTTTGCCTTGTCTACCATGTCTTTATCTTTCCTGTCCTGTCATTTTCTTCCCAAAGCACACCTGTATAGTCATGACTATGAGTTTGTATTTTTTGGTAAGTTGTTTAACACTCGTCTGTAGTTTCTCACCTGTAAACTGGTTTCTTTACAGCACCTCTGAGCATGGCCATTTCTAATGCTCTTCTTCCTTCCAACTGCTTGCAACCAAATCTAATCGCTTCCCGGTATCCATTTCCGATGGTTTATTCCGGTTTAACGGTTTCATGTACTTTGAATATACCAGCTGCTTATTTACCGTGACTGATTTCTGATTATTTGCGGTGTAGTGGCTTGTATAATCTTAAAGATCATAGTCTGTCAATCTTTCAAGGGATAACTGGCTCCTCCTCCTGTCCATTCCAGACGCAGTGGATCTGGGTTCCCCGGAAGAGCTGATGGAGATCTCGGAGGTGGACGAGGGCTTCTGTACGCAGGCCGCCCTGAAGGAGGGCAGCCCCCCGATCATCGTGGTGAGCAGCACCAACGTCACGCCGAGCCTCGGGAAACCGGCCGGAAGGGGCCTGCGGCGTCTGACGGGCAGCAAATCCAGCAAGGACAAGGAGCGAGACAAGGAGAAAGACGGCGAGGTCTCGCGCAAGCAGTCTTGCGGCCGGGCCATGAGCGAGAACTTGGAGCTGCTCTCGCTCAAGCGCCTCACGCTCACCTCCAGCCAGTCTGTGCCCAAAGGGGGTGCGCTGAGCCTCTCGCGCACCGCCAGCGCCGCCTTCTCTCGCTCCTTCGAGCAGGTCAGCAATGCGCTAGGCGTGACCAACCGGGCCTCAAGCCCCGCCTCGAACCACAGCCCCAAAGAGAACAGGCACTCGGCCTGCAGCCTGCAGGAGGACGTCTACGTAGAGCACCTAAACCCGGCTCACATCAGTCTGCAGCTCGGCCCGGACGCGTGACCACTTTGACTTCGAGACACTTTGAGATTCACAGGCGTCCTAAACGTAAAGGTTATTTCTGTCCGGAACGATGAGAACGCTCTTGCCCCCTGGTGGCAATTAAGTGTTGCACCTTAAAGAAACTCCAGTTCTTTTAATTTTTCCACTGAAGCTGTGTTTAAAAATGTGTGTGTGTGTGTATGGTTGAATTGTTTCCCTCATTTGTACCATGAACTCAATACTGTGGAAGTTATGTTATGTATAAGTCTGATTTCTGGGATATTTTTGATGCTGTTTGGATTTGTCTTTTGAGCTCAAGTAGCTTTCCATCCAAATAGGGTGGCAGTTATATATGCAAAGGATGCTCCCTTTGCTTTTTAAATGTGTGTGTGTATGTGTGTGTATGTATGTGTGGTGCTGACGGGTCCTACAATAAACTTGGGGTGGCTTTTCACTGCCTTCCTGTATATACTGATCTTTAAAGGAAGTCATCAGTATTAAACTCTACACTCCTGACACTTTGGCAATACGTGTATACCCCAGAAGTCCCAATAAAAAAAAATGAAGATATCGGAGACCAAAATATAGTGTTTGTTTACATGTAACAACTCCCTGTTGTGTTTCTGAAGCAATAGTATGATTTTGGCTAACGAATCTGGCTTTTGTATTGTATTGACACTGAGAATTTTTTTATTCTACTCAGTATTAAATGTGACTCGAAGCCCCGGAATAGTCTTTTTATTTTTTGTGGAACGGCCAATTTATATCCCCCCCCTTTATTTAACTTTTTTTTTTTTTTTTTTCTCCCCCATCCTGTTCATCTCTCCTGTTCAGAAGAGTTTTGATAACAAACTGTCAGATTGTTTTCAATGAGCAACACTGTGGTATTGTAATGAACCTGTCCTGTGTCTCTATTTTGGAAAAATAAAAGCCATGTTTTGTTTTTTTTTTTTCTTTCCTCTCCAATTTTGAAAGTGTTTTACAATAATAAATATAAGAAGTTTATGCTTATTTTAGATTGTTTCTGGTTTTTTTTATTAATAAATTGGAATGGTTGAACAGTGTGTGGGTGTGTGTGTATTTTATACATATAAGAACGTTTTTTTTTTCTTTTTCTTTTTTTTTTTTTTTTCTTTTTTTTTAAATACAGGGTTTCCATGGAGTCAAGTTTAAAATTAAAAAAATCTAAACTTTAGTCCTTGAAAAGTAATTGAACTCTTATTGAAATGCTCTCGAATGGTTACGATTGTTAGTTTCCGTGGTGGTGGTGATCTTTCTTTCGCTACTCCAAATATAATTCGCTGTATTGCGACTACAAATAAGACCGATATGCAAAACCCCTGTATTTAGTAATTACATTTTTAGGATATGCTGTTAGTTACGTGACTGTATAAATTAGAATCGGTTTTAAATTCTAGAATTGGAATCAAATTGATTCTTTTTGGTTTATTTCCTGCGCAAATTCATCTCTATATGTAGAGAAGCAATTTTTTTTTTTACACTTAACAGTTCACCTCAACAATGATAAAACTATAATAAATTGACATTTGGTGATTGATGGTTTCCCTTTTGAGTCTGGTTCCTCTCAAGGTTTCTTCCTCATGCCATCTCGGGGAGTTTTCCTTTGCCACTGGCTCACTCATTAGGAATAAACGTATAAACTAACACAAACTCTATAATCTCTGTAAAGCTGATTTGGGACAATGTCCAATGTTAAAAATGCTCTACAAATAAAAATTAGGGTCCCCTGGTGGTCTAGTGGTTAGGATGCGGCGCTCTCACCGCTGCGGCCCGGGTTCGATCCCCGGTCAGGGAACCAACCCCAGCCACTCTTAGTGCAGGTCCCAAGCGTGGATAAATGGGGAGGGTTGCGTTAGGAAGGGCATCCAGCGTAAAAACATGTGCCAAATCAAACATGCGGATGATCCACTGTGGCGACCCCTGATGGGAGAAGCCGAAAGAAAGTTAGTAAAGTCAGTAGAATCTGGACCTATGGGTGTAATGGTCATGTGTAGACTGACTTTTGGCTTCATAGTTTGAATCAGTGGTGTCCTGCCTGAATCAATCCACCTCTTAATACTATCATTATGACGGAACGGCAATAGAAAGCATCAATGTTACAGAGAAACGCAGTATAACAGACAGGAATCTTATACAGTGAGAATGAATGGCAAAGCAAGAAACCCAATGAACACAATTTAACACGTCTCCTTTCACTGTAGCCACAGCTGCACCACCCACATACATCATCTCTAGCAGAAGCATCGATATTCACCTCGTAATATGTCCGTGTTTCCCTGCATTTTTTCAGTGCATTATGGTTTTTCTGGGTAGTTTTTGTGCAAATTCTATTGGAAAGAAAAATCAGTAATCCCCCGCTTTACCACGGTTCGAATCTCGTGCTCCCGATTTATCGCATTTGCCACATAACTAATTAGTTTGGCTGATTTTCCCGGTCTCGCACGAAGAGCACGATAGACCAAAAAACTTATAGGGAGTTGTTTTAATAGAGTTTTATATTGAAATAATGGAATTTATTAATAAAAAATATAATTATTAATTATAAAATGAAGTAAAAGGTTAATAAAGTACCTAAAAGTAAAGAATGCGGTGACCTGTATCTTTAACTCCGCCTCTTTTTTTGATGTCATAGTGACACCTTAACCAATAAATACAGTACATGTACTCACTATAAATGTGATACAGTATTTCTACCAATTTACACAAAATCCATCTCGCTATATTCTTGCTAATGTTTTCTGTGTCTTTAAAGTGTGCAGGATGATTTACGGCTAAAACAATAAAAACGTGGCGTCCGGGTAAACCACTATATTTCGATCGCTTTATTAAGATTTATAAAGATATTGTAATCAGGCCCGGGTTCGATCCCCGGTCAGGGAACCAACCCCAGCCACTCTTAGTGCCGGTCCCAAGTCCGGATAAATGTGGAGGGTTGTGTTAATAAGGGCATCCAGCGTAAAAACATGTGCCAAATCAAACATGCGGAGGATCCGCTGTGGCGACCCCTAATGGGAGAAGCCAAAAGAAAGTTTATTGTAATCAAGTTTAAAAAAAATATAAAGACGGGTCTCTTAAGTGCACACAGGTTATGTACCTATGCAATGAAAGGACTTGAAGTATCGCTTGAGTGAGGAGGGATATTAAAATTTTTATGTTTTATGTCCTTTTTTCTTACACCCTAGAAAAGAAAAAGAAAAAAAAAGAAGGAATCCAAGGATGCAAATCAGTTTCACATATTTCACGTATTTGATTTCTCGTTAAGAGAAAAACAAAGTTTATAGGACTGTGGTGAAACCTGCGATGTTGTATGGTTTAGAGACAGTGGCATTGAGTAAAAGACAGGAGGTGGAGCTGGAGGTAGCAGAGCTGAAGATGTTGAGGTTTTCGTTGGGAGTGATGAGGATGGACAGGATTAGAAATGAGTTTATTAGAGGGACAGCACATGTAGGACGTTTTGGAGACAAGGTGAGGGAGGCGAGATTGAGATGGTTTGGACATGTGCAGAGGAGGGACATGGGGTGTATCGGTAGGAGACTGCTGAGGATGGAGCCGCCAGGAAGGAGGGAAAGAGGAAGGCCAAGGAGGAGGTTTATAGATGTGGTGAGGGAAGACATGCAGGTAGTTGGTGTGAAAGAGACAGATGTAGAGGACAGGGGGGTATGGAGACCCCTAATGGGAGAAGCAGAAAGAAGAAGAAGATATAATGTTTCTGTTACTCTTTACATTTCTTCAAAGGCATTCAGTAGGATTGATTCTGTCCTTTTCCTGTTTGTAATCTTAACAGTTACCCATTCATATTTCTGAATTATTATCAACTATCTTGAATCATGAAGTGCTTCAGTTGACTGAATCAAAAGAAAAAAAGACTTTTAAAAAAATTGTGACAGAACTAGTGGAAAAGTGTTTTTTATTTTATTTTTATAAGCTGTAATGTTAAAAAAAATTACATTTCAATTGTCCTTTCAATGTTGTCAGAAGTATTGCAGAATCGACTTTGTATTGTAATGGTGATTATAATAGTGCTTTTTTTCATTACAACATTTATTCAATGATGTGAGGATGATTGATTGTATTTCTTCCAACCTGAATATTGTTTCAACAATAACTGAGGGTGCAGAAGTGATGTCGAATAAAATATCAAATTGTAACGTTAAATCAATGAATTTTCAATTTTTTTTTGGTTGAGATCTGTGTTATTTTAACAGTAATTGAGGGTGCAAAAATGATGTTGAAGCTTTGTGACGTTAATTCACTGCAATTAATGTTGAACCATCAACATTGACTAAACATTGTTTAAGTTGTTTAAGTCAATGCTTGCTATCTGGGTGGTTATCTTGCTACCAACATATATAAATACAAATAATAAAAACACAATTTAGTTGTTGTTAGCGAGTAACTTTAGCAACACGTAGCTGTCCGAGTTGTTTAGGAAACTTCCTGTATGGCATGAAACTCAAGAGACTCAAGAGACAAGAGACTCGGTTTCGTGGATCCTATGCGAGTCTTCCCTGATCCACCTGAACCGTGGGATTTAGCAGATCCGTGAGACTCAAATCAGCCGGATCCGAGGGACTCAGTCTGTGTATGTGTGTTTTTGAGATTCATGAGTCCAAGGATTCGGTGGATTCTAAGGATTTAGAAGGACTGTGGCAAAAGCATTCAAAATCCCTGTCACTATGACACAAACTGCAGCTGTTTTTCATTTCCAAGATTGGATGTAGTGCTTTATAATCCGGTTTATTTAACGTTACACCAGAAATGTTGTTAAATGTGTTTCATATTTACCATAAAAACAGCTGAGAAATATTTGCCTTTGACTCATGCAACTTAAGGCCAAGCCAAGTTACCCAGCTATCCCATGGACTAAATGCAAATTGTAAATTACACCATTTAGTTGTTCTAAGTTCCTGTTAGCAAGTAGCTGACTGAGTTTTTCAGGAAACTTCTTGTATCGTGAGAAACACAAGAGACTCGGTTTTACGGGTCTTATACGTGTCCTGGCTGATCCACCTGATCCACTGAGGTTCATGAGCCCACCGATTCAGTGAATTTTAAGGATTAGACGAGTGCCCTCTAGTGGAATTACGTAGCAAAAGCAGGCAGACTCGCTAACCACTTAAAAGACTCGAGTGAGTCCGAAGGATTTGAATTCGGATTTTTAAAAAAAATCTCTATTCTGAACGCCTCGATACAGATTATTTTTTACTTCGGGAACACGTGATGTGAGGGCTGAAATCTGATTGGATAGAAACTCTAATACAAACGTACACTCCTGGAGGCAGTGCATCTGAGAGAAATGAAATGAAATAAAGAAAATTGATTATTGGGAATTTAATACATGTTCATGGACAAAAATTATATCTAAATAATCAATCTTAATGGATATTAAACATTAAACTGTCATCATATTCGGCACATTATTGCACCATGGCGTCATTACACCGATTCGACTCCATGCGGCGCTGTGAGGTAAACTGTCGTAAAAAACCTCTCGTCAATCGCTCCGCTTTGCGGCAGCGTGGCCCGGCCTGTGTTTCATCTCTCTGTCCTTCAGCCCGGCGTCAGGCAGCACCGTGTTCCCCGCAGACATGCCCAAACTAAGCAAAGAGACCAAGCAGCGCCTGCAGCAGGTCTTCCAGTGCGGACAGTTCGTTATTCGGTGGGGTTTCATCCCCACGGTTCTCTACCTAGGTCAGTAAATTAAGCTCGTTGCGCCATGCTAATGCTAATAGCTAGCAGGCTGTTCTGCCTGAGCGTGTTCTCTTTCATCCATTCAATAAAGAGGCTCTGGGTTTGATGGTTCTTGCGGTTTTTTTGTGAGATTGAGATGTATAACTGAACTGGACCTCATGGCTGTGTCTCAAATGGAGCGATAAAGTGCACTTCAGTACAGATAAATAGTATAATGAGTAATAGCGCGTCACAGAAAAAGTGTATTCATGTTCATTAATCTGTTCTTGTCATCTAACCCGTCTACTAACCCATCCATTTACCTTCCTGCCCACTAATCCGTCCACTAACTTACACATCTACTAGTTGGTCCTCTAGACAGGCTATTAACCTGTCCACTTACCTACCTGTGCACTTACCTACCTGTCCACTCACTTGTCCAATAAGCCGTTCACTTAGTTACCGGTCCACTAACCTGTCTACTGGCTGATCCACTAACCCCCTTCACCAACCTGTCCACTAACCCATTCAACTTCTGATCTTCACATTTTTCCAGCAGAGACCTGTGTGTTGGGTAGGGGGGCATGCCGTTCCAGTCAAATCAGTGTGTGTGTGTGTGTGTGTGTGTGTGTGTGTGTGTGTGTGTGTGTG
>JAAIIK010000068.1:4877356-4889513 GCA_014706435.1 Silurus glanis | reverse complement strand
TAGTAATTTTAGTAGTTATAGTGGTAGTGATACTATTAGAAATTTTAATAGTATTAGTGCTAACGTTTTTTTAATCATTTTAATAGTGATAGTAGTCATTTTAGTAGTGTTAGTGATACTAATAGACATGTTAGTAGTGATAGTAGTGGTGACTGCAGGGGAAAAAATAAAACTAAACCAAGCTTATTGTAATGGTTGTAGTGTTAGTGATGATAGTAGTAGTGATCGTGGTAGTGTAAGTAGAAAAAAAAATACAATTTTAACATAGTGAAAGTTTGGACTCACGGCGGTGAACTCGTAGGGCAGACACCCGTCTGAGAAGCCGAGCAGCGGGGTTTCAATTCTCTGATGGTCGAAGTCGCTCATGTTTCTCATTCCTGCGAAGTCCCGGGCAAACTGGAGTTGAAACAGAGCGAGGTGAATTGAGCATCTCACAGCGATCGAAACAATACCCTCGTGTCTTATTACACAGACTAATAATTTCCTGAAGAAGTTACCTGCTCGTCGCGGACGCTCTGGATGTCTTTCCTCATCTTCCTGGCAAAGGAAAACCACTTGTATAAAGACGCGTGCGCTTCGTTCTGCAGCTCTCCTCCGGAGAAGTCGTAGTAATCCTCATCTCCACTGTAGAGCCCGAGAGAGAGCAGGGGGAGCAGGAGCAAGCCCAGATCTGCAGACAGACCCAGAGAGAGAGAGAGAGAGAGAGAGAGGGAGAGAGAGAGAGAGATCAGCAAAAGAGGAGGATGAGAAGAAAAAAAAGGGGGGGGGGGGGGGGGGGAGAGACTCGCAGTCTGGTACCCACAGTGGTGCAGCAGATAGGGCATGGTGTGGTCGGGTCGGGTCGGGTCGGGTCGGGGTGCTCACGACTTCTTGATTGCGTTAAAGCTCTTGAGTGTTTGCACTTTCAGTAATTTCCGAGTAATTTATATAGGCTACCACCTCTAGAGAAAATTCCACAACCCACTTTTTTGTTATTAGTAATCACTCTGATTAAAAAAAAAAAAAAAAAAGAAAAAAAAAAAATTGGAAAAAAAACCCAACCTAATTTTCATATTTTTTTTTTACATCATCTTGGTCAGAAGGGCAGTTCCACTTGCTGTGTTTGGAAGTAGGATTATATTTGAGTAGTTTTTACAGAATTTACACTTTACAAATAAATAAATAAATAAATAAATAAATAAATAAAAAAAAAGAAATAAAAAAATGCTCACTTTTTTTCCCTTTTTTTTTTTTTTTAAACTATTCAGAAATGTCCAACAATGGAATTTCACAAAATTACTGAAGTGATAGGAAAAGTTCATTTAACTACGAACGGTGATAACTTGGATGCATGTATCATGACATCATAAACCCCTGTTCCTGTACCGTTCCTATAATGTTTTAGAAAACGTCTCAGAAGATCATAGGTTCAAATCCCAACACCATTAAGCTACAACTGTTGGTACTTTGGTACCCATCTTTCTAGTCTCTGATACTGATTCATCCCCTATCTTTCTCCTTCTCCATTCATCCACTACTTTTTCCTTTCTCCTTTTCCCTCTCATTCTCTATTTATTTCCTCCCTATCTCCCTTTCTCCTCCTATATCCATCCATTACCACTACCACTCTCTTTCTCTTTTCTCTACCTCTCTGCTTCTCATTGTTTATTCATCCACTACCTCTCCCCTTCTCCATTGCTTTCTTTATGTATCCACTTCCTCTCACCTTTTCTCCTTTTCTATTCATCCACTACCTATTTCCCTTTCTTCTTCTCTATTTATCCATATACCTCTCCCATTCTTCTTCTTTTTACTCTATTCATTCACGATCTCACCCCGTTCTCTTTTTTCCTCTCTATTCATCCTCTATGTCTCTTTCTTCTTCTTCTCTATTCACATATACATCCCTTTTCCTCTTCCTTCTCTATTCATCCACTAAATATCTCCATTTCTCTTTATCTATTCATCCACTAGCTCTCTCCTTTCCTCCTTCTCTATTCGTCCACTACATCTCCCATTCTCCTTCTACTTCTCTATTCATCAAATAATTCTCC
This sequence comes from Silurus glanis, assembly GCA_014706435.1. Classification (NCBI taxonomy): domain Eukaryota; kingdom Metazoa; phylum Chordata; class Actinopteri; order Siluriformes; family Siluridae; genus Silurus; species Silurus glanis. The sequence continues at coordinate 4,887,480 of JAAIIK010000068.1, read as the reverse complement.
CTTTCTCTGTCTTCTTCTCTGTTCATATACTATCTCATTTTTTTCTTCTTCATTCACTACCTTTCTCTTCTCTATTTATCTACTACCTCTCCCACTCAACTTTCGATTCAATTTATTTTTATTTGTAGAGCATTTTAACAATGGACATTGTCTCAAAGCAGCTTTACCGAAATAAAGCAGTAATAAAAATGAATACGGTGGTCCCTAATGAGCCGGTGGCAACTGTGGTGAGGAAAAAATCCCAGGGATGGCATGAGGAAGAAACCTTGAGGGAACCCATCCTCATCACCGAATGTCCATTTATTACGATGTTGAGGTGCAGTGATGGTGATCAAATGCAACCTGTAGTCCTGAGCCATTGTAGTAGACTGTTGACATTAACTACAGTCCAAATCCACCCTCAAAGCTCCTGTGTTACTCTGTAATTTAATGGAACCCCATGTGGTTGATGTACAACCATCACCAGCTGCACAGAGCGACCACAGAGAACCACATCCAGAGGCAAGGGGCCAGAACGAAGTGGGCAGATCTGAGGAGAGCAAAGGGACAGGAACACTGGTACATCAGGAGCATGTTTAACTCGACAGAGAGAGAGAGAGAGAGAGGGGAAGAAAAGAGGGGTGATAGAGAGAGAGAGAAATATGTATAACTATGTTTCCTTATTGCTATATAAAAGTTATAGACACTGTGCAAGACATTTTATTCAGTACCTCTCCTGTTCTCCTTTTCCTTCTCTATATATCCACTACTTCTCCTCATCTCCTTCTCTATTAATTCAGTCCCTCTCTTTCTCCTCTTCTCAGATTTGGCTTTGGACCCCGCTGTGGCTCTGTTCTTCACTCTTGTATTTTTTTGTGCCTGCTTGTGTTTTTATTCACATTTTCTGTTCCAGCTTAACCTTATAACTGCACTATATGGTTGTCTAAAATGATTGACACGCACGTGTGTGTGGGTGTAGTGTGTTTCTAGATCATGATCATAAAATTATTACATGCATTTCGAAAGGGAAGCAAAAAGGATAACATAGGACTAATAAAATAAAAGCAGAACATTTAGATACTCTGGTTATTTTGGCTATTGATTTGAGTGGAAGGAGTTTTCAAAAAGAAGGAAGACCATTACCATAATAGAAAGTGAAAGAACCTGCTCACCACAAGTTATGGGAATCAATAAACATGTAACTCTACTAAACGCCTTCATATTTGTTACTTTCTAATGCTACAGTTTACTCTTGCTATGGATTATGATCACGATTCTCGTAAAAGTTCAGCGCAGACAGTAGTGTCATCTTAACACCATCTCCCTCTGATTTCATAAAGCTGATAGCTCTGGTTTCCTGTGAAACTACAAGTTTTCCGATTATGTCATCTAAAAACGAACTTTTCAAATTGATTGAAGTAATGTGTGATAGCAGAGGAAATAGGAACGTTGCAGAGCACTACATATCCCTGCATGGACACACACTGCTTTGTTTTTTTTGACACGTTTCAGATGCTTTTTCACTCAATTGAGTGAGACAAAAAAATAAAATAAAACACGTGTGCTGGAAAATCTGAAATCACAGCTTTACTGTCAAGGAAACTGTTGCAAAGTGTTGTACTGTGCGTGTGTTTGTTTGTGTGTCCTTTTTAAAGTATGTGTTCGAACATTTTCCTGCTACATACTGATTGTGAAACATTAGATTTTTTTATATGGGGCAAGTGACCCAAAGCTGAGATAATGGGAGTGTTTGAGGTTGATGAATAATCTATCTATCTATCTATCTATCTATCTATCTATCTATCTATCTATCTATCTATCTATCTATCTATCTATCTATCTATCTATCTATCTATCTATCTGAAAACACAACACAGAACACAATCATACTCAGTGAAAACCACAGAAACTGTAGAACTGTACATACAGTCGTGATACTTATAGTGAACAATTGAACAGTTGTGATATTGAGAATTGTAAAATAAATTAATACACTTTCAGTGCAACACAAAACAGGTTTATTATTACCTCACTAAATGTACTAAATGTTTTAAGAGCCACTTTTGGGAAACTGAGCTCTGAGGTAAAACATTCCTCACCATAACCCCCCCCTTTTGTTGCATCACTGTCTTTTGTTAACGTCCCGAAATAACTTTTTTTTTTCCTGCACTTTCCAGGGGTATCTCTGAGTGATGAGGCAGAAAAAAGGAAACACCACATGAGAAATTCCATTTACAAAAAAAACACACTTAGATATAAAGCTCATGTTCATTTGCGTGCTGGATGGTTCACTCACCACCGAATTTACTACAGATTTTTGGTGAAGAATGACAATTTCACAAATGCTCAGGATCCTAAAGACCAGTACAGGTTAAATATTCTCTTAAAATAGTAAAGATTTGTAGCTTATCATTAATGGCAATTGTTTAAACTTTCTTTCGGCTTCTCCCATTAGGGGTCGCCACAGCGGATCATCCGCATGTTTGATTTGGCACATGTTTTTACGCTGGATGCCCTTATTAACGCAACCCTCCCCATTTATCCGGGCTTGGGACCGGCACTAAGGTTTATGCAACCCTAATGGCTGGGGTCGGTTCCCTGACCGGGGATCGAACCCGGCCCGCAGCGGTGAGAGCGCCGCATCCTAACCACTAGACCAGGCTAAAACTCAACTTGCAAAATTAAAATTCCCATATATTTTTATTTTTAGTCTTTCAGTTAGAAAGCTGCTTCTTTTTCTTTCGGCTTCTCCCATTAGGGGTCTCCACAGCGGATCATCTGTGTCCATACCCCACTGTCCTCTACATCTGCCTCTTTTAAACCAACTACCTGCATGTCTTCCCTCATCACATCCATAAACCTCCTCCTTGGCCTTCCTCTTTTCCTCCTTCCTGGTGGCTCCATCCTCAGCATTCTCCTACCGATATACCCCATGTCCCTCCTCTGCACATGTCCAAATTATCTCAATCTCACCTCCCTCACCTTGTCTCCAAAACGTCCTACATGCGCTGTCCCTCTAATAAAGTAATTTCTAATCATGTCCATTGTCGTCACTCCCAACAAACTCCCTCAACATCTTCAGCTCTGCTACCTCCAGCTCCACCTCCTGTCTTTTACTCAATGCCACTGTCTCTAAACCATACAACATCTCAGGTCTCACCACAGTCCTTTAAACTTTCCCTTTTACTCTTGAAGATACTCTTCTATCACAAATCACTTCTTCTATCACTCTTCTCCACCCACTCAACCCTACCTGCACTCTTCTCTTCACTTCTCTAACACACTCTCCATTACTTTGCACTGTTGACCCCAGGTACCTGAACTCCTTCACCTTCTCCACCTCTTCTCCCTGCAACCGCACCACTCCACTGCCCTCCCTCTCATTCACACACATGTAATCTGTCTTACTCCTACTGACTTTCATTCCCCTTCTCTCCAGCATGTACCTCCAACTCTCCAGGCTTTTCTCAACCTGCTCCCTTCTCTCATAACAAATCACAATATTATCCGCAAACATCATAGTCCAGGGAGACTCCTGTCTGACCTCGTCCGTCAACCTGTTAATCACCACTGCAAACAGGAAAGGGCTCAGGGCCGATCCTTGATGCAGTTCCACCTTCACCTAAAAACCAGTCTGTCGTTCCTACTGCACACTTCACTGCTGTCACACTGTCCTCATACATGTCCTGCACCACCCTCACCTACTTCTCTGACACACCTGACTTCCTCATACAGTACCACAGCTCCTCTCTCGGCACCCTGTCGTACACTTTCTCTAAATCCACAAACACACAATGCAACTCCTTCTGACCTTCTCTATACTTCTCCATCAACATTCTCAAAGCAAATAATGCGTCTGTGGTGCTCTTCCTCGGCATGAAACCATACTGCTGCTCACAGATGGTCACCTTTTCTCTCAGCCTGGCTTCCACTACTCTTTCCCATAACTTCATGGTGTGACTGATCAACTTTATTCCCCTGTAGTTACTGCAGGTCTGCACATCTCCCTTATACTTAAAGATCGGTACCAGCACACTCCTTCTCCATTCCTCAGGCATCCTCCCACCTTCCAAAATCTTGTTAAACAATCTGGTTAAAAACTCCACTGCCATCTCTCCTAAACATCTCCACGCTTCTACTGGTATGTCATCTGGTCCAACCGACTTTCCACTCTTCATCCTCTTAATCGCTGCTCTCACTTCCTCCTTACTAATCCTATCCACATCCTGCTTCACCATCTCCACACCATGCAACCTTCTCTCTCTCTGATTTTCCTCATTCATCAGCTGCTTAAAATACTCCCTCCATCTTCTCATCACACTCTCCTCACTAGTCAACACATTTCCATCTCCATCCTTTATTGCTCTAACTTACAGCACATCCTTCCCAGCTCGGTCTCTCTGCCTGGACAATCAGTACAAATCCTTTTCTCCTTCCTTAGTGTCCAACTTTTCCTACAGCTCCTCATATGCCTTTTCCTTGGCTTTCGCCACCTCCCTCTTTACCTGCTGCCGCATCTCCTTGTACTCCTGCCTACTTTTCTTATCTCTCCGTCGAACCCCAATTCTGTTTCTCCAACCTCTTTCTCCTTATGCTGTCCTGCACTTCTTCATTCCACCACCACGTCTCTTTGTCTTCCTTTCTATTTCCAGATGTTACACCAAGTACCTTTCTAGCTGCCTCCCTTATCACTCTGCAGTAGTTGCCCAATCATCCAGCAATCATTCAGTTAGAAAACAATGCTTTTATTTTATTTTTTTATACTAGAAGTGCTAATTTCTCAGTTGTTCTTAGTTATTTCGGAACAGTTTACAAACCAGAAATGAAATTCTCAAAAAACGACTTGTTTAACCTCCACATCATGTAGTCACTTGTGTACCTCGTAAAAGCATTTTCTCGTTATTTTGAACAAAGTGGTTTGTTGCATTCATTTCATTGATTGTGTACAATTGTCTGCTGTTTCCTACATTATCAACTCTTTGTCATGTTTATCAAAATATTTGATACTAGTTTTACCTGAATAGTTTTAACCCCCAAAACATGTCAGCATCAGTTCATTATATGTAATTGAATTCAAAATTTTTAAACCAGTTGTCTTCATCTGTCAAGCTTAAATTTCTATTCAACTTTTTATTGTAAATGTATCTTGAATTGATTAATTGTGCAGATGAATCTTGAATGTTTAACTGAATGTGTTAAAGAACTATTAATGATTAAATTCAGAGATTTTGCTCATTGGCGTAAAAACTAATCTACAGAAGCTCCAGCTATTAAACTTGCATTAAGAAGGATGTTCTGTGACTACTAGTTCAACAGTAAAAGACCTGGGAGTTATTTTACAGCAACATGTCTTTTGAAAGTCATATCACACATATTACAAAAACAGCCTTTTTCCACCTTTTTGCTGAAATATTGCTAAGCTAAAAAACATGTCTATATCTGATGCAGAGAAGCACGTCCATGCATTCATGACCTCCAGACTGGTGTATTGTAATGCATTACTAGGTGGTTGTCCTGCATCATTAATAAACAAGCTACAGTCCAGAATGCAGCAGATAGAGTTCTCACAAGTTAAGTCAAGTTTATTTCTATAGCGCTTTTCACTCCAGACAAAGCAGCTTTACAGAATTTAACAGTTAAGGTGAACTGTGGCGACTGTGGCATAGAAAAACTCCCTTAAATGTTATGAGGAAGAAGACTCAAAAGGGGAACCCATCCTCATTTGGGTGACATCAAGAGTGTGATCATAAATCTTTAAACAATACAGAACACTGGAGAGTGAATACTAACATGAGCACTGGAGTGTAAGATTATGAGTAATGTTCTTTCTACAGTCTTTTACAGTCATTTGTGGTTATAAAACTAGGACCTACTGAGAAACTACTGTGTCTGAACACTGTCAGGAAGACTAGTTTAGGAGCTAAATGTAAGAATGCTCTACCACCTTTAGTGGACTTTGCTATTCTAGGAACTACTAGAAGTCCGGAGTTTTGAGATCTCAAGGAGCGTGATGGATTGTAGCGTGTTAGAAGACTGGATAGACAAGGTTGAGAAAATATCACCATATAACCCCAATCTTATCATCCCTACACTGGCTACCTTTTGAGTTTCAAAATGTCTACAAACTATTGCTGCTTACCTACAAAACCCTAAATGTTTCAGCTCCCATGTATCTGTCTTCTAACACGCTACAATTCGTCACGCTCCTTAAGATCTCAAAACTCCGGACTTCTAGAATTCCACTAAAGGTGGTAGATCATTCTTACATTTAGCTCCTAAACTAGTCTTCCTGACAGTGTTCAGACACACTCTCCCAGTTTAAGTGCAGATTAGAGACGTATCTTTTTAGCGAGTCCTACACATAACACACATCACACATCATAACCTTGTGCTCCAGTACATCTGATCACATCACATTATCAACTTGTGCTTGTTAATATTAAGAACAGCAGCTACGCTAATTTCTCTTCACTGCTTCTCTTTCTCTACCCATCCCAGGGCATCCTGAGGTTGCGCCAGCTCCTGTTGTGTCCCACCTCATGAAGATTATGGACCTTTAAAGAAGTAGATGCCGACCCCACAAACATCCCGAACCATCTAGATATGTATCAGTGCCATTTGGATGCCACTTCATGTAGAGTTTGGACATTGGACCTCTTTGAATGTTTAAAGGTTCTGGCATGGAGTAGTTACTGTTGGATTTATGATGATCTCGAAAGTTATTAGCCATTTTATGAGTTTCTCAGTAGCTCCTGGTTTCACAACATCACCTGGCTGTATTAGACTGTAGAAAGGACATTACTCCTAATCATAACTCCGGTGCTCATGTTAGTTCTCTCTCTTCAGTGTTCTGTATTGTTTTAAGATTTATAATCACACTCTTGATGTCACCCAAATGATCCTGGGTTCCCCTTTTGAGTCTGGTTCCTCTCAAGGTTTCTTCCTCATATCATCTAAGGTTTTTCCATGCCACAGTCGCCCCAGGCTGCTCATCAGGGATAAATGCACGTCATTCCCTTTTATTCTTAAGATCTATAAAGCTGCTTTGAGACAATGTCCATTGTGAAAAGCGCTAAAGAAATAAACTTGAACTTGACCGTCACTAATGAAGGGAAGTGTACAGCATCAGATCAACCAATGATCAACTAATTCTCTAAAACACCAAATTAAAATTTTGGAAAATGGAGGAACTACCAGGGAACAAGTGAACACTAGTACAGTACAGTACAGTAAAAGTGTAAATCCTGTCCAGTGTCTTGCAATCAATATCCCACATACAGTATTGTGTTCATTTGTGCTGTTGAAATTCATAGATCATTGTAATTCTCACCGTAGTTTACATCAGGAAATACTGAAATACTGACAACATGCCTAAACATTTTGATGATCTTATTTGTAAACAATGACAAAAGGGCTGCTGATTGTAATGATTTGTTCATTGACACAAATACTTACTTTTGATAGAGATGAACTAAGGATTTTGAGAAAAGTACAGGCTTTTGCAAGAAACCCATTGTGTGGTGCAATGAATGTGCCAAATGCTGTGGACAGATCAAGGAGGATAAAGGCTGATGAGAACTTGGGAGATCTAGCAGCATGTAACTTCTCACTTATGGCCAAGACTGCTTTAAAGCCAGACTGGTTGAGATCTTCCAGGTTGTTCTGTGAGAGGTGGAGAAAGTTTAAACAATGCATTCAAGCATTTTGGATGGAAAAGGGAGAGTTGATCATATTTCCTGATGTCTGAGGGATCGAGAGTGAGTTTCTTAAAGATGAAAATAACCCTAACTCTCTTCAACGTGTTAGGGACATGACTAGCTGTTATGGAGCCATTGATGATGGTAGTGATGATGGGGAGGACTTGTGACATCTTGTGAGATGGTCTAGAAGATTGTGGAAGCTATTGGATCTAGTGGGCAGGTGATGAGATGGCATGATGAGATGATTTGCAGGATGTCTTCCCATGGGCAGGTAAGGGATGGCCAGATCTTCCCATCATAGAAGGTGGCCAAAACTTCAGCTGTCAGGGAGGATGAAGCAGGAGGGGCTGATGGGTTGAGCAGATTGCATGCATCTTGTGCAAATGTTTCCTGATGTTATTTGTAAAAGGATGAAAATTCAGACAGGAGAACATGGTAGATAAACATTCCTTTCCTGATTTATTCTTCTTTTACTGTTATAATAAGCTCCACTCTTCTGTGAAGGTTTTCCACTAGATTTTGTGGCATAGCTGCGGAGAATATTGACTACTAGCAGATTATTTTGTGACTCTCAGCACACCAATCTATTAATAGAATGATATTAATGAGTCAAACACCGATTGATACCTATTACAATAATCATGAGCCCAAAACTCTCATTTCAACAACAATTTCACAATTGTGTTGTGGCGTGTTGTGGCGAGTTCAAGTCAGAAGATTCTTATATTATTTATTCCTCTCAAAATGTTCTGCTTGCTGTTGAACTGCCGCTTTTCTGTATGTTGGTGCTAAGTAGACACCGCCTAACCTGATTGGTGGCTTGCTGCGTGTTTGACCAGTAAAGTTTTTATCCACTCATAAATAAAAAGGAACAACTGATTTCACAACATGTAATTGGGTAAAAAGTAAAATATTTGACTTTGAAATTTGTGTAGTAAAAGTAAAAGTCTCTCCAAATAGAAATACTTCAGTAAAGTACAGATACATGAAAAAGCTACATAAGTACAGTAATAAATTACATTTACTTTGTTACTGTCCACCACTGCCAAAAAGATGCTACTGTCAAAGACACTATATATACTGTATATCTATTTTATTAGATTCAGGTTTTTTTTGCTTGTTGCCATGTCTTATAGGGTGATTTTGTTGAAGGATTCAACATAAAAAATCTATTTTAGAAGCACAAGGTTTATCAACAGGTGGTTAAGGTGGTTAAGGTGACATAATGTTGTAGCCACTTTCAGGAAACCTGAAGCTCGGGAAGGTTTTTATTTATTACTATAAATCCAAACCTTAGAAAACATCAACTACAATGAATCAGCAGGGAAAAATGTAAAAAGCTGGCAGGCTCACTGGAATGTGCAAATACGGATAACATTAACTGAACACTGCACCCTGTAATGCAAACCCCATTCCTTCATGTTCCCATAATCGGAAATAATAATGCTCTGTTTCTGTGACATTTCACGAACACTCGGGTGAAGTGAAAAAGCCCTCTATGTCACACACTTACTGATTTATTAGGGACAATTCACCAAGGCAGATGAACAAAACAGATTTTCAGTGAAGGCTTTTGTTTTGAGAAGTAGACTAATATTAAACTGGTTAAATACAGTTCAACTGATACAAACCTGCAACTTATAAGGTGTTGCATATGAATGCATTATAAAGGTCTACACTGCTAGTCTACTGTCCTGTGGCTCATCTGCAGAAGGTTAATGTCAGCATGTTGGCAGATTTTTTTTTCTTTTTTTCTTTTTTTTTAGAGGAAGAAGTATTTGGTGTGAAGGAAAGTTTCAGTAGGTGCAGCAAGGTCAAAGATCCCCGAATTCATCACTTTCACTGTTTCTCTGAAACGAAGACTATCAGCCACTGCTCAGAAATCATGTTTCGCTAGAACTTCCCTGCTTACACACACACACACACACACATACACACATTTTCGAAAAAACCAAGACGCTTCACTTTCACACCATCTCTAACAGCTACTTATCTGAACTCTGAGGCTTTTGGAAAATGTAATTCTCTTCAGGAGCTCGGGGTTTCATTTTATTTGCCCTCAGACACACATGGGCTGTTTTTTTCTCTCCTGAATTATTGCCAATGTTTTTTTTTTTTATCAAAATTGAGACATAATTATATGTATATAAAAAGAATTAAATATGCAATTAGATATTTTAAAGCATGCAAATACTTTGTCTAATTTTACCGTTTCTTTGTTTATTTACAACATTGTTTTTTCTAAAAGCTCTGAACCTCCTGGCAGAGGAAACCAGGCTTTGAGCTGAAATATTCTAGCAGCACTATGTATGTATCTATATTATGTGATGTAGCTCTTTGTCGTTTTATGTAGCACCAGGGTTTTGAAGAAACGTCCCATTTCACCATGTACTGCGCCAGATATATATATATATATATATATATATATATATATATATATATATA
>JAAIIK010000068.1:4855311-4876956 GCA_014706435.1 Silurus glanis | reverse complement strand
TATCTATATATATATATATATATATATATATATATATATATATATATATATATATATATTTGAAATGACAATAAAAGCTTCTTGACTTGACACAAAAAAATCAGTGATACACCTCCAGATGTTACAGTAGGTTTGAAGGTTCTTGTATGCAGCTCCTTTTTATGTTGGTCAAAATGAGGATTTTGTCTCACCCACAGTGGTAAATGTAGTTCTAATGATGTTTGGTGAGGTTGCATTTTGTGAGCAGTTCTTTGGAACCAGATTTGCTGAATAAGTGGAATTTAACAGCTGATTTGGAAAATCAAAACGAGCTGAAAATTTTACTTGGGTGTAGGACAGGAAATTGTAGTTGTGTAATGATAAACATATTGGCACTGGTTAATGGTATTATTATTATTATTATTATTATTATTATTATTATTATTATATTGTGTCCAGTGTAATTCATTAATGTATTTAAGTTGCTTTTTTCACGTAGCTGTAATTTACTGAAGTATTTTCATTTGGAGTAACATTTACTTTAACTTTACTACATTTCAAAGTTAAATATCGTAATTTTTTACTACATTTTGCGAAATCAGTCATTCCTTTTAAAAGAAAAAAAAAACTGGCCAAACCACCAATCAGGGAAGAGCACGTGCTCTGTTTTAAACTGGTTTCAAAAATGATAATAGGAACATTATAGCCATAATAAATTATAGTACTTTGGATACTTAAATACATTTGAAAGCAAATACTTTTGTACTTTTACTCAAGTGAAGGTTTAAAGGGCCACTTTTACATTTTACTGGCGTCCTATTTTACCGACTTTAACTCAACTACATGCTTTGTGTACTTCGTCCACCACTGATTGTGTCTGGCTGACCTGGTTTGGAAAACAATCAGAAAGTATTTCAAAAGGACAGAAATAAGTACAGTATAGACTATAGAGTAAACAGTTTGGTGTGTTTCTGTGAACTAAGATGTTTGGATGCTTTCTGTCATCCCCCTTCTTTCACATGTGCAGTCATTTTTGTTAATCGTGCAGTAGCTGGACCTTTATGTCCAGAGCTTCTATATGTGTTATACCACGTGGTGATCGCTCACTGGTTAAGACATTGGTGGACTGGAAGGTCAGAAGTTCAAATCCTAGCATTTCCAAGCTGCCAGTGTCTACATGTTGAACAGGAAGCTGTGACGCCTGAGTCAGGATTTTTTTTTCTAGTAGTCTTTATCGTGGTACTGCTTTTTAAGAGCAAATCATGCAGTAAGCTGTAATACATTATATCTGTATGATTTTACATTATATTTCCAAAAGTATTGCACCCCAGACCTCCTCACCTCACCTACATCAGTACTTTACTAACACCGTTGTGGCTGATGAACACTAATGTCCACAAGAACACTCCAAAATCTAGTGGAACATCTTACCAGAAGAGTGGAGGGAATTCTAAGAGCAAATTGCAACTAAATGTGGAATGCAATGGTCAAAAAGCACATACAGCACCATACTTATGACTATATGTTCGCAATTTTTTTGCCAATATTGTGTATTTTGTTTCTATTGTCATCCTTAAATGTATCGTCTGACAAAGATATCATACATAGCTCTTTTTGGTCATCATAATAATTTTGTTTGAATTATTGCGGTTGATTTCTAAATAGTTCTGATCTCTGAGTTCTTTTGGGATTATTATTCTTATAGGATTGTTGGTTTCCTCTCATTTTTCAGTGCTCTCTTCATCTCTCTTTATCTCTCTCTATCTCTCTTTATCTCTCTCTATCTCTCTCTCCCTCTCTCTCTCTATCTCTCTCTACTCTTTGCTGAGTCAAACATGTTTCTGAGGAACCAGTGATCCTGGCACTTTCTTGCCTCATTTATCCCTACCCCCGGATGCCTTTTCTTTCAATTGAAGACCACTCACTGTTGCTGAGGATGGTTTCATCTGGACAGCCTAAAGATCCATGATGTTACTGTGGATGGTTCCACTCATGAACCATGAAGAAGGGTTTGGACTGTAATTCATATAAATTCTGCTTTAATGACTTAGGACTTTGATGAGTTTTACACCATAATCAGTTTTACACTTGAGCCTCCACCAGTGACCCGCTGATAACTTCAACAATGATAGAACTGTAATAAATGGACATTCCATAGTGAGGATGAGGATGGATTCCTTTTTGAGTCTGGTTCCTCTCAAGGTTTCCACCACATGCCATCTCAGGGAGTTTTTCCTTCCTTTTTCCTAAACTTGTAGGGGATAAGTTATAAATTTGAATTTGATTTGATTAATGTTTTTATTTCTGTTAAAGCTGCTTTGGGATGAAGTCCATTGTTAAAAGTGCTCTACAAATAAAAAGGAATTGAATTGAACTAATTCTAAAAGGCTGTCATTAGTAGCATGAGTTCAGTTAATGCAGAAAACCTAACTTAAAAAAAAACTGAGTGAAGCTAAAACTGGTGATTGTGTATTTCCCCAATTTTTTTCCGAAGTTTTTGAAAGATGATGTATCTTGCTAATGTGTTTTCCTCTGTAGTCAGTGCTCCCTGTAATAAAAAAAATTGAGACACAATTATTATTCTTTATATCTCTTCTTTTGCATAGATGGTATAGGAGAAGTTATGTTCTTAATGTAAACTTTAATACATAAGAGGTGATAGTTTAGTGGTTGGACCAATCAGTTCAAATCCCAGCCAACCAAGCTGCCGCTCCTGGGCCCCTGGGCAAGGCCCTTAACCTCATAAGCTGCTCAGTTCTATATATGAGATAAATGTAAGTCGTGCTGGATACGGGCATAAATGTAAATGTATGCAACATTATTACAGTACATTGAGTATACTGCAAGGTACTGGCAACCCTGCTGCTATTATGCTACTGTTGATACTGTTGATACTGTTGATAAAAATATAGCAATGTACTGTAATTTATTGTAAGGTATTATTACAGTAACCTACTCTAAAGTTTATTAAAGTGTGAGAACTGTCAGAATGAATACAGTAATCTACTGCCAACGCTCTGTTTTTTTTTTTATTGTTTATTTACAGTGTAATCTTCCCCGCATCCCTGCTTTTACTCTGATCTCAATGTAGACTGCTCTTAACTATTAAATAACAAATAACCATGCATAATAATCTCTTTTTCTCTCTCTTTCTCTCTCTCTCTCTCGCTCTCTCTTGACACATGCTCCTGAGATACTGGTGACCCTGTCCCCTTCTTCATTCCAGACCTGCCCGATCCAATATGATTGATGGCTGAAGTTCTCTTTACTAGAAGACCACTCACTGCTGCGGAGGATGTTCTCCGTATGTACAGCCTAAAGATCCGTGAGGTTTCTGTGGAGGGTTAAACAAAAGAACTAGAAAGATGGTAATTAATATGAAAAATGCATCCATAAGTAAACACCTGATAACCTCAGCAATGATGAAACTATTGAATGGACATTCAGTGTGAGGATGAGGATGGGTTCATTTTTGAGTCTGGTTCCTCTCTAGGTTTGCTCCTTATACCATCGCAGGAATATTTTCCTCCTTTTTTCTTCTCTGGCTCACACATTAGGGATAAATGAATTCATGAAAAAATGTAGTTTTAAATTGAATAATCACATATATTCATAGATTTTTGCTATATCTATATTAAAAAAATATATAATTTTATATATTATTATTGTTATATGTGTGTATGGTTGTGTGTACATGTAAAACCACTCAAATTACATTTAATATTATTTTTTAAAAGCTCCAAATACCTCTAATCCACATTCCCATCTTATTTTTAATAGTCATCAGACTTCTGTCTATTTTATCTGGAGTAAAGGCCTCACTCTCGAGCTGTTTGTCAATTGAAGGGACTTCTTTGACTTCTTTGTTATTTAAGGGACTTCTTTGACTTCTTTGATGGTGGGAAAGTCCCTCTGAATGCTATGCACGAGTATGCAACTCTGATATAATGAGACATAACACTGTGGTCTAAAGGTGTGCAATGGTGTGAAACCTTTGAGCTAAACATGTCAGGAAAACATTGTTACTTGGTAACGTGGTAAGATCTAATACTCAGGAACCCAGAACCTTCTTTGGTGTACTTTATTGTGTGTTTGTGTGTGTGTGTGTTTTGGCTGGGTACTCAGTTTCTGTCTGAGTGTGTGAGTGGATTTAAAAGATACAGGAATATGGGGTTTACACAAGACAGCCTGGATATCCCAGACTATAGATGGCAACAAAACTTCCTCATTAGGGGTTGATCTGGTGTTTTGGCTCACTTGTTTTTTTCTGTTTGAAATCACACATTTAAATACCACACAATTTCCTTATTATATAGCAGAACTTTGTATATTTATGGCATTTGGCAGACACCCAGAGCAGTTGAGTTTAAGAGCTTTGTTCAAGAACCCAGAAGTGGTAGCTTGGTGGTGCTGGGCTTTGAACTTGTGACCTTCCGATTCAAGGGCCAACACCTTAACTACTGAACTACTATGTCCCTGTTCATGCAAATTGATGAAGTTACTTGCATTAGAGACAAAAATATTGCTTTGGAGCATTTCTTGAATCATCCTTAATATTTGCAAACCAGTAAGGGTGTTTCTCAAAAACCCAGCCATTAGGGTTACACAAGCCAGTGCACTCTTAGTGACGGTCCCAAACCCAGATAAATGGGGAGGGTTGCATCAGGAAGGGCATCCAGCGTAAAACGTGCCAAATCAAATATGCGGATAACAAAAGAGAATTTCATACCAGATTGGTCGAGGCCCGTATTACCAGCGTTATCGTTAGTCAACAGGGAACCGGTGGAAATTGGGCTAAGGAGGAGAAGGAGAGGAGGATGACGAATACAGAGACGGCAGGAAAAGGAGAAGTGTAGGAGAGTGGAGGTTTGGGTTGGTATTTTAAATGTTGGTACTATGACTGGTAAAGGGAGAGAGGTAGCTGATATGATGGAGAGGAGAAAGGTAGATATGTTGTGTGTTCAGGAGACCAAGTGGAAAGGGAGTAAGGCCAGGAAAATTGGAGGTGGGTTAAAACTGTTCTATTATGGTGTGGAAGGAAAGAGAAATGATGTAGGGGTGATTTTGAAGGAAGAGTACAGAAAGAGTGTAGTGGAGGTGAAGAGAGTTTCTGATAGGGTAAACATGAAGCTGGAAGTTGAAGGCGTGATGATAAATGTCATCAGTGCCTGTGCTCCACAAGTGGGTTGTGAGATGGAGGAGAAGAAAAAATTCTGGAATGAGTTAGATGGAGTGGTAGAAGGTGTCCCTAGGAATGAAAGTTTGCTGATTAGGGCAGATTTAAATGGGCATGTAGGTGAAGGGAACAGAGGTGATGAGGAGGTGATGGTAGGTATGGCTTTAAGGAGAGGAATATGGAAGGGCAGATGGTGGTAGATTTTGCTAAAAGGATGGAAATGACAGTGGTGATACTTATTTTAAGAAGAAGGAGGATCATAGGGTGACGTATAAGAGTGGAGGAAAGTGCACACAGGTGGATTATGTTCTATGTAGGAGATGCAACCTGAAGGAGATTGGAGACTGTAAGGTGTTGGCAGGGGACAGTGTAGCTAGACAGTCTCGGATGGTGGTCTGTAGGATGGTTTTAGAGGTGAAGAAGTAGAGGAGGAGAGTGAAGAAGAATAAGATGGTGGAAACTGAAGGAGGTAGACTGTAGTGTGAGATTCAGGGAAGAGGTCAGATAGGGGCTCAGTGGTGGTGAAGACGTGCTGGATGATTGGGGAACTACTGCAGAAGTGATGAGGACTTGGTACTTGGTGTGACATCTGGAAATAGAAAGGAAAACAAAGAGATGTGGTGGTGGAATGAGGAAGTGCAGGAGAGCATAAGGAGAAAGAGGTTGGAGAAACAGAAATGGGATCGACAGAGTGATGTGAAAAGTAGGCAGGAGTACAAGGAGATGCGGCAGCAGGTGAAGAGGGAGGTGGCGAAAGCCAAGGAAAAGGCATATGAGGAGCTGTATGAGAAGTTGGACACTAAGGAAGGAAAAAAGGATTTGTACCAATTGGCCAGGCAGAGGGACCGAGCTGGGAAGGATGTGCTGCAATTTAGAGCAATAAAGGATGGAGATGGAAATGTGTTGACTAGTGAGGAGAGTGTGTTGAGAAGATGGAGGGAGTATTTTGAGCAGCTGATGAACGAGGAAAATGAGAGAGAGAGAAGGTTGGATGGTGTGGAGATGGTGAAGCAGGAAGTGGATAGGATTACATACCAGATGACATACCAGTAGAAGCATGGAGATGTTTAGGAGAGATGGCAGTGGAGTTTTTAACAAGATTGTTTAACAGGATTTTGGAAGGTGAGACCATGCCTGAGGAATGGAGAAGGAGTGTGCTGGTACCGATCTTTAAGAATAAAGGAGATGTGCAGACCTGCAGTAACTACAGGGGAATTAAGTTAATCAGTCACACCATGAAGTTATGGGAAAGAGTAGTGGAAGCCAGGCTGAGAGAAGAGGTGACCATCTGTGAGCAGCAGTATGGTTTCATGCAGAGGAAGAGCACCACAGATGTATTATTTGCTTTGAGAATGTTGATGGAGAAGTATAGAGAGGCTCAGAAGGAGTTGCATTGTGTGTTTGTGGATTTAGAGAAAGCGTACGACAGGGTGCAGAGAGAGAGGAGTTGTGGTATTGTACAAGGAAGTCTGGTGTGTCAGAGAAGTAGGTGAGGGTGGTGCAGGACATGTATGAGGACAGTATGAGAGCAGTGAATTGCATTAGGAACGACAGACTGGTTTTTAGGTGAAGGTGGAACTGCATCAAGGATCGGCTCTGTGCCCTTTTCTGTTTGCAGTGGTGAATGACAGGTTGACGGACGAGGTGAGCAGTGTGACAGGAAGGAAGGTGTACAGGCACAGCCTCGGCCGCACCTGTGCCATAGCATCCAGCCCCAGAGGGCTGCGAACATGTCCATTAAGCTCTGTAAAATTTCTTTCAGATCTGCTCCACCACGTTGGGGTTGAGTCACCATTCCCCGGGCCTTAGTCCTTGTCTGCCTTCTTGTTCAGATAGCCCGGGGTATACACTGCCCTCAGCTTCCGCTGGGCCCACAGGACGATCTGATGTGCCAGCTTGTACAGGAGGCATGAGCACAGACCCCCCTGGTGGTTGATATAGGAGACCACAGAGGTGTTGTCAGAACTGACCAACACAATTACAAAGTGAAGCAGGCTGTCCTAGGATGGTTCAGGCGTACTGACAAATCTTTTTATGCTGAATTTTTCCAGGTATTAGTTACACACTGGGATAAGTGTATAAATGCAGAAGCAGAGTATGTTTACAAATAAATGCAGTTTCCAATCCACTTCCAGTTCCAATAGTAGAAATTTGTAACTTTATTTTATAAACTATAAAGTCCAGGTTTTACTTGAATGCCCCTTGCATACTGAATGAACTTTCATTGTCACCCAGATGAGGACGGTTTCCCTTTTGCGTCTGGTTTCTCTAAAGGTGTCTTTTTTATACTAATCATAATGTACCAATACATTTATTTACTTGGCAGACGCTTTTGTCCAAAGCAACCCGTTATACAGTATTTTAGTCATTGTTCAAAATAGTAAACACTAGAACAGAAAGCTAAAAAGGACATTAATATGCAGTGAGATGCTCAAAGAAGACATTTGTTTTCAGTTGTTTCTTGAAGATGATGATTGTAAGGGATTCGGTTGTCCAGATGGAGTTTTGGTGGGTAATTTCCCAACAGGATACAGTGAAAGAAAAGAGAGTGATTTTGTGCCTCTAATTTACTGGTACAGGCTTCTGGACGACAAGCCGATATTAATCCATATAATCCAAGGATTATAAAATTAATCATCATAAAGTCAAACATTTCTGAGAAATCGGATTACATTCTGAAAACCTTCATTTTTTAAAACTATACAGACAACACAGGATGCAGGAGTTTATAAGCCACACAATACAATTCACAATTTACGCACAATTTACAATACGTCCAAACCTTTTATAATCTTATTGTAAGGACCATTTAGCACCAACACCAGGGACCTTTTTCAGACTAAAATTTCCCTTAGTTATTATTGTAGCTCAGTTATATGTTAGATTCACCCATCAAACATCAGAATTGTACATTCAACATAATATTCCGTAGTCATCTAGCATGTGCTACTGCACACGAGCCAGCAAGAAAATTCAGAGACTGCTTGTAGTCACTCCAGCCCATGGAATTTTCTGTGACAGACTGACCCATAAAAGAAGGGAAAAACTATGTGGCCCTTACAGAAAAAAGTTTTAGGACCCCCTAGGTTAGTGTTAGCTCAGTGGTTAAGCTGTTGGCCTTCGGATCGTGAGTTAAAATCCCACCAACACTAAGCTGCCTCAGTTGGATAAATGTAAGTGGGTCTGAATAATTGTGTCTGCCATAATTGTGAAAGATTTTAATTTGAATAGTTTGTTGAAGATTGTTTTTTCTGCTTTTGTCTTGTCAGTCATTTGGTGCTTACATGTCAGCATACAGCTGTATTACTCTTCAGAGCTCTAACACAGGAAGCGTAAGCAAATGTGTAAAAGCAGTAAAAATAACTTCAGTGACAGCAGTAACGAGCATCACAGAGGAAGAAATATGAGAGGGACGCCCACTAGTGCTATTTGGGAAAATGAAGACACGATATACTCTCAGTACACATGTTTGCCCAAGCTACACACACATACATACATTAGTCTGATAATATTACGCCAAAATGACGTCTTATGTTCATTTAATTTCCTCTTTTTGCTCTTTTTCTTTCTTTCTTTCTTTCTTTCTTTCTTTCTTTCTTTCTTTCTTTCTTTCTTTCTTTCTTTCTTTCTTTCTCTCTATTTCTGACATCATTAGAGATTCCTTGGACTTTTGGAGGTTTTGATGTATAGTTTGCATGCATCTTGTGGCTTCCCCTTTGCCTCCTTGCTACATTAGAATTCGAATGGTCTGTCCCTTGCTAAACATTCTCACTCACTATTCATAAAAATAACCTTAGAGGGATGTTAGTGGTTTGGATGTGCATATGTAATATCCAGACAGAGCGTTCCTTTCAGACTGCATGATCTCATTTTTTGAGTTTTGAAACACAGTTCCTATAGAACTGCTATAAAAAGGCATGTGGAATTTTGGTACTGTAGGATGTAACTCTTTACAGTTTGCCTCCCATTCTTGACAATATTGAGTCATCCGATCTGTGGATTTTCACCAATTGTGGATAGTAACGAAGTAAATGTAAATGGTTACCGTACTTGAGTAGCTTTTTCACGTATCTGTACTTTACTGCAGTATTTATAATTGAGGAGACTTTTACTTGAACTTCACTACACTTTAAAGTCAAATATATTACAAATATCAGTCATTCCTTTTTATTAGTGAGTGCAATAAAACCTAACTGGTCAAACACCCAACAAGCCACCAATCAGGGTAGAGCGTGTTTTGATTGCTACCTGGTGGTATCTTCTTAGCACAAACATACAGTTCAGCATCAGTTCAACAGCAAGCAGAACATTTTGAAAGGAATATATGATAGAAGAAACTGCTGACTTTAACTTGCCACAACACTCGTGGCCTTGTTTGCTAAATTTTTATGATAATGATAATTGAATAAATATCAGTGCTTGATTAATTGATATCATTCTATTAATAGATTGGTGTGCTTAGAGTAACATTAAAGTCTTTTCACATAAACTAAGTTGATTAAGCAAGAGTTTTGTGACAGGAACATTATAGCCATAATCTTCTTTTGGCTTCTCCCATTAGGGGTCTCCACAGCAGATCTTCCATCTCCATACCCCCCTGTCCTCTACATCTGCCTCTTTCACACCAACTACCTGCATGTCTTCCCTCACCACATCCATAAACCTCCTCTTTGGTCTTCCTCTTTTCCTCCTTCCTGGTGGCTCCATCCTCAGCATTCTCCTACTGATATACCCCATGTCCCTCCTCTGCACATGTCCAAAACATCTCAATCACACCTCCCTCACCTTGTCTCCAAAACGTCCTACATGCGCTGTCCCTCTAATAAACTCATTTCTAATCCTGTCCATCTTCGTCACTCCCAACGAAAACCTCAACATCTTCAGCTTTGCTACCTCCAGCTCCACCTCCTGTCTTTTACTCAAATTATAGCCATAATAAATCATAGTAATTTGGATACCTAAGTACATTTGAAGGCAACTACTTTCGTACTTTTACTCAAGTGAGTATTAAAAGAAAGCACTTTTATTTTTTACTGGAGATATATTTTGAAGTAGAGTGTATCTCTACTTTAACTCAAGGACATGGTTTGTTTAATATGTGCTTCAATTATGAGTCTGGATATTAAACTCTTTGGCACATGGATCCTTATTCTGTAACACACTATTACAAAAACAAAAAACACTGTCCAAACTGATGTAAGCTGAGAGGATGTGAGCCAAAGGAAACACTCAAGGACATGGTTTGTGTAATATCCGCTTCAATTATGAGTTTGGTTATTAAACTCTTTGGCACATGGATCCTTATTCTGTAACACACTATTAAAAAAACACTATCCAAACTGATGTAAGCTGAGAGGATGTGAGCCAAAGGAAACACTGAATTTTTTTGAGTCAGTGAGAACAGGAGAAGTGTGAGGGTTTCACAAAATTAGTTAAACATCATTGGAAATCCGAAAGGATTCATTAAAAATCATGAATTGAAAGAAATCAATAAATAAAATGAAAAATCAGTTAATAAAGGTAAAGATGAGCTCCTAACACTGTTTTCTGGACTTTAGTGACACTTGTATTCAAAGGATTGACATCTTCTGCTAAAAACATGATTAATCCATCATCAGGCTGACTGAACTTATATTTATTAAAGAAAAAATAGATGACATTTTATAGAGGTGATTTTTTTTTTTTTTTACAGCACAGTGCAATTCTTTCTTTACATGTTTCAGCAATGTTAGTAAGCTGGAGTCAGAGCACAGGATCAGCCATGATATAGCATCCCTGTGGGGCAGAGGTCTTGCTCAAGAGCGGCAGCATGGTGATAGTGGGGCTTGAACCCCTTACATTCTGATCAGTAACCCAAAGCCTTAACCACTGCACTACTACTTTCCCTATAGTGTGACTTACTACCTTTACATTCGATTTTATCAGACTTCTAGTGGATTCTATTAACGTTACATCAGTTTAATTTCATCAGTGTTATGTATTTGGTTGAAGTCAAGTCAAGTCAAGTCAAGTTTATTTCTATAGCGCTTTTCACAACAGACATTGTCTCAAAGCAGCTTTACAGAAATCAACAGTTAAGTTGAATGGTGTGCATTTATTCCTGATGAGCAAGCCATGGCGACTGTGGCAAGGAAAAACTCCCTTAGATGTTATGAGGAAGAAACCTTGAGAGGAACCAGACTCAAAAGGGGAACCCATCCTCATTTGGGTGACATCAAGAGTTTGATCATAAATCTTTCAACAATACAGAACACTGGAGAGAGAGAACTAACATGAGTACTGGAGTATAAGATTATAAGTAAATGTTCTTTCTACAGTCTTTGGTATAAAAGTAGGAGCTACTGAGCTCAACATTTGTGATCATCACAGATCCAGCAACAGCTTCTCCATACCAGAGCCTTTAAACACTCCAGGAGGTCCAATGTCAAAACCACACATGTAGTGGGATCCAATTGGCACTGGTACGTCTCTAGATGGTTCAGGATGTTTGCGAGTTCGGCATCTACTTCTTTAAAGTCCATAATCTTCACGAGGTGGGACGTGACTGGAGCTGGCCATTTATATTTTAGGTGCATTGATAAATTAATACCGCAGGCTGAATTCATCTCTGGTAAACACTTTATTCTGATTAGAATTGCAAGGACCTGTTTGTCTGTGGTGTATAGACACAGCCAGTTCTAGACTTTTGGATGCCTCAAACCTTTTTTTAATATAAAACCTGTTATTAATCAAATCAAATCAAATCAAATTTTGTCACATACACATACATACAGAATACGACATGCAGTGAAATGCTTTTTACGACGGTCCGGCATACAAGCATAAAAGGGAATGGGATATAAATGGAATAGAATGAGGAAAAATAAACCAAAAATAAAAAGAAGGTATATAAATAAAAAGTATAAACTATATATGAAATATATGAAGATATATGTGAAAATATGTGAATATACAAGGATGCGTATGACAGTGGAACAGTAAAATTTAAGGTGATTAACGTGATTGTCCTTAAAGTGTCTGTGTGCAGTATGGTTTGGTATAAAGTGGCACTGTGCTGTGCAAGTCCTGAGTTAATGTGACAGTCCAGAGTAAAGTGTCACTAAAGTGTCATAGTGCAAAAAAGTTGTGCAGAAAAAAGATGGAGAGAGAGGTCCAGTTCTAGATCCTGTGTGTTTCCTGGTTTAATCTCCGAATGTCCTGCGGGAAGAATCTTCTCCTCATTCTCTCTGTGTTCGCTTTCAAGGAGCGGAAGCGTTTCCCTGAACGCAACAAAGAGAAGAGTCCATTGTTGGGATGGCTGAGGTCCTTCACAATCTTCCTGGCCCTGGTCTGGCACCGCGTGCTGTAGATGTCCTGCAGGTTAGGGAGCTCGATGCGGATGGTACGGTTACCCTCTGGAGGGCTCGCCTGTCCTGCATGGTGCTGTTCCCGAACCAGGAAGTGATGCTACCCGTCAGGAGGCTCTCTATGGTGCAGGTGTAGAAAGTCTTCAGTACCTGAGAGGGAAGTTTAAAGTCCCTTAAGCATCTCAGATGGTACAGACACTGCCATGCCTTCTTCACCAGGGTGTTGATGTGACAGGACCAAGACAGGTCCTGTGTGATGTGAACACCTAGGTACCGAAAACGGTCCACTCTCTCCACTGGGGTCCCGTTTATGTTTAGCGGTTGGTATGACCGCTCCTGCTTCATGCTGAAGTCCACTATTAACTCCTTAGTCTTAGTGACGTTCAGGAGAAGTTTGTTCTCCTGGCACCATCTCTCCAGATTTTTAATCTCCTGTAGGTAGGCCGTCTCGTTGTTGTTGGAGATCAGGCCCACCACAACAGTGTCATCAGCAAACTTGATGATGGTGGTGGAGTTGGAAGTGGCCACACAGTCATATGTGTACAGTGAGTACAGCAGGGGGCTCAGAACACAACCCTGAGGAGCTCCAGTGCTGAGGGTGAGGGTGGATGAGGTGGGTTTTGCTCACCCGTACGAGTCCCAGGACCTCCAACTTTGAGGTGAGAGTAGAGGGAATTATGGTGTTGATCGCTGAACTGTAGTCCACAAACAGCATCTTTGCATAATTCCCTTTTCTGTAGTCCAGGTGGCTCATTGTTGTGTGTAGAAGATTTGCGATGGCGTCCTCAGTAGAACGGTTCTGGCAGTACGCGAACTGTAGAGTTGGAGCAGTCGTGACGGCAGCCGACCTCACCGGCGCCATCTTGTCATCATTAGTACTTGTATATTTACTTAAATGTGCATATTAATTAAACTTTAACTAAGGTAAAAAAAAAAATGTATATGAAAAGTCATCTGGACCAGCTCTTATTCCTATTCCTTAGCCATGGCTAACTAGCTGCGATTGCTATTTTATTCACAAACTTTAACTTTTTTCTTAGTATGTTGAAAGTCAGCTCCTGACGCAATTTCGATTGGCTCGGATTCAAAGCGGCATACATACGCGAATTGAAGGTCTTAACACAACACGGTGTTCGTGCTGTTTTAAATAAACCGGCTGCAAATAATGATCCATCTTTAAACACAGCTGAAGCGAATCAGCAGAATAATGCTCAGTTAATTTAAATATTACATTATAGTCAAAAATACATGATGACAGCTCACATACAATAGCTGCATCATGAGCTGCAGCCCCTGGAAAATGCATTGCTTTTGGCACCAACAGGTCATAACGCAGAATAGTTGGATTTCATTCATCACTGTACACAGACTCTTGATGTATTCGGAGGCTGGGGACCCACATTTAAGTCATATTAACTGGTTCAACTTCAGGTAAGTTATTTTTTATCCAGTGGACAATGAGCCTAATCCTACGCTGCCTGTCTTGAATGGTAAACTAGTGTATATGTTTGTTAGAGTTATGGAGGCCCCGTCAATTGCTTGTAGCTAGCGCCAGCACGTATCCTATGTAGAGAATACCTGGTGTGAGGTAGGAACACACTCTGGAGAGAACAGAAGAAGAAGAATAGCCTTTATTCAAATATACATTACAGGACATTGAAATTATTTTCTTCGCATATCCAAGCTTGTTCGGGAACTGGGGTCAGAGCACAGGGTCAGCCATGATACAGCCCCCCTGGAGCTCAGATAGTTAAGGGCCTTGCTCAAGGACCCAAGAGTGGCAGCTTGGAGATACCAGGGCTTGAACCCCCAACCTTCCGATCAATAACCCAGCACCTTAACCACTGAGCTACTACTCCCCATTTCAGTTTATTATGCACACACATTCACAAGCAAGGAAATTGATACTCAGTCTATCTACTCATGTTTGTAGGAGCTGTGATGAAACCAGAGATCCCAGAGGAAGCCCCTATATCCATACCAGTAGGGGATTGAACCAGTCAGCCTGGAGATACTCGCTGTGCTGGAAAAGGAAATGATTTAAATCATTGTGTTTTAAATAAATGATGTCTTACTTGTTCTTTTAAACTGATTCTTTACAGTTGTCAATCCTTCTGAATCAAACCCAAGCTTGTGTGCTGTGTAATATGTAGTATGTAGTATGTCTACTACATCTATTGTGTGAGATGGAAGTACCACAGTGATGCATGAGTAAGCAAAAATTTAATAATTATCATCATGTGAAAATGGTGTAGTTTAATGAAGTGCTATTGTGTAAACTGTTTGTTTGGTAACTTCGGGACAGTCGCACTGGATCTGATCTGTCGTGACTCACAAGCATCAAGTTATGCAATCAGCTCGCTCGTGACATAATGATGGATACAATTAAAAAAGATGCGAACAAACACCAAATCTAAAAGCAGCAAATAACAGCAGCAGCAATTAATCACATTTTAGTCACTGTTGTGGTTTTCAGCGAATGCTTTTGCATTTGTACACCAATGCATATGTATATATATATATATATATATATATATATATATAATTTTTTTTAACCAACACTGTTATCTTGCTGTGTTTCTTCATTGTTTTCAATGTTTGTACAAATAATTTATGCATATAACATTTAATTATTATACAAAAACTGAATTAATTATATATTCTAGTTCTTCTATCTTCACAAATGTACAAAATATCTGTGTATTTCTTTAAACAAAAATTGTCAAAACAATGTTGAATTGAATTGGGGGTGAGGCAGACTGATCACATCTTTTCTCCTGTTCTCCATCTTACACAAGTTCTTCTGTTTATTTATCCAATTTGGACTCCACAGAACATTCACTGTCCAATTACTGTGTACTACTCACTCTCCACTGTTCTGTATTGTTAAAAGATTTATGATCAAACTCTTGATGTCACCAACATGAGGATGGGTTCCCCTTTTGAGTCTGGTTCCTCTCAAGGTTTCTTCCTCATTACATCTAAGGGAGTTTTTCCTTGCCACAGTTGCCATGGCTTGCTCATCAGGAATAAATGCACACCATTCAACTTAACTGTTGATTTCTGTAAATCCGCTTTGAGACAATGTCTGTTGTGAAAAGCGCTATAGAAATAAACTTGACTTCACTTGACTGTGTTTAGTACAGGAGTTTGTTGCATAGGAACATGCATGTGTCTCAAAAACCATAAAAGACTAGTTGTTTCCACACATTTCACAGGCACTGTGTGTATAAAATATTGATGGGTGTTTAAATTTATATTGTTCATCAAAGAAAGAAATTTGAGAATTATGATTTATTTTGGTTAGAGAACAAAACCACTCATCTAAGAATTTTTTTTTTTTTTTTTTTATTAAACAAAATTTTATTAATTAATAAATGATATATATATATATATATATATATATATATATATATATATATATATAAATGTGGGAAGCATCTGCACGGTCACATACATTGATGTGTATTTTTCCTATTTATTTTTTATATTTTGATAAATACTTTATTGATATCCAGAGGGTCCCTGGTGGTCTAGTTTTAATCAGTGCAGCACTTCACTGCAGTGCCTCACTAGAGGGAGCTAAAGCACTAAAATCTCTCCAGACCGTCAGAGCAGATGCAGTGCAGTGATGAAGAGCATTCTCTGTCCATGTAATAATGAGGTGAGAGCTGCTTTTGCACTGTTCTTGTACCCACATTATCTTTCCTGTAAATTTTCTCTAATGTCTACCTCCCTCACAGCTTATTTTCTTAGGTCTGTCTTGTCTTACCTCCGAACTAGTCTCCTCTGCCTCCTTCGCCCTCTCCTAATCACCTTTCTCTTCTTTCCTCACATATCTGTCTCTTCTCTAAAAATAATCATTTTCTAACATCTGCCTCATTTAATCTCATCTCCTTACGTCTTCTCACCTCTCCTCCCGTCTCATATAATCTCTTTTCAGCTTCTCTCCAACGTCCTCACATATCTAGTTTATCATAACTCTTCATAACTCAATTCTCTTCTCATCTCACATGTTCATCCACTTACCTCGTCTCACAGCTCCTTTATTATAACAACTCTTCTGATCTCATCACATCACATCTCATCTGATCTCACATTTACCTCATCTCGCATGGCTCCTTTATCAAAACTCTACTTATCTAATCTGATCTCCCACTGTACCTCGTCTCACATGTTGCCTTCGTCATAAAAACTCATCTCGTCTCATCTAATCTCGAATCATCACGACTGATTTTTCACTCAACTTATCTCACTTGTCTCCTTTATCAAAACAATTATTTCGATCTGATCTGATCACATCTCATCTCCCATTAACCTCGTCTCATATCTTCTTTTTCATAAAAACTCATCGCGTCTCATCTCATCTCATCTCATCTAATCTTATCTCCCATTTACCTCACCTCATGTTTTCTTTAACACAATTCTTCTGATCTCATCTCATGATATCTCATCTGATCTTCCAATGACCTCATTTCGCATGTCTTCCTTCTTTTATCATAACAACTCTTCTCTTCTCATCTCATCTTTTCTTCACATCATCTCCTTGTATCTCATCATATCATTTCACAGCTCACATCTCTCACTTTCCTCTCCTTGCATCTTCTCATCTCATCTCCGTGTGTCTCATCTCACCACAGTCAGTTATCATTTCTCATCACATCACACCTAATTATATCACTTCCATCTCTCATTTCTTCTGTCTTGTCACTTTTCTCCTTACATTACAGCTCATGTTGATGTGTTATTGCGCTCCTCTTCTCTGTTCCCCTCACCCTCCTCCTCTTCACTCTGTATCGGCCACTGTTGACCTGAAATTGTATTTTCTGCTCTACTTGCCACTACTTTCTTTAATATTTAATCAAGATATAGTTTGAGGAGCTCTCTCTGTGAGTAAGTGAGGTTGTGCATGTAAAAGTGGCATAAAGTATGTGTGTGTATGTGTGTGTGTAGCTGAAAGCTGGGGATGGGAGTTTTATCACCATGGTTTATAGAGATAAAAAGACTTTCATCAGCAAAAGTGGCTGAACATTTTTTTCTTCTTCCTCTCAGTTCGAGTCGCACTCTGTAAACTCAACAACAGTTTTGTTCACGATTTTCCACAGTTTTTTTTTTCCAGTTAGCTTTAATTAAAACTAGTCAAGTATAATTAACCTGATTACCCATAGCAAGAAGACCTTTTTTTTCCATCTATAATTTGACCAAGCTCTTGGTGGAATTTCACCTGCATGTTCTGCTGTATGAGTTCTCAAACTAGAAGCATCTTTCAAATATAACACACAGATATAACACAGATGCTGGGTTGACCAGAATCACTGACATACGTTTGAATATATTTTGTCCATAAATATGTATGAAATTATTCCCAATATAATACTCTTCATTTCATAGAGTTTCTCTCAGGTGTGTGGCTGTTTCTAGGAGTGTAGTTACATTGGAGCTACATTGGATCAAAAGAATCTGTCATGAGGCCTTCAAAAATAAACAATAAAGCTTACAGTTCATGCTGCTTGAAGTTGTTGCTTTAACCAATCAGATTTAAAGTTGGCAACACCAGGGCCATCTAGCAGGCGTCCAATAACCACAGCGTTTTTACGTCCTTTAATTGGACGGTCAGAGAGCGCACCAGTCAGAGCTCGCTACCCGCATCTGTAGCAAACTGTACGAGCTCAAATATATTTGTGTGGATTTAATAGCTACACAATGCAGACAGAGAAGAAGAACTTGATTTGGTTGAAGATACACTTACAAGGACATTGACAAGACGGAATTTTAAAGAAAAGCTGGACTTCGTCAGGAAAGGTCTGCCCAAACAGTTCAAAACAGTTGTTAAACTTTTTCATGAACTGTTTATACTTTTGTGTTTTCTTACCTGTAGAATTTGAACAAAACACACAATTTGCCTTTATTTCAAATCCCCAGGAAAACTGTAATCCACCGGAAAAAATGCAGGGAAATTTTATGAGGTTAATATTAATGCTTCTGCTAGAGATGATGTACAGTATGTGGGTGGTGCAGTTGTGGTTACAGTGAAAGGAGACGTGTTAAAATGTGTTCATTGGGTTTTGTGCTTTAGTGATAAAATTCATTTTAACTGTATGAGATTTCTGTGATGCAGCGCTCTGTTATACTGCGTTTCTCTATAATATTGTTTCTATGTAAGTTTCTATAACCGTGCCGTCATAATGGTGATATTAAGAGGTGGCTTGATTTAGGCAGGACACCACTAAAGGCCTGGACATATCACATGTAGGTATGCTGTGAGATATATCACTGTCATAGCCAACGTACGAGAGAACATATAGTAACCTGTATTATTTCACATCTAAACGACAGGTGAAATTAATTCCTATAATTGTTGGAATGTTGTAGTTTTAGATTAGGATTCAGAGCCTCTCTAGTGTCAGTTGACTGAATTTACGTGAAAAAACAAGAACAAACGAGTGGATGGTGCAGGAACTGGGGCCATGAATATGTTTAATAGATTAATGGCCTCAATTTACAGTTTTAAACAATTTTCTGCTAAAATGATATTCTTTCCAAGACACCCTTCATTCTGTAGAAACTTCTTCTAGAAGAATATGCCCTTTAACAGTGTGTGTGCTGGAGCAATGAAGCTCTATATAGTATGTATTTCTTCGATTTTAGAAATGATATAACTGTGAAATTCTTTTCTAGTAATAAAAAACTACACAGTTCTATACAGAAGTATACAACGTGTAGCTCTTTTGTCCCCTCGGTGCAGGATGTGTCCAGTGTGCTGCATGTTAATCAGGGAACCAGTGCAGTGTGTGTTTCAGGATTACTCAGCTCCTCCGTGTGAGCCAGAGCTCTGCCTTTCTCACCTTCGTCTAACATCTTGCAGGAGAATGTGATTAGATCCGAATGGATTTCGTTAATCTGGTTACGGTGCGGTTCCAGATCTTGGAAAAGTTTTTGAGGCGCACACTTAAGTTGTATTCTTACTACCCTTATGCTTGTATAATTAGAATTACAATATAATGGCTGTAAAATTATACCTGTATATTTTTATAAAATGATTATTATCCTTAATATTATTACGACTGTTAAAATAATTAAGATTTTTAATAAATGAGAATATTGTATCCTTTTATTTTAATTATTAATATATACATTAAATATAGAGAACTACACAACAAGAACCCTACACTATTTCCTTTTAAAATAAATGTCATTTGAAATAATTATTTCCTTGAGATGATGCTTATAGGTATCATGTCTGGAAAAGCAACACTTCCACAACACTTCCATACCGACCTGCATGTCAGATGGCAGAGGAAACAGAACCCTGTATCATAAAAAAAAAGAGTTGTTAATGTGTGCTGGAGAAACCGAGACGTCTAGTGCTCTCGTGGTGCACTCGTACCCCTGCTGCTGTAAACCGATGGCTCCAGTTTCCACACAGCATGGTGTTCTAGCCCGGGGCTGGCATCCATTATACACATTACTGAGGTTTAACAGTCATTTAGGGTCTGCCTTTATGATTCCCATTACTGTGTAATGTACAGTACGGTAAACGCTCCGAGATATTAAAGTACCGCTTATTTTATTAACAGCTCTGGTTGTGTGTGTGTGTGTGTGTGTGTGTGTGTGTGTGAGGGCATGTGTATACTGAGTGAAATGGGTTGTTATGGAACACTGAATGCGTTTAGGAACGTTTTTCTTTCTTTAGCTGAAAGCTACATTTTTTTAAGCAGAGACATTCGCGGTTCTACGTTAGCGGTTTGAACTGAAATTACAAAGGCGCATTACAAAGGCACAAGAAGGAGATTAAAATATGGCTTTAACATTTGGGGGGGGGGGGGGGGACAAAGAGGCGGTGAATGAACAATATAAAAGAGAAGTCAGAGTCGCAGTATGCTATAGTAATGCAGCCTTAAATCAGATGTTATTGGATTTCCATAACAAGGAGATTGCAGCTCTAATATCACTGAACCCTCATAAAGTCGACACAATGCTATTGTCGGGGGCTTTCATGGCCCTCTTGTCACCTAACACCATTGTATTGCACCTGAAAAAAAGACAGGACACTCCCAGCCCTCCTTTTTTTCCCCCTCTTGCCCATCCCCACCCCATACTAAACCTCCTTCTCTCCTTCACATTTCCACCAGTGAATCCCTCATGTTCATTGTAATCCCCTGGAGTATCATCTACAAAGCTGCTGTATGTACGGGGGGTATTTTTCACTTTGACAATGCACACAGATGTCACCTGGTTCCAGCCATTCTGCTCCAGGAGAACTAAAGATATCAGTTGTTGGTAAGATCATGCCACAGTGGGAGTGTGTATCTATGTGAACAAACTGCTTTTACTTTACATTAAGTATTACAAGTCTTTGAAATAATACACTGTCCTTTACAGAGGAGAATAAATACTGCTTTAGAACATTCCAGGTTTAGAAGCGTAACTAAGTTTCTAAAGTAAAAAGTAGCCTGGGCTCAGCATGGTTGTCTGTTTAAAGGCTTGGCGCTATGAATCATTTGGTCGTACTACAAAGTATTTCCAAACAACCTTGCATATTTAAGCAGGGCTGTCTGTCAGGATGTGTCAAAACATAACATATGTTGTATATATGGAAAAGAGCCTCAGGGTTTAAGCAACATCTCAAACCAATTGGAAGGACAATACAAATCAAACCAACCAACCAACCAACATGCTAAACCTAAGTCAGATCACTGAGACCCCAACAAACCAAATCCTAAGCAGACCCCAAACCAGTACATTTATAAATCCAAGCCAAATCTGAAACTATTTACCACAGCCAATCTAAACCAGACCTCAAAAGCATTTCCCCACACCAGATCTACAATCCATGAAAGACCTGAAACCATCACAACCACTAAATCTCTAAATCTAAACCAGAATTCAATGGATCTGCAAGTCTAAGCTGGACCCAAAGGCCTCTCCCAAAGCCACATTTCAATATAAATAACAGAACAAACCTAAAATTCTGAACCAGAACACCAAACTTCTAATGTTACCACAAAACCACCTACACACCAACACATCTACACACCAAATCTGCAACACACACCAACACATCTAAACACCAACACATCTACACACCAAACCATCTACACACACCAACAAATCTACACACCAAATCTACAACACACACCAACA
>JAAIIK010000068.1:4832609-4843827 GCA_014706435.1 Silurus glanis | reverse complement strand
TATATAAATAAAACATAGCTATATATATATTAATTAGCTATATATATTAATAAGCTATATGGGTAGTGTGAGACAGTTCTGGTTATGCTAATACATAACTAATATAGAACTAGCTAGCTAAATTGCTGTTAATATTCTGTGAGGTATGATAGCCAGGATTAAGACATTAATTGTAGATCTGCCTATATACTTAATACTGGAGAAGCTAAATACAAATAGCTTCACTGCTTGATAGCGTGTATATTGCTAATAAAATATCATTGCTAATGATATTTAAGAATTTTTAATAATATGCTGTTTCAGTTGCTAAACACTCTCTATTAAGATATCCTAGCTAACTCGCTTGTATGCAGGGTTCTCTTTTGTGGACATTATGAATCATGTTTATGACGTTTCACATGCTCATGGTTGCCATGCTAACCGGATATAATAGGGATATAGGACGCGCAAGAAAAACAGGTGTAAGGTATTGCTCGGCATTAGTCGCAGGACCGGAGGAGAGAAAAAGCAAGGGAGGGGCGATGAAACGTAGAGGACGATGAGTCCTTGAAGAAGATAAGGTCTGATTGTGTGTGTGTACAGTGTGTCTGCTGCCAGCCTGTGTCTGCTCCCATGCACTTTCATGTGAATACTGGATTTGCGTTTGATGCCTTTTCCTTGTCGGTATTTTTCGGCCTGAGTAGCCAGTCTGTATGCTTCAATTCCCTCGCAACCCAAACACTGTCTGCTGCGGTCGCTGCCAAGCTTTGTGCCCTCTGCCCACAGCAAATCAATAAAGAGCTGAGCCGACACACACACACACACACACACACACACACCTTTTAAACTGCTGCCAAAACAAAGCCCACACATGCTTTAGTATCCTCAGAGATGACTGTAATCCAGCAGATATGATGTTATGATGATTTGCTCTCTCTTTTTCTCTCTGTCTCTTTTAACTTCTGTTTATTTTATTTTATTTTATTTTAACAGCGTACTCTCACCTGATTTAAATCCTTTGACCATGATGGACCAATTTTAATCCCTCGTTCCACAACAGATTTGAACAAATTCTTGTTTAAATGCATGACAGAATATTCCTCAATCAGCAGACGATCCAGCTGCTTTCCCCACACATTAAATACGAAGTAAGGGATAAAACACAAAAGCGGGGGAATCACCTACCAACCAGCTACCATGCCCACCGTAAAATATTTTTCACTAACAGTGTAACCGTCATCTATTTTTGTTTTTATCCGATTATAGTTACGTTGAATGTTGTGGACCATCTGCAAAACATGTTCCATGATATCACTTCCACTTTAGCAGCTGTTGCATTCCCTGATTGTTCTCACGCCAATCTCTTTTTCCCTTCTGGAAAGTTAATAAAACTTGAAATAGTGTATGCAGATGAGAACCGCAACATTCTTCCAAGAATGTGTCAGAAAACCTAAAGATACAGCAAATATACAGCTGAAAGTGATAACACTGGAGACTCCTTCCAAAAATCTTAAACATGCATAGAAATCATCTCATCTCATCAATCAGCATAGCAACAGTTATTTGTTTTTAATGTATTTATATGCAGCGTTTTCAGTACAAGATCATGTGTGAGGAATTGAAGATCTTCTCAGGTGTAGTTGTGTTTATTCTGATATGGCTGCCATAATTACCTCCTTTTTTATTTAATACTATCTTCTACTACACCAGAGTTTGGAATGAGGGTTTTACTCTGATTCACTCTGGGCACACAGTATATTTGAAACTGTATGCACATTACTGGAGATGTAAAAGACTTGTGACTGAGCGTCTGGGACTCCAGGAGACACAATTCAGCATTCGTCTGCAGTTGTCTGTGGGATGCAATGTAATACATTTGAGCATATTATTAGTAAATTATTAACATTTATTCAAATCATTCAAATCTTTTTAAAAAGTGATAAAAATTGTTGTTTTTGTATAAAATATTTAGACTGTTTATTCACTTTCATCATTTATATTTTCACTGTAAGTGTCTGCAGGTCTGAACTACATTTTCTAATTTTTTTTTTTTTTTTACAACTTTTAATTAAATTCATTGGCAGGTCATGCATTTCACACCTAGACATACAGTGTCTAGGTCTCCTTTCAATGAAGCCACAGCTGCACCGCCCGCATACATCATCTCTAGCAGATTTTCCTTGCATTTTTTTTTTTTTTTTTATGCATTACGGGTTTTCTGGGGATTTGAAATTCTGGGTAATTTGGGTGTTTTTGTGCAAATTGTACAGAAAATAAAACTATAATATATAAAAATATAAAAAAAAAAAAAAGAAAAAATATATAATTGTTTCTTGAAAAAGCTTAACAGCCGTTTTCAACTGTTTTGAAACAATATCCATTGCTCACGATATCCAGCTTTTCTTGAAAAGTCCATCTTGTAAATGGGCTTGTAAGTGTATCTGTGACTGAATAAATTTCTTTTCAAATCAATTTCTTTTCTGTCAGCTTTTGTGGAATAAAAACACAGCTATTAAATTCACACTGATGTATTTGAACTTTGTGCAGTTTTCTACAGATGCAGTTTTTGAGCTCTGAACAGTGTGCTCTCTGACCCTCCAATTAAAGGACATGAAAATGCTGAGGTCATTGGACGCCTGCTAGATGGCCCCAGTGACTCCAGCTGACAATCTGATGGGTTAAATCAACAGCCTTCATTCTTATGTATTTTATGCTACCAAGCGCCCGAAGTGCTTCTTTCGGAAGACCTTATGGCAGATACTTTTGACCCTGGCAACATCTGATTCGATAGAAACTCCAACGTAAACAGACACTCCTTGCAGCAACACACCTGGAAAAAAAAACGCTATTATATGAATTTGAAATCTGTTTAAACAAATGAGGTCTGTTATACGATTCATCATGACACTGTTGGGTTTGCGTATGTAGAGTACTGTGACTGTGTTTAGTTCCTGATGAGCAGCGAACATGTTTGCATTAATAAGTATGATCTTTTTATGTCTTTTTGAGCTGCATATCTAAATATCCGCATCTGGATGAAAGAAAAGACCCACCAGTCACATGATTTTTCTTTGTTAAAGCACAAACTAGGACTAAGCCACAAGTCTTAAGATCATTCAAGCTTTGTAAAATTTGTATCTCTATTCACGTATGTATTTCTGAATATTTAGGACATATTAGTTCCACCATATTCAGTCCGAGTCATGTGTAATCAGATCTATAATAATATATAATAGTACCCCATGTATTGAATTGCGGATGAAATCGCAGTCATTTTAGCATCACAGCATTTATATAATCTTTGATCTAGGTACAATATTCATTTTTTTTGCCATTCCGATTTTAGCAACTGTCAATATCGCCCTTAATTTGCTGTCTACATTTAAAGGTGGTTTTGTCAAAGGGCTCCATAAACACTGTGTACACATGTACATGGTCCTACATGCCTCTGGCTCTGCTGTTTGTATAGACATTGGGTTTAGGGTTTAGAGCACTTGTTTGGTTTGGTCATATCACATTCTCAGTCTATAGAAACTCTACTGTACTGTTTAAATAGCATTTTAACTCCGCTTGTTTTTATTGATTGTGTCCCGACAGCAGTCACCTGACACCGTCCCCGGACCCAGCACTGGCGTTCACACCAAGTCCAAGGTAAGCTTCACCTCAGGTCACTTTTCAAATAATACCTTTGTGTTTATCTTCACATTTACCCCTTCTGGACCATGTTTATGGTTAATGACAACAAAAAAACACATTTTTTTTTTAATTAGATTTGTTTATTAATAATAAAGAAAGGTTAAATGAGATTATACAAAGTTCAGCCTTATATAATTGGGATTTGGTACAAATCTGTTCAGGTTTATATCGGTTCTTTTTAGTTTGATGCTGAATGATCATGTGAGGTTTAAAGGTTATAAAGTGTAGAGCTAAAAAAAAAAAATATACAGAAGTATTATTTAGCATATTCCCTGTGATGTATAGCAGTAAAATGCATGTGTGTATGCAAGTGTGTGCGAGTGTTGAATTAATTTGGACTGCAGTAAATATAAACAGTCTGCTACAATGGCTTAGGACCATGAACAGTTCTGCATTCAAGCACCTATTACCGAACAGTACACCTTACCAATAATGGAACTGTAATGAATGGACATTTGGTGATGAGGACGGGTTCCCTTTTGAGTCTGGTTTCTCTCAAGGTTTCTTCCTCATACCATCTCAGAGTTTTTTCTTGCCCCAATCTCCACTGGCTCACTCATTAGCACTAAACTTATAAGTTCAACCTCTTTATCTATGTAAAGCTTTTTTTTGACAATGTCCACTATACAAATAAAAAATGAATTCATGTGAATTTAAAAAAAGCATTAAGTCATAACCACGAACAGCAGCAACAACAAGCCAAAAAATTAACTGGGGTTATAATGAGATTCCAATTGCAGAATACTACATAAATATAAAGGGTTAGGTCAATTAAAGAGTGTTAAAATATGTTAAATAAATCTAGCTATTTTTGTTTACACATTAAAGTGATAAACTTTAATTAGAGGTAGCTATATTAGTATTAAAGGTACCGGCTTTCTTTGGAGAAGCTTAGCAAAATATACACAGCTGCCTAACTAACAAAGCTGTAAATTCAGGTGTTTGATCTCTAGCTATCTGTCAGACATTTTTGGTTATAGGAGTACATTGCAGTTCGGACCTTGCGGCTCAGAAAATTTGCGGGTTCTCATTTGGAACCTAACTAACAGCAAGTTGCGGATTATGTTAAAATTCACGGGAATCTACAGTGGGACCGAATGTTCAGGAACGTTAGGAATAACACGTAAAACTATGTTTTTCTACAACAAATGTCATACTAATTTTTAACACACATTATTGTATTAAAGTGACATGATGTCTAGATGAATTCATTAAGGTACCACAGGGGCTGCCGGGGTGCGTCTAAAAATTTGCGGATTTTCAGAACTCCTGGACTCTTTGGGTCTTGGAACGTAACCGCCACGAGTTCCGGGGGACCACTGTAGCAGAATTAACTTAATTGTTAGCTAGCTTAGTAAGTGTTAAACAACCACAACAAAAAAGTGTTAAATAACCTGCTGTTAAGCATCATATCTGACATTAAAGTTAGTATCTAAAAGACCCACGCTGTATGGCGAAAAGTATTGGGACACCGGACTTTTCTAGCCATATGTGATTCTTCCCACAAATTTGGAGGCGCACAGTTGTTTCGGGTGCAATTTTGGATGTGTTTTTGTGTGTTTGTGTGTGTGTGTGTGTGTGTGTGTGTGTGTGTGTGTGTGTGTGTGTGTGTTAAAGAAAATGTTTGCAACCGACTGGATGAAGTTCTTCTCTTGTGTTGACCTGGATATGGGACCTTGTGGGATTTAAAAAATTCCAAGAATTTGTGTTTGAAAATGTTTTTTAAGGTTTTCTATTGAGGTTAGTAGAAATTGGAGCTGATCAGAGAAACTGAGCACCAGAGGGGTGATAGTATTTCTTAAACAATGTTGGTACAAAACATTCATGTACTGAATGTACATGTACTGAAATTCCCCTTAAATACAAATTATCATGCCATAATCTTGTCTGTGTTTACACATAAACACGTATACATACACACACACTGTGTATTGTGTTGTGTGTTCATGTGATAAGCGTGATAAAGCATTTAGGCAAGTAATGCAATGTAATAAGGGTAAGTGATGCAAAGTTTTATTTTTTATGCAACAAGATTGACTCCAATTAAGTGAAATTTAAATAAAATTCTATTCATTTGTATTTGTAGAGTAAATTCAACAATTGAGTGTCTCAAAGCAGCTTTACAGAGGTATAGAGGTTATAAAGTTTTATAAGAGAGTGTGGAATTCTAGTGTTTACAGTATTATACAGTAAAAAAATAGACAACTATAGTAGTGTTACACTTGATCCGATAAACTTTTCTGCAAGGACAGTGCTGAATAAAAGTTCTAACAATAAACACTGTTATGAACATGACCCTGGAGGGGAATTCCCTGTCCACCCCCAACACCGCTCCACTGTGAATCCATCCGTCTAAGCTGCAGCGAACTTAATGTGACTTGACAAATGAAAATAATGAATGTCTAGTGAAGACAACAAGCTGAAAATCCATCAAATTAAATCTCGGAATTTCCCAGGAGCCATGAGCGGGTCCTGACTTACACTCCTCACACTCGTAATGACACGCCGTTCCCATTAGCTTCTCTCTACTTACTGAATAATTCATTGCACTTGCTGAATAATGTGCTTTAAGATGAATTAAGTGACTAATAAGCTGAGATTTAAAGGGGTTAAAGACATGGGAGCGAAATTGTCCCGCATTTATTTTTGCACGTTTTCAAACTGAATATTCGGTTAATAATTCATGAGCCGACTGCAGTTTATCTGACGGGATGGAATTTTGTAACTAGAGAATGACAATGTAAAGGTTACACCTGTCAAAAAAATCTGAAAACGTTTAAAGGACACTCAAATGCCATTACAGTCTGATGGCTGGTCTGTAGCGAATAATTTTAGCTTTTAATAGCAGATACTGATGCATTGTGTACAGTCTGACCAGGAAGATGAATGAATATGAAAAGAAAGAGAAGATCGTGGAAACCAGAAGAAAGAAAACAGTTCAATATGATACAATTGTGTAAAGATTTTTAAAATCAAGAAAGTGTTCTACTCCCATTGCTATAGCTCTGCAAATACTATTTATTTAAATTTATGTAAAACCAGCCTAATCGGCATAAAAGTTAACGATGTGATGCATCGATTTAAAAAAGTTGGCATTTGAATAGCGATGCATAGTTTTTAAAATATTTGCATGAGTAAAAACCTATTTATTTCGATATAATTATTAGTAGATGCGCCATAGTTTTATTTAGAAAGTGACCAATAATTTGTGAGCAATATTTTATACGTTGATCGGTTTCTCGTCGCTAAACCGTTTCTCGAGCGCGTTCTCTTAGCACCACCGCTGCTACGTGAATGACGCATCGCAACGCTACTGAGACCGATGCGCGTCCTGAGATTTGCATAGAATACAGATTAACATTGCAGAGGTGGAGCTGCATCTTCCTGTACACAGAGCAGGAAATGTCATCTTTTTTCTACTGTTTGAGAACAGCCATGTGTTAGAAATCAGAAGGCACTTAAGTAAATTGATGATTTGCTGTCTGTCTGAACCAAAGTAATTTAAGCGAACTATTTGTACCATTTTGAATTGCATATTATCATATTTATTTTGCATTGAATCAGAAGCTGCTTCATATGTATCTTTGATGTATTGAATTGTTGGCTATGCATCCAGATGTTATGGAGATGCACATCCCTATTATATAGTTAAACTCAATAAAATACTATTCATCTATTATAACATGATGTAGCACATTATATTTAAATACTGTAGAAGATTTTTTCATATGATTCAAAGAGAAACCCCCTGAAACAGAGACCGAGAAAGAGAGATGGAAACACGGTGAGAAACAGGAGGACAGTAGGACACTGAGTGGCAGAAATGAAGAGATGGAGATGAACAGAGAGGCAGAGAAATACTAAAACAAAGATGGAGACATTTAGTCAAAGACAGATGGGGACAAAATGACTCATGAGGACTGATGGTTGAACAATTTGATTATCAATATAATATACATTTTTAGGTCACCCTTTGTTAACTCTTCCACACATGCTGAAATTTCTCAGTGTGTTTGAATGCTGTTGAGGTATCAGTGGGTCATAAGGGTTAGGGTTTACATATGAAGCAAACTTCCTGACACACTTACACACACACGCACACAGATGTAACGACTGAGTGAATCGTTTCCTGCACGGATGGGTATATATGTTGATGTTAAAAGGTCAAACTCGAGACATCCTGTTTGTGTCAGAAGTCAGAAGGATGTTTTATTTACCTGCATTATAACATGACATTACTCTTCTCATTTGGTCTTCTTTGGTTCATAGGAATGTGACTATTCTATTGAATATTTCTGCGATTCGGGTTCATAATCTATCAGTCAGTCCCTCAGCCCACTCTCCCTCAGCCCACTCTCTCCTTATTCAGACAAAACAAGTGTCCTTGTTACTGAGAAGCTAAAAACATCCATCCTGAAAACTTTCCCAAAACTCCTCAACTGTCATTGAAGACTCCTTCTATATCATCTTTATACAAAATTTCGAAAGGTTTCTATAGGGCATTATAACGTTTAGGTTATATGGATCGTTCGCAAGTCCTCATCATTTCTATAGCGACGTCTTTTCACTGTTACTATAGAAACGATAAGGCATTAGAACCAGTGCTTTAACATAAACCTGTTATATAACCTGCCTTTATAGGACGCTGCGCTGTGGTGAACGCATTCTCGCACACATTATGTCCAGGTCTTTTTAATTTTTTTCCTTTCTGAGGCATTGGATATAATAACATAAGCAGAACATAGGACTTTAAACTGTAAAACTTCATTCATTTTTGTCTATTAAATGATACAAAAAGGGTCAAAGAAAATCTTTTATCTATGTGGCATGTATTAAATAAACGTTATATTTATGTTGCGCTTTCAGAAATTGTATTAGACCTCAATTAATTTTTATTGGTAATTGTATTAATTTATTACTGTTCAATGATGGAACTGTAATGAATGGAGATTTGGTGATAATAATGGGTTTCCTTTTGAGTTTGGTTGAGGAACAAACCTATACAAGGTGGTATCAACATGTTTCGAGACTAGCTCTGTTTACAAGAAAGTCATTTGTTTATCTATATTTAAACAATGTCACCTTCAGAATATGCAGCTTAGCATTTTTTGCAGCAATGCAGCATCGCTGTATATCAAACGCACATCATGCCAAACATCTCTGTGGCAGATTTGCCCACTTTTATGTAGAATTTCCCGTTCTAACTTCCTGGCAATGAAACCACAGACGTATTAAGCACATGGTCAGAGTAGCACCAGTTAGCATTCTTTTATAATCGGTTTTATCCCTGTAAAGCTACTTTGCGGCAATGTCCATTGTTAAAACCGCTATACAAATAAAAATCTATTGAATTGAGTTTTTTTTATTTTTGCATTTGATAGAATATGATTGTGTTTGTGATTTTGTACTTTACATTTCATTGTCTTATGTAACTGCTTATATGAAGAATTATTATTCATTACTGGATATAGGATTTATTTTTTTATTAAAAAAGGGAGAACATAATTCGGAGCAAATGTTGTTGTCCTTGGAACGTTTGCAAGAATATTATAATCATTCAGCTCTTTGGAAACCCCTGTTCGTCCTTGACCCATTTATGAATATGTGCTTTGCATCATGCATCACCACACATTTTTACTAAATCTCTCTTTCTCTCTATCTATCTCTCTCAGTCCTGCTCGCAGAGTTTTCCATGTGCAGGCCGTGCACTGAGAAACGCGTTTCTGTCCCATGGCCCGTATCCAGCCAAAGACAAGATCCACTTGGCACGGATCATCAGGTGAGATTACCTGTTTAATGGATGTCTCAAGTGATCAGGTGATTAATGACCAGATCAGGTGATTAATGACTACAGGATGTTTAATGACTAGGGTTGCAAAGGGGTGTAAAGTTGCAACCCAAAATTTCCAGAAACTTTCCATGGGATTTTTATCTGAGGAATTTAGGAAATATTCCAAGATGGTAACTTACCAGGAATGTATGGGAATTAAGTACAAATTTAGGGAAATTTATATAAACTATCATATAGAAACAAATATTTTTATGGTCATAAGCTGACATGCATGCAAACTAATACAGATTTTAAATATATAATTCATATATATTTTGGTATAATTTTGTTGCTCAATTGTCTTACACACAGTAAGGGATTTTTAAACATAAATGTATGTAATATTTATGTAATTTACCTGAATACTCGCTAAGATGATTTTTTTTTTCCCCCGTGTGCCTTAATGTACATGTGGGAGGTGGTTATAGCATTGAACTTTGGATATAAAGGTCAGGAGTTGGAAATCCAGCCACACCAAGCTGCCACTCCTGTGCCCCCAAGGCCCTTAACCCCATAGCTGCTCAGTTGTATGAATAAGAGAAATGTAAGTCGCTCTGGATTAGGGCGTCTGCCAGAAATGTAAATGTACACATGACAATTAAAAAAGCACCGTAACAGTAAAACACTCTCACTGAAACACTGATCAAAATACAATCAAAATGTATTTATGTTTTACAATAACCGAAAAATAAGTGTTTCGTTAAGGTATAATCCTGCTCCATCCGGCTGTTCAGGGATAATAGAGCGGGTTATTATATATACATTTTACATACACATGCTCCATCAGTGTAACACAATTAGCTCACAAAGCAGTACTATTCAATATCAGGCAGGTGAACTGTTCCTAAACAGACGGTTATAGGCACAAGTGTATGAATCCACATCGCCCCAAGCATTGAGTAAACACAACTTATGGAATTACATTTTTATTTTAAACTACCAGTTGGTGAAAAACAGGTTCCTGCCCCCATGCCCCCAATAATCCATACACCTGTATTCTGAGATAAAATAACATTTTCCCTTATGCAGTATTCAGTTGATAATTGCGCATACAGGTATTTTTTCCAAAAGAATATTGAGAAAAATATGTTCAACTGTGGCACTTGGTGCAGTGGCAGATGGAGCAGTGTGTCTTTCTGTGTGTGAGACAATGATGTGTGTATGTGTTTTGATCCACAGGAGGAGTTATGTAGGTGTAGAGCTGGTGCAGTGGCTGTTGGAGCAATGTGTGTTTGTGCAGTGTAGGATGATGGCAGCACGGGTTTGGCAGGTGCTACTCGAGCTCGGCATTCTTCACTCAGGTAACTCGCGTTCAAGTTGGCAAACTGCCAAACTGCTAGCCTTCATGCTAATCTGGCTTGCAAAGATACTGTACATTAATGGACTGCAATAATTTTACCAACACAAAAAAGTGTTTTTACACGAAAAGCATAGCAAAAAAATAAAATGCAGGAATTCCTACAGTGTATTACAATGAAGGAATTCATCTTCCTGACTCTTTAATTTCTTACACAGCTTCATACTACTGGTCCTTTCAACCTCCTGACCTATTGATTTGGACTTTATACAGTGTTCAAGGTTAATCAGCAGTCTCTGTGCTCACTCATTATATACCTTTATGTTCTTCTCTCAGGCACTTGACTCATGGCACCCAACCAGCTGGGACATGTTATGTTCACATCATCTGATTGAATGTTACAATGTGGCAATATA
>JAAIIK010000068.1:4808924-4821275 GCA_014706435.1 Silurus glanis | reverse complement strand
ATGGGCACAGTGAGGAGTAAACATGAACACACACATGGCACAGTGAGTTGTGAACACACACATTGGCACACAGTAAGGAGTAAAAACAAACACACATGCATACATACACACAAAGACATATGGGCACACAGTCAGGAGTGAACACACACATTGACACAATGAAGAGTATACACAAACACACACATGGACACAGCTAGGAGTGAACACAAACGGGCACACATTCAGGAGTGAACACACACACATGGACACACAGTGAGGGTCGAACACACAAACACTATGGCATTAAGGAGGTACCTTCCCCAGATTGACCTTGTGCTGGACTCCATGTGTTTTGACTAAAGATCCTGTGACTGGATGTGGGTCAGTGTGGTGTGTCATCCTCAGATGGAGCTCTGTGTCCTTCCCTGCTCTCAGATCAGCACATTATTCACTCTGAATACACCGAAATGTTGGGATTTATGTAATTTCCCATCTAATCTGAATGATTGCATTATTGCTACCACCTAACTAATGAGTTCACACGTCTGATCAGCAGGTCATTTTATTTAGCTATAGTGATTATTTCGAGAAAGCAGCAGTTACCAGTCCATCCCAGTGCACTCACACACACACACACACACACACACACACACACACACACACACACACACACACACGTGCGCACACATGCTGGTTTCCCTGATGTATGGGGTCCAACTTTATAATTATCACTTGTGGGGACCACTGTTTATAAAGGTTTTAGAGGTCTTAAAAAAGCGAGGGATACTTACCATAGTTTTGGTAGTTTCGGGTGTCTTTCCTTCTGCCTTTATTTTAATTTCTGTCTCTCTCATTGTCAATCTCACTGTCTCATCTCCCTCTACTTACTCATTGTCTGTATCTTTGTCTGTCATGTTCCTCTTCTCTTCCTCATTATCTTCTCATTTTTCTTTAAAGTCTCACCGTCTTTCACCGCTTCTCTTTTTTCTTTTCTCTTTCAATCTCTCATTGCCTCTCATCTTTATCTTCTCTTTGACTGTATCTAACTGCCTCTCATTTCTCATTTCTCTCAGTGCATCACATCTTTCTCTTCACTCTCATTGCCTCTCGTCTTTCTCTTCTCTCTCACTGTCTCTCACTGCCTGTTATCTTTTTCTTCTCTCTCACTGTGTCTCGTCACCCCTTTTCCCTTTCCCTCACTGTCTCTCCCTGCCTCTCACCTTTCTCTTCTCTTTCACTCTGTCTCACTGTCTCTTATCTTTTTCTTCTATTACACTGTCTTTCACTGCCTCTCATCTTTCTCTTTTCTCTCACTGCCTCTCATCTTTCTCTTCTCTCTCACTGCCTCGCATCTTTCTCTTCTCTCTCACTGTCTTTCACTGCCTCTCATCTTTCTCTTTTCTCTCATTGTCTCTCACTGCTTCTCATTTATCTCTTTTCTCTCACTCTTTTCTCAGTCTTTCACTGCCTCTCATCTTTCCCTTTACCTTACTCTCTCTCTCTCTCACTGCCTCTCATCTTTCCCTTTTCTCTCACTGGCTGTCTCAATGCCTCTTATCTTTCTCTTTTATTTGATTGTCTCTTGCTGCCTCTCCTATTTCTCTTCTCAATCTGTCTCAAATTATAATTTTCTATGTCATTGTCTTACTGGCTCCCTCTGTTTTTCTGTCTCGGTCTCTCTAACCACA
The DNA here is from genome assembly GCA_014706435.1 of Silurus glanis. Lineage (NCBI taxonomy): Eukaryota > Metazoa > Chordata > Actinopteri > Siluriformes > Siluridae > Silurus > Silurus glanis. The sequence continues at coordinate 4,819,608 of JAAIIK010000068.1, read as the reverse complement.
CCTCCTTCCCCCCTGTTCTTCTTTCTTTTTGTATTTTTTTTTAGAACAGAATGTTAACGTGAAAACCAGAGATTATCTCATTTCTACAACTGAGCAGCTTTGGGGCTGAGGGCCTTGCTTAGGGGTCCAAGAGTGGCAGCTTGGTGTGGATGGAATTTGAACTTATGACCTTCTGATCCAAAGTCCAATGCTTAACCACAAAGTTACTAAATGGTGGTGATTGGTTTTTACATTTACATTTAGTTGGTTTATTCACAGAGCGTGTCCGGGATGTGGGGTCAAAAATCATAGCTACTTCAGCTCTCTTATAAAACACTGTTGTCCCATGATACACTGTAATCATGGCCCTTGTGGTTTGATTATATTATTTGTTTAGTTTTTGTTGGACTCACTCATACGACGCTTAGTTAGATCCATGATGTTGATTTTCTGAGTATTTCTTGTTCATTTTGACATTTAATACGTTGTAATGGGGATTGAACCCTGCTTGTGTGTTACATCCTCTTTATTTTCTTTATACTCTTTACATAGACAAGAACAGGGACAATGGGACACAGCACTACATAAACAAGGACAGGGACAATGGGCCACAGCACTACAGAGACAAGGACAGGGACAATGGGACACAACACTACAGAAACAGTGACTGGGACAATCGGACCAAACACTACATAGACAAGAACAGGGACAATGGGCCACAGCACTACATAAACAAGGACAGGAACAATGGGCCACAGCACTACAGAGACAAGGAGAGGGACAATGAGACACCAACACTACAGAAACAGTGACAGGGACAATGAAAAACAGCACTACAGAGGCAGGGACATGGACAATGGGCCACAGCACTACAGGGACATGGACAATGGACAATGGGCCACAGCACTACAAGGACATGGACAATGGGCCACAGCACTACAGAGACAGGGACGATGGGACACAGCAGTACAGAGACAGGGACAATGGGACACAGCATAACATAAACATGGACAGGGACAATGGGACACAGCATAACATAAACATGGACAGGGACAATGGGCCACAGCACTACAGAGACAGGGACAACAGAGAAAGGGACAATGGCACACTGCACTACAAAGACTGGGACAGGGACAATGGAGCACAGGATTACAGAAAAAAGGACAATGGTGTGACAATAAAGTAAAAGTGAGAGGTGCTGTGATGGATACAGTGTGTGTGTGTGTGTGTGTGTGTGTGTGTGTGTGTGTGTGTGTGTGTGTGTGGAGCAGAAAGTCTGGAACTCATCATGTTGCGTTTATTTACCAATTTCACATTGCAAGTGATTTCTCCAGGAAAGTCCTGCTGCAGCGTTCCCTTCGCCTTTCATTCCTCTCTGGAGCTTTTGAAGTTCACATGCATTTCCGCAATGTTACAGAGGAAAAGCGACACACAGCCTGCTTGATTTCATCCTCACAACACATCTGTGTCCTCGGGCTGCGAGGAGGGAATTTTGATGGGGTCGAAGGAAGAAGAGATGCATCAGCGCCTGTAATTTCACCCTGACAGAATTGAACGTGACATCTGGTGGACCGTGTGACACAGACGTCCAATCAGGGCTTCCTTCCCCGACCTCATACTAACTGTCAATCAGACGTGTAGGATTGGATTTAGCTCATTTCATCTTCGTGTGATGACAGAGTTAGAAAAATTCATGCTGGGGAATTTCAATAAATCAGGATCGGGGGTGAAGAGAGGGGGGGGGGGGGGGGGTAGTTTTCTTGTTTTTTTTTCTGCTTGTATGTAAATAATTTCTTCAGTTTCCTGGAGCTGTGTGAACTTCGGCTTTCTTTCCAAATGAACAGGCTGAATATTCCAGGCACATACACAACCTTCCAGCTGCTTGACATCTTTTGCATACAATTTGAATACTGCACATCTTTATTATTAGCAGTTTGGCCAAAATTGTTGAAGTGTGTGTGTGTGTGTGTGTGTGTGTGTGTGTGCGTACCCATGCAAAGGGCTTTGTTTCTTTAAAAATCTGATTGGAATCACATCATTGGATTGGATTATAGCCTGTCGATATAAACAGGATGTAAAAAAATGTGATAAAAGCTTGCTTTTGCATCAGTTTGCCTGACCAGAGTTCATAGATAGCGATTCACTTTTCCCCCTTTCGAATTGTAGACCATGAGTTTATATTGCATAAACAATATATGGAAATATTTAGTAAATCAAAGCAATTCACAATCTAATACTTTTGAACAGTTTTTTCCTAAATAGTTTAATTAGCACTAGCTAAATGCTTGTTTTATTTATTTTTGAATAGTTAGTACTCAATTTTATGAATCCAAAGCAATTCCCCGAGGACAGAGTAAACCACCTAAATGCAGTGTAGAGAGAAAACCATCTCACTTGCACACTAATAAACACAGTTTGGAAAATAAAATGCATAAAAATTAACCAAAAAAAAAAAGCCCCCTGGCTGGCAATACGTGTTTTTCAGTGAAATTGAGACGTGGCTAGTCAAGGTTTATCCTGCTGAGTTTCTTCTTTCGGCTGCTCCCATTAGGGGTCGCCACAGCGGATCATCCGTCTCCATACCCCCCTGTCCTCTACATCTGCCTCTTTCAACCCAACTACCTGCATGTCTTCCCTCACCACATCCATAAACCTCCTCCTTTATCCTGCTGAGCTTATCATGCAGATACTGCTGGTCAGTAGGGGGCAGTACAGAGCTGACACTGTAAACCCGTGTGTGTGAGTGGGACATTGTCCTTGTGTATTAGATGATATCTTTGTTTAATTTGGCTGTTTGTGTGTGTTTCTCTCCAGTCCTGAAGAGGATCCCGAAGGAAAGCGAGATATCTGTGGAGAAATTCTGCAGATGAAAGCTTTGGAAAGGCTCACATCCACGGTGTGTGTGTGTGTGTGTGTGTGTGTGTGTGTGTGTCCTTATTTCACTGTACTTGTCTAGGTTGTCACTATACACACTGCACACTGTGTGTGTAGGTGTGTGTGCAGCTCATCTCATCTCAGGGCTGCCATTTAAACCCAAAGGAGGGCCATCTGTCATGTTATCATGCCCTTTTTGTCCCTGTGGCACATAGATCACTCGTACTTATCTCACACTCAGCAACTGTCATGTAACCGAGCTCAGAATCGCACTGCACTGACCCTATCTACACACACACACACACACACACACACACACACACACACACACACACACACAGAAATAATAGCTTTCAAGTGCAGAAATTACAAACTTTTTTTTGTAAAACAGTATTTTATTTACGAGTGACGTCATTTTTATCCAATTATAATGACATTAATGTTAAAAGTCCACAAAACAATTTACCACATTATAGCAGCTATAAACAGTCATTCCCTCATCTGCGTCTCTTCTCATTCTTTGAACGTTCATTCTTATATATATATATATATATATATATATATATATATATATATATATATATATATATATATATATATATAGAAATATATTTGAAAAGTGACCAATAATTTGTGACCAATATTTTATACGTAGATTGATTTCTCCTCGCTAAACTGTTTCTCGAGCGCGTTCTCTCAGCACCACTGCTGCTACGTGAATGACATATCACAACGCTACAGAGACTGAGGCGTGTCCTAAGAGTCACATAGAATACAGATTAACATTGCAGAGGTAGAGCTGCATCTAAAAAAGTTAGTAGGAACTTCATCGTAATAGAGGTGAATCGTATCGCATTAGTAGCTGCTTCATATGTATCTTTAGTGTATTGTATCGTTGGCTATGCATCGAAATGCGAATCTTATGGCCTTAATATACCCAGTGTGAGAGCTTCAAATGAAGATAGTCAAAATATGTGTGAATATTCTCATAGGTCAGATTTACACACATTTCTCCAACACTACGTTTCATCATTTCTAAATGTCATCAAATGCCATATCAGACAATATTTTAATGGCCAGATCAGATTTACATCTAACACCACGCATACTGTAAAAAAAAAAAAAAAAAAATTAATGTTGATCAGACGTCGAATGCAAAATCTTCCACTAATGCAGCTTGACCACTGCAGCTGTCATAGACACAGGGTGCCATTAGTTTTGCCCCAAACAATGGCCTTAATTAATTTTTATCATGTTGTAAAATTGATGCTATAGAGTTTTTACATTGTCGGAGATTTGAATTCACATTAGTCAGCATCCTGGGCTGTTCATTTACATAAACTCAGGAGCTACTGGAGGCATTTTTCGGCACCAACTAGATTGTCGTGAACTGTGCGTTTTTTTTCTGTATAAGTGCTTCATGATTTACAATATAATTAGCTCATATTGGTGTTGATAAATGATACCCAATGCTATTACCATTATGCGTGCGCTAGTCTCCTTGTGAAATGAGACTAATGAATTAAGCGTAAAAATGCTGCTTAGTGCGAATTTTCCGTGACGCACGTCTGTATTGATTTCCGTACAGATTAATAACGCGGGTCATTTTGGTAAATTACATGATAAATGATGTTCGGATCAGGCCTGACTGTTTCGCTCCTGGTGGTGACATGAACATCTGTCAGTGATGGGACAGAGTGTGTGTGTGTGTGTGTGTGTGTGTGTGTGTGTGTGTGTGTGTGTGGTTCGCAGTGGTAGAGCACACACACTGTATAAATTGTGTGTAAATGAAAAAAATCCAGATTTAAACGGGGATTTAGGTGGAAGAATGTAGGGACGCTGTAATCAGGTCCATCCTTCACACCAGACATTAAAGCTGTAATAATAAAAGCTAATAATGCTGTATCTAAAAATAGTTAAGAAATGATAGAAAAATGCATAAAATGAATGCTGAGGAGTCGAATGTCTCAGGATTGCACACTTCTGGTGTGAATTTCATTCCATAGAAACACATAAGTCCCTTCGGTTCAGATCAGGACCCAGTCTGAGGGAATGTTCAGTGTGTGCATGTTGTGTGAATGGTGTGTGCATGTTGTGTTTATGGTTTGTATAACTTGTGTTTCTGCCGTGTGTATGCTGTGTGCACTCTGTGTATACCTTGTGTGTATGGTGTGTTTATTGTCTGTGTATGCTGTGTGTACGGTGTATGTACGGTTTATAGTGTTTATTTCTTTAGGTTAAATACTGCATCCTGCACTTCCTCCTCAATCCCTAACCTTCCTAAGTCTTTTTTTTTTAATCCCTTTTAACCTATTTCCTGTTCTTCACAGGTACAAAATGAGTTAGCTGCTGCTCTGGCACGGAAAGCCCGGAAATCAAGTAAGATTAACGAGCTTTCTGATGGGAAGCGAATAAACGAGTGTCTTATTTACTCTTGTGTTTACTAAACACTGTCGGACTAATAGATTGCATACTGATTGATTGCAGTGTCTGAGGATGACAGTTCCGAAGCAAGTTCCCCACAAGAACCACAGAAGCCGATTGAAGACAACGCGAAGGTATGGTACATCTGGAGTTTTACCTCAACCTGAATGTGTTGATTATTTCAAATTGAGTCATGTTGATTTTATTGTTAATTTATTCTGTTTGAGAAACTCAGACCTAAAAATACAACTCCATGAATATGTATTAAATTATTCCCAATAAGCTATGAAATTAAGAGAATATACTTTCACTCGAATGGGCTGCTTCCGGGAGTGTCTATTTATCTTAGAGTTTTTATCCAATCAGATTTAATCGTTATATGACATGTTGCCGGGGTCAAATGAAGCTACCGTGAGGCCTTTAGAATCAAAACTGTGGGGGCCTGTAGTGTAAAGCATAGAGTATATGGCTTGAAGTATATTGCTTTAACCCATTAGATTTCAAGTTGGTGATATCAGGGCCATCTAGCAGGGGTACAGTATCCTCAGCATTTTCACATATTTTAATTGGAGGGTCAGAGAGTGCACTAGTCAGAGCTCACAAATTGCATCTGTAACAAACTGCACAAGCTCAAATTTATGTTTGTGTGGAATTAATAGCTGTTTTTCGTTCCACAATGGCTGACAGAGGAGATCGATTTAGTTGCAGATATACTTACAAGGCCATTCACAAGACTTTTCAAGAAAAGCTAGACATCGTGAGGAAAGGTCGGCCAAAGCAGTTCAAAAGCAGTTTTTAAGCTTTTTCATGGACCATTTATACTTTTGCGTTTTCTTTCCTGTAAACATCAGTATTAGTATTTCCTACCGATACTGATAGCTGGGTTGGATCGTCCTTGCTGATACCTGATGAATAAATGTATAGTTTTTAAAATAGATACCAGATAAAGAACACTGCATGTAAAATAGTGCTGAACTTTATTACAAAAATATAAAAAAAAAAAACATACTGAATCATGAAAATGTGCTAAATTAAATAAATCTAAATATATTAAATATATTAATGAATATTGAGGAAAATAAGACATGCAATCAAACTGAAACAGTTGCATCCAAAGTAAAAAATAAGACACTAAATAAAAAGCACGTGGCATCAGCAATTCGCCTCTAGATGCTGCTCCTGTACTGTATTATGCAACCCGGAAAAACTATCATTATGGATTATTGCCTATGGATTTTTAACTATCGATGCTGATTAATCAGCAAAACAGATTATTTGGTCGATCTCTAGTCCTGAGTGCCCCATGCTGCTCCAGAAGTGCAAAAAAACTACTAAGTAAATGAGGAAGTTATAGGAAAAGATTTAGGAGAAGAATTGGAAGTTTTTTTCTCATCTATTATGTCGTCCTGAGACTCTAATTATACATCTAATTATACATGCTGAAATACCTGTAACCACTCTAAGTGCTCTTAGACTCATTTATTTCGAACCTACAGTATAAAGAGTTTTCTGTGTGCATGCAAGTACACTGTGGTGAGAACAGCCTTCCATTAGCCCGCTGTAGGAAACTTTTTTTTCCTGTTTCTGAACAAAGAACAAAAATCCGCTAGCGATTTGGCTTTGAGAAAGAGTGACTCAGCAGCTCAGGGAAGAATAAAGATCACGGGGGTTCGAGTCTGAAAAGGAACACGTCGCTTTCTTTCTGAAATGTCTGCGTTTCCTGTGGCTTGGCGGAATAATGTGAACTGTGTGTATGGATGAGGTCGGGTTTGTGTGCCTAAGTGCATTTAGGTGTCTGTAGTTTTCTGGGTGAAAAAGAGAGATAAGGGGAGAGAAAAAAACAGGTGAGAGACAGACAGGGGAGAGATGAGACAAGAGTGAGAGGGAAGTGCAGAGAACAGGAAACAGGACGGAGTGGGTGGGCGAGTGAGCTTGGCAGAGCTTCAGACATGGGAAACATTTTACTGAGTCTCACTAATACAGCAGTTCAGCATGATTTGATTAGAAGAAAAGAAACTTGCATAATAGAGCAACACAGTGCAACACCATAACACATCTGAGATCAGACATCCTCACTACAATTACACACTACACACTGTACAGACCGGAGATCAGACATCCTCACTACAATCACACACTAAACACTGTACAGAAGCGAGATCAGACATTCTTAATACAGTCCCATATTCTACACATATGTCACTGTCCTGTGGGTCTGTGACACGTGTGTAGAATATGGGACTGTATTAAGGATATCTGATCTCGCTTTTCTGTCTGATCTAAGTCCTGTGCAGTGTGCATACAGATAATTGTATGCACACTGCACAGGACTTAGATCAGACAGAAAAGGAGCAGAAGAAACTACCCCAGAAAAACAGATTCAGGAATCAGACATGTTCACCACCACACAACACAACTCTGCAACATACACTACAATCCCACACTGTACACGCCTGATATCAGAGTGTCTGACATACATTACATACACAGCACAGTCATGAGATCAGACATGTTTACTATTAGCACTACACTGAATTGACAATGCCTGAGATTACACAAACTCTACAGGTCTGAGATCAGACACAATAAAGTACCACATGCCTGTAATTAGAAGACACCCAATAAACACCATAATACCATATTGGCTTAACTTGAGATTAGACAGACTACAGTGTCTGAGAATAGTGTGGAAACAGAATGAGATGTTCCTTTTGTTTCTATGCACCAAACTAGATCAAAGTATCCTGAACCAACATGGCTATTATTTCATACTTCACCATTACAACATGCAATTCCATCTGGACTGCGGCTCACCAGAACCGACTTCACCATACAGCAATACGATGAGCCAAAGCGTACGTCCAAGCTCTGTAAGCGATATTTAGAGAGCAAACAGACTTCTGGAGTGTTATCCAATCATGGAATGACCTGCCCAGTTACCGCACCTAAATCCTATTGAACTGCTCTGGGATGAACTGGATCACAAGAAAGAAATCTCCAACTAGTGAAGAACTTATTTGGCAAGTTTTACAAGAGGTACCACATGTACCAATGTAATCCAAAGCATGTCAGCAGAATGTTGAAAGAAAGAGTGTGTAAAGCTGTTATTAATGCTAAGAGAGGAATTTTTAAATAAAAAATAAAGTCTAACAAACGTACAAGTATATATTTGTTTGGTCAAAGTAAATCTTTATACTGTAAAATTACCTAGTTTTGTTACTTATACAGACCTATACAGATCTGAGATCAGACTCTATCAAAAATCTAAGAGCTGTAAAAACCAAGTATTTTTCCTCTTCATTCACATCCATGTATGGCCAGTACCAAAATAAATAATGTGTGCCAGAATTACTCGGAAAACACTGATGGCTGTATTTAGCCTCAGTTTGGGTTATTGTCATGGTTGTTGTTGTTGTAACAGGAAGTGCTGCAGGCGTAAGTCCTTTTGATGGCACTTATCAGATATGTCTATTTATTGAGGAATCTCCAGCCAGAAAGTGCTGATGAGAGAGTTTACATGGGCATTTGTGTGGGTGAGAAAGGGACAGGATCCGAGGCAGTTATTTATAGCTAGCGATGCAGATCCCAGGAAGAAAAAAAAGATACACACTCCTTTGGGAGGCTCAGCATACAAAGAAAACTACATAATAAGACTCTTCGGGTTGAAAAATGCTTTTTGCTGGAAGCTACACTTAAACTAACCGAATAGAGAGACTGCTTTTAAAATTGCTTTTAGGAGAGCAAACAACAGATCTAAACGTTGTACAGCCATTTATTCTGGTGAGATTTCGAGTAGAACCAATAATTATTTGCAAAAAGCCAGGAATAAAAATGAGAAAAGGAAGAATATAGTATCGGTGGATGTTCAGCAAAATAAATACATAACTTGCTGAAAAAAAGGGGAACACAAGACCAGCAGAAGACACAATCTAAAAAACAGGAAGTCGTCTGTCCTGAAGACTCTACTGGGGAGGAAAATCTACTAATTGACTTAATTACATTGGGAATTCCTTTTAAGAACATTCTCCTTACAGAAGGTGTGATTTGGAAGCCGGTTATGTATTATATAATTGTACATTTGGTGTTGAGGACGGGTTCCCTTTTGAGTCTGGTTCCTCTCAAGGTTTCTTCGTTATGCCATTTTAGGTATTTTTTGTCACTCATTAGGGATAAACTTAAAGTATTAAACTTCTACATTCTACAAGTTAATAACCACTTTATCACGTTAAAGTAGTATACCCATATATACACACTATATACACTGGAGATCAAAATTAGAGAACAATTTATAAACAATTGAACAATTCTGAAATAATGTCATCTTCACTGCTCAACAGTTGAAGGAGTTTTTGTCCTGTCTATACCATGCTACCAGAACACCTTTTCTATTTATTTGGATTTAATAATCTTCATTTGGGAAAAGGCTGACTCACTCAAATAAGTGAAATCGCTTAGGCTACGTCTACACTAATCCGGATAAATCAGCATTTAAATTAATGAACAAACCAGCATTTTCCTCTGAAAACGCTCCCCATCCACACTACTGTTTTCAATCGTTTTGCAAAAGTTGCTCATTCACACTGAAACGTCTGAAACCATTTATACCCTGGTGTTTCTTTACATCTTTGAAATTTACGTCTTTGAAATGTCGCAGCAATGAAAAAAAATTCGTCATCATTTTCGAATGCCTTTCGAAACTTTTTTACATTTCGCCCTGCGACGCAAAAACTTTTTAACTTTTGACCAATTTGATCTGCTTTGGAGAGCATTTTCAAAAAGCTACGCTTTCATTGACTGAAAATCACGTCTCTGTCCGGACTGAAGGCCAAAAGGGAGTGGAAAATATGCATTTTCAAAGCAAAACGTGATTGTGTGGACATGGCCTTAGCTCTCTTTTTTGAATGACACACAAATCTACCCATAGTTCCTTTGCAATCTATCGGTCCATCGTGATCGATGTATTGGGCACCCCTGATCTAAACTGTATATTCTGTGTAGTTATTTGTACTGTTACTGAGTAATTGCAGTTGTACTAATTGTGGTGGCGATGTGTGTTGCACTGTCTGTGTTTAAGTGCAAGAGAGGAAAAAAGTGTGTTTGTGTATGTTTGCATTGTGTGGGTGTAAATATCTGCGTTGGAGGTTATTAGCTTCTGCAATTTTGGTACCCTGTGTCTTATTAAACTGAATGATGGCAAACAGAGCTCTTAGGTGTGTGTGTGTGTGTGTGTGTGTGTGTGTGTGTGTGTGTGTGTGTGAAGCCAGTATGTGCTACATCTGATTAGAACTCCTCTTGGTTCCCTTCCACCCACAGACTGCATGATTATTACCATGTAGGTAATTACAGCCTAGGTAATAGCATCTCTCTCTCTCTCTCTCTCTCTCTCTCTCTCTCTCTCTCTCTCTCT
>JAAIIK010000068.1:4752460-4767715 GCA_014706435.1 Silurus glanis | reverse complement strand
TATATATATATATATATATATAAAATATGTTCTATGAAAAAAAAGATGACGAATGATATTTTTCCCAGAGGTCGTTAATTCATTAGTCTAACAAGGTTCAAATCAATTAGACAAAGGTTAATTAATTCCCAGTTTCTCTGTTAATGCATGTTCAGCTCTCCGTTTAAAAAATGATGTCAAGTGGAATCTTACCCTCTTTACCATCATACAGAGCAAAAACCACTTCTCTGTTTATTTAATAGCACTCAGGGTGACACTGCTAAAGCTTATTTTATATACAACTGTATTTTTCATGATCCATTTGCCATATACTTTTGTGTTGTCTTTGCTGTAGAATTGCCACAAAATCATACAATTTGTGTGCATTTCATATCCCCAGAAAAAAACTTAATACATGGGAAAAAAAAACCTCGAGTCATATAATGAGGTTAATATCGATGCTTCTGCAAGAGATTATGTATGCGGGTGGTGCAGCTGTGGCTACATTGAAAGGAGACTTGTTGAATTTTGTTAATTTTAGTTTCTTGCTTCAGTAATGCCTTTTTGCTGTATAAGATGCTTGTCTGTAATGCAGCGCTCTGTTATACTGCATCTCTTTATATTATATTATATTTATATTACATTATAATATTGGTGGTTTCTATTGCCGTGCTGTTATAATGATGGTATTAAGAGGTGGATTGATTTATGTAGGATCCCACTGAAGGCCTGGATGTAAAATGTACAGCCTGACGCTGTACTTCAGTCATTATCGTGTGGCAAGGCTAGCACTAACCTTAACCTTTTTTCTGAAATTTCTATGAATTTGTAAACCAGGAAACATATTCCAGGAGATTATCTCTCACAGTGCAAATGGAAACATTAATGTACATAATTACTTCACTGGCATTTTTATAACAATTAAGCGAACAAAAACCAGACACGTTTATTCCAGTGTTGACATAAAACCTACGTACAAGCTACTTCTTAAACATCAGCTAACAGTCAGGAAATAACCCCCACCCGTATATTTCTCCCTTACATATCAGCAGCTGAGCGTTTTAATGAATAGCTGGTTAACAAGCTGTGATTCACTTAGCTAAAGTTAATTAGTCCCCCCGCTATCCAGAAAGATGCATGTTCAGCTCCTGGGGCAAAGGTGCCCCTATTTTTGGTGAAATATCTTTCATTGGCAGTACCTTAATTAATATAACCTTGGGGAGCTGATTCGGATCTGCCTGAATGAGTTCAGTACCCTGAGATATAAGGATTGGACATATTGGACCTAAAGAGGTGGGCTCAGATGTAGGCAATGAAAAACAAGAGGCATCCGAGATGAGGAACGTTTAAAACCTGGTGGTTCTACAGAAAGCACTAGCATTAGAAATAGAGGCATTAGATTTATTAATGATGATAGCCAATACAACTGTTACAATAATTAAAAAGGCACCAACAGGTCAGTTGACAGGTGTCGCCATGGTTTTATATGTAATCCTGGTGCTGCTTGGAATTCTGGGAAATGCCTTGGTGATTTTGGTGGTGGGGAATAGTATTATCCGGGAGCCTGGAGGTGGACGCAACTCCGACATGATCCTGGTCAACATGGCTTTATCTAACCTGCTAGTGTCGGTGATGAGGAACACCTTGCTGGTCACCTCAGACTATGGACTTGAGGTACAAAAGGACTTTTTGTATGGTGTTATTAACTGGTTATTGTAATCTTGGAATGACATCGATGGTGTTTCAAAGCTTTGGGGACTAAATGTTTAAAGGAGCTTTCCAAATTTTATCAGAATACTCTTGTTTTATAGTTATTTGCATTGGTGGATGAAGTACACAATCTATGTAGTTGAGTTTACACTTTTCACTTGAGTAAAAGTACAAAAGTATTTGCCTTCAAATGTACTCAAGTATCCAAAGTACTATGATTTATTATTGCTATAATTTTCCTATTATAATTTTTGTTAGAAGACTCTTAATCAACTCAGTTTATGTGAAAAAAAAACTGTTACACTCGGCACACCAATCTATATTAATAAAATATTAATAAGTCAAATTTTAGTCAAAATGATCATGAGCCCAAAACTTTATGTTCAATCACTTCAAAGAATCACGCAAATAAGGCCACGGGTGTTGTAACAAGTTAAAGTCAGAAATTTCTTCTATCATTTATTCCTCTCAAAATGTTCTGCTTGCTGTTGAACTGATGCTGAACTGTATGGGCTTGCTAAGTACATACCACCAAGCAGCAATCGAAACAAGTTCAAAACGTTCGCAAAATGTAGTTGAGTTAAAAGTACGTTATTTGACTGTGAAATGTAGTGAAGTTAAAGTCTTCTCAAATGGAAATACTTTAGTACAGTAAACTGTTTTAAAACTGAAAAAGCTACTTAAGTACAATGAATTACATTTACATTGTTACTGTCCACCACTGGTTATTAGCTTATAGAGCATTTAATGTATCTTGAATACAAAATAACCATGATTTTTTTTTTTACTCAGTTATGATGTGTATTAATTTATAACTCCATCATTCGGTTGCCTGTATAGCAGCTGATCCCACCGTGGGAACATAAATTTTTGCGAGAAGTCAAGTCAAGTTTATTTGTATAGCGCTTTTCACAACAGACATTGTCTCAAAGCAGCTTTACAGAATGTAACAGTTAAGGTGAATGGTGTGCATTTATCCCTGATGAGCAGCCATGGCGACTGTGGCAAGGAAAAACTCCCTTAGATGTTATGAGGAAGAAACCTTGAGAGGAACCAGACTCAAAAAGGGAACCCATCCTCATTTGGGTGATATCAAGAGTGTGATTATAGTCTTTAAACAATACAGAACACTTGAGAGTGAGAATTAACATGAGCACTGGAGTGTGTGATTATGAGTAATGTCCTTTCTACAGTCTTATACAGTCATTTGGGGTTATAAAACGAGGAGCTACTGAGCAACTCATAAAATAGCTCAACATTTGCGATTATCACAGATCCAACACCAGCTTCTCCATGCCAGAGCCTTCAAACACTCAAGGAGGTCCAGTGTCAAAACTCTACATGAAGTTCGATCCAATTGGTACTTGTACGTCTCTAGATGGTTCGGGATGTTTGCGGGGTCGGCATCTACTTCTTTAAAGGTCCACAATCTTTATAAGGTAGAAGATACTCAGCAATCATAATAGCATTTGTTTGTTTCCTCCTACTGCAAGGCTGCACTCCCAATTTGCTCTTTGGGTTCGATGTACAAGTTTAGAGAATGTGACTTAGTCATTCCCTGAACATCAAAGAAATTTTGCCTAGTCGTGACTTTATTTCTCGCAATTCTAACATTTTTTCCTGCCATTTTTTAATTTATTTCTCGAATTCTGACTTTTTGCTTGCAATTTTGACTATTTCTCTCAATGCTAACTTTTTTCTCGCAATTCTGCCTTTTTTCATCCGAATTGTGACTTTATTTCTCGCGAACTTTTTTAAGACAATCTGTCAGCATCACCCCCTCTGTAGAGCCAAGTAAAATGTGCTACAATCAATAGATCGATCTGTGAAGCAATGAATACAATCATAGAGGACTTTTTAGGTGTGGTTTACAAAACAGCGCTGTCCCATACCTGGACAGAGTAGATGCAGCTATTGTAGCCTTAGCTCAAGTCTGCTACATACACGCGTTGCATTGTAACATTAAAGCGGGAGTAGAAAGCGGGAGTAGAAGGGTTACCCGTAACCCTAACCCTAATCCTAACACTAAGATACCTCTTGGCTATAGCAACAAATAAGTCAGAATTGCGAAAATTAAAGTCGGAATTATGAGAAATAAAGTCGCACTTAGGCAAACTTTTTTTTTTTTGTGTGGCGGAAACGAGCTTCCATAGAGTCATACAAAGCTCATCAGTCTTCTGCAGTTTATTATTCCCTTGCTTTTTTGGTAGCAGGTCTTGCTTTGCCCAATATAATGATTTCTCAGTCAGTATTTCTAGAAATATATTGAAGAAATACAAAAATATACTGTTGTTCCACCATTATATTAACACCTACATACAAACACAACTATAGGGGCCAATGAAAATTTTTACAATCGAAGCTTTAACAAAATTTGGAGGTTTGTTTAAAATTATAAGCTACTAATACAATTCCAGAAAAAATGGGACACTGTGCAAAATGTAAATTAAAAACTAAAAAACATAAAATGTTCAAACTGGTAAAATATACAGGTACCATTTAAAGGGAAAAAAAAACCCTTTAAAGACAGGGCCATGTTTACCACTGTGTAGTGTCACGTCTCCTGTCCATATACATCTGGGAACTGAGTGTTTGGGAAAGGAATGTTGTTCCATTGAAAGGTCAATGGCAAATGCATCCAATATTGTGTTTCACCCTTGTTTCTTAAGCACCAAGATTCCTCCAGATTCTTTTAAACTTTTGATGATATTATGTACTGTAAATGATGAGATATTCAACTGTAACTTTTATTCAACTGAGATATTAACTGCAATTTTATGCTGAAGAACTTTATTCTGAAATTGCTGTCAATTAACCGATTTAGTTGCAAAATGCTTCAATAACTGTCATTTTAATAACACTTTTATTTTTGAGACGTGTTGCAGCCATCAAATTTAAAATAACCTTATTTTTCCCCTTAAAATAGTACATTTCCTCCATTTAAACATTTGATATGTTTTCTATGTTCTACTGTTAATAATATATGGGTTTATGAGATTTGCAAATCATTGCATTCTGTTTTTATCTACATTTTACACAGTATCCCAACTTGGGGCTTTGGGAATATACAATTATTATCACTGGTGATAACTTAGTGCCACCCAGATGAAGATGAATTCCCTTTTGAGTCTGGTTTCTCTCAAGGTTTCTTCAGTAGCATCTCAGAGATTTTTCTTTACTACAGTTGCCACTGGCTCCCTCATTAGGGATAAACTTATAGTCACTAAATTTATACATTGCAACTTTATAACCTTTAAATATCTGTAACGCTGGTTTGGAACAATGTCCATTGTTAAACGGGGCTATACAAATAAAACTGAACTGAATTAAACTGTGAGCTAGCTTTGGAATGGTGTAACACATTTACTTGTCTCCATCTCTTGTTTTTCTTTTCTTTTATTCTGAAGGTGATACTCAGTAAGGACTGGTGTCAGTTCCTGATGGGCGTGTGGGTGTGGCTTCGTGCAGTCAATGTTTGGTCAACGCTTTTTCTCAGTGCCTTCCATTTCTACACTCTGAAAAGGGTAGGACCTCCCATCGCTAGTCTAAACCCATCACGTGGTCCTCCCAAAGCCCTACTAATGTGCTTCGTTCTCATTTGGGCTCTCAATCTGCTCTACTCAGCCCCTGCTTTTGTGTACTCCACAAATGGAGGCAAGAACGCCAGTGAGGTGAGAAAAGCAAAAAATATATATTTAGCGGATGTAAAAAAAATGACCGATCACTAGACCTCATATTGTTTCCCTACAGACCCTGATGTTAGTGAGCAGTACAACCCGTCCATTACTGGGCTGCTTGTGGGATTTTCCTTCCACTTATAGTGGGCTTGCATTCGCCACCACTTCCATGGTGATCCATGAGGTCATCCCTATTGTCCTCATGAGCACCACCAACCTGTGCTCGCTCCTCATACTGTGCGCACATGGAAATGCACATAAGGCTGCCAATAGGATTGAGGATGGTCCCATACTACGCAGGGTACCAGCCGAGAGACGTGCAGCCAAGGTTACGCATCTACTGCTTTTTATATAACTGTCATTATTTAAAAAATAGTCAATGCACCTGCTCATTGACTATTTGACATGTGTGAAGAAGTTAGGTTACTGTTAACATCTTGAAGTTGATAATTTCTTTATTATAACGCTGCCAAAAATGGTTAATTAGGATTTGAGTTCTTAACTTAAATCTTACTTAAATCTTGAAATAATTCCCATTATTTGTCCAAACACTTCAGCATTTCCAAATGCTTTGAATGGACAGTCAGAGAGCGCACTAGTCATATCTGGCAAACCACATCTGTAGCAAACTGCGCAAGCTCTAATATATTCCTGTGGATTTAATATCTGTTTTCTCATTGTGAAATAAATGACAGAGGAGAAAACCACAATTTACATTAATTTTAAATTCCCAGGAAAAAAAAATTCACAAAAATGCAGGGAAAATCCAGGGTCATTTTACGAGGTTAATATCGATGCTTCTGCTAGAGATGATGTATGCGGGTGGTGCAGCTGTGGCTACAGTGAAAGAAGACATGTTCAATTGTGTTCATTGGTTTAAATAATAGCATTCATTCTCACTGTATAAGATTCCTGTCTGTGATGCAGCACTCTGTTATACTGCGTTTCTCTATAATATTGATGATGTCTATAATGATTGTATTAAGAAGTGGATTGATTCAGGCAGGACACCACTGAAGGCCTTGGTGTGAAATGCACAGCCAGATTTCCTAATATCTAACAAGATACAAAAATGAGAATGTTAAATGTGAAAATTGATTAGGGCTCAAAAATATTAATAAATAAGCAACTCAATAACAGGTCATCAAAAACTAAAACTTTATACAAGAATGTCAAATCATCTACCGAGCAGATGAAGTAGTTCACATTAAAAAGCATGAGAAGCAGGGTCTCTTTCTGCAATTTCTCACTGTTTTACTGTACCAGATTCTACCCCTTTTATGAACTGCCACCAATTTTTTTCCATTTCTGCTAATGACCATGTATTTTATTTTAATCAGAAGCAGAAAAAAACGAATTGGCATGTCTTTTTATCTTTTCATTGTATTGCTACTATTCCAACTGCCACCTCCATTTTACTGTAGTGCCTAAAGTGTTAGTACATGTTTCTCTGCCACCTACTGGTCATTTACGATTCTGCAACATTGATGGAGTCACTCTGGTCAACCTCTGTTGTTAAGTCAAAACATTTTAACAGATACTTCATTACTATACTTAAGTAGATTTTTTCTGGTATCAGTATTTTACTTCACTATTAATTTTTCAGGCAACTTTATACTTTCACTCATTACATAATCCATTTGGTGACATGATCAATATTTTATCTTCTCGTTGTTAAAGGCGAAAACACGAACATACCCATCTGAGACTCTGTGGTACTGTTTAAAATTTGCAGTTAACAAACAACATCTAACCAAGCTGAAGAACCCAAACAGTGTGCAATGCTGGAAGTACGTCAAGAGAAAGTAGTACTGCTGCAAAAGCTGGTTCTATCAACAACTAAGGAGTTTTTGTTTTTGATTTGCTTATTAACTGTATGTTTGTTTGCAATAAATGTATTAACTGGACTAACCTTTATAAGGGCAGATGCCCTTGTCCAAAACAACTTACAATAGAGCAGTTAAAGGCCTTGCTTAAGGGCCCAGCAGAAGCAGCTTGGTGGTGCTGGGATTTAAACTTGTGACCTTCCAATCTAGAGTCCAATGCCTTAACCACAGCGCTACAACATCTGCAATTGGAGTTTGTAATCCAGATTTATCTGATTAAGAAAACAAATGTATCCTGCATTTATGTATTTAATTGTGTAATGTTCTCCTTCTCTCTAGGTTATTCTTAGCTTGATTATTTTGTTCATTATTTCCTGGGGTGCCAGTGTCATCTCTGTGAACTACTTTAACTACAACCGTGGTGCCTCATCTGCATACATGCTGGTTGTTGCACGATTCTCCAACAGTGGCTTTATTGCCTTCTCCCCGATCATACTGGCTGTAGGACACCGCAAAATCAGAGAGGTCCTAAAGTCTATCGTCAAGTAAAGACATGTTTTTGTGCCTTTAACATGATGGTATGTTAGATTATTATAATAAATAAAGTGCAAAAAACTGTTTTTTTTTTCTAGAAACATATACACAGTTAAGAAAAATATGATGTCACATTTTTCAAGGACATTTTGCTACCAAACCCTGCCCCCTATTCCTCATATCTTCCTCCATGGTCATAATCACTTCCTATAAGGTATATAAAGCACACATAAGCCAAGCAGACTGTTACCACTGACAACAACAATCTTAACTGCAGATGGTCTGAATCTCTTCCTTGGAAACTCAGACATTGTTTGAGAATGAAAAGTCCCAGCAAAACAGAGGTCAAATCATGAAATTACTTGAGATTGCACTATTGATCTTCTGAGAAGAGCATAGCCTTTCTTTATTTCACATACAAATACAGTGCAACCTCGATACTCGCGGGGGTTACGTTTTATGACCTCTCGCGAGTAACAAAAATGGCAAGGTTTTGACTCTTCTTTTGATGGTTCCTTTTTCAAGGGGAATTGTACATGTACTGTAGTGTAAACTCAACAAGATTTGTGAATTACTTGCCATAAATGTTTTATTTACTACTTTAAATGAATAATACAATAATAAAATAGTTTTTAAAACATTTTGATGTAATTTATTAGTACGGACTCTGTTTTGAAATGTCACTCCGTACATTGGAGCCGCTCGCGGCTTCTCAGATTTTAAATAAAATTTTTACGAGTTGCTCTCGTGAAAATTAAAAGTCGCCAACTATCGAGGTCACGAGTGTCAAGGTTCCACTGTATATAAGTAAAACTCTTTAAATGACTTTCCGAACAGCTAGTGGATTTTTTTAATGGAAAAGAAAGATGGCTGCCTTTGACTCAGCATCAATTACTGTCAAGGTCAAAGGTTTAAACACACCTTCTCTTTCAGTGGTGTTCATTTTTATTTTCAACATTATTATATCATTTTTAAAATCAAATTAATACTGAAGACATTCAAACTATGTGAGAACCTGTATGGAATTATGCAGTAAACAAAACAACAAGAATATGTTTTATATTCACTTTTTACAATTGGTTTTGTGTCAAAGCAGCTTTACACCGATTAAAGGTTGTATAAAAGCATGTGTAAATGTATTGCCTTTTTGTTTGTTCCTCATAATTGTTTATCCCTGATGAGCAAACCAATACAAATAATACAAATAATGAATGTTGAACAAATGACAATAAAATGCACTTGTTATATTGTTAAATTGTTAACATGTTATATTGAAAAAAAGCAAGGAAAACGTTAAAAGACTTTTGTTTATCAAGTGTTTGTTTTTAATTCAATTAAAAGGGTGTGATCCTTGTTCTTGCGTGTGCCGAACACCCTATCCCTAAAAATACATCTTCAGTCTTTCACCCACTTTAATACATTTATGCAGACACATTTGTTAACGTATTAGTCTTCCGACAAGGTTAGAATCCAAGGTTAATTAATTCCCAGTTTCGCTGTTAATGCGTGCTCAGCATGATTGACGTCAACTGGAAATACAAAACAAGAATGATGGTGAAGAAGGCCTTGCTGAAGCTAATTAGATGCATGTAATGTAAATGCGTTTGTGTGAGGTGAAAATTGAATGACACACACATTCATAGCAACCTGCATGAACACAGAACCTTGGACCACTTTTGATAGATGCAGAACGGGAACTGCAGAACGGGAACATCACACACGAGCTGCAGCTTTGGAGATGCTCTGACCCAGTCGTCTAGACATCACAATGTCTCAAACTCGCTCAAATCCTTACGTCAACTTTGGGGACAAAATTTCCACTTGCTGCCTAGTAAATCCCCACCACTCCCTCACTGACAGTATAAAGAGCAGGTTGGTGATTAATTAGCTGTTAACAAGCTGTGCTTCAATTAGCCAAATTATTTCATCCCTCAGAATGATGCAAGCTCAGCTCTTGGGACAAAGGTTTCTCTCTTTTTGATGAAATCACTTGCATGCACAGAACCTAGGGGAGCTGATTCTAACCTTATTGAGTTCACTATCTTCCATCAGAGCTAAAGACACAACTGGGATCAAATTTAGGCAATGAGAAACAGGAAGCATCATCCTTAGATAAGGACCATTAAGTAGCACAATGATTACAAGTAGTCCTGCAGGGAAGACTAGCTTCAGGTGTAGAGGCGTTACCTCTAAGTCACAGGTCACAGGAGCAGATTTATTATTTATCATAAGGATGATAGCCAATAGAACTGTGACATTAATTAAAAAGCCACCAACAGGTCTATTGGCAGGTGTCCCCATGGTTTTATAGTTAATCCTGGTGCTGCTTGGCATGCTGGAAAATACCCTGGCGATTTCCGTGGTAGGGACCGGTATTATCCGAGAGCCTGGAGGTGGACACAACTCCGACATGATCCTGGTCAACGTGGCTTTATCCAGCTTGCTAGTGTCGGTGATGAGGAACATCTTGCTTGTCACCTCAGATTTTGGACTTGAGGTACAAGAGAAATTTGTGTGTGTGTGTGTGTGTGTGTGTGTGTGTGTGTGTGTGTGTGTGTGTGTGTGTGTTGAAGAGGACAGAGACGTGGAGTGAGGTTAAAATCATGATTACAGGGGAAAAATAAGACCTAGAATGTTCTCTGTACATTAAACCAGTGTTGTGACAACTTTGTGGAAGCAGATCTCGATTGAAAAAGGAATGCTACGAAAGATAAGCAGCAATTTTTGAGAGAAGATTTACAGTTTCTCTCAGTTGTTTTGGAGCATTTCACAAACAATATCGGCAAAATCTTTAGTCATGTTGTCAGTATGATGCCGCACAGTTTCAGTGTTTTTGTTAGCCAACAGGGTGCGGGTGGAAATTGGGCTACTGTTGGCCAAAGGAGGAGAAGTAGAGGAGGAAGACATCAACAGAGACAGCAGGGAAAGGAGAAGTGGAGGAGAGTGGCGGTTTGGGTGGGCACTTTAAATGTTGGTACTATGACTGGTAAAGGGAGAGAGATAACTGATATGATGGAGAGGAGAAAGGTTGTCCGCAAGTGGGTTGTGAGATGGAGGAGAAGGAAAAATTCTGGAGTGAGTTAGATGAAGTGGTAGAAGGTGAACCTAGGAATGAAAGATTAGTGATTGAGGCAGACTTTAATGGGCATGTTGGTGATTGGAACAAAGATAATAAGGAGGTGATGGGTAGGTATGGTCTTAAAGAGAGGAATATGGAAGGGCATATGGTGGTAGATTTTGTGAAAAGGATGGAAATGGCAGTGGTGATACTTATTTTAAGAAGAAGGAGGATCATAGGGTGACGTATAAGAGTGGAGGAAGGTGCACACAGGTGGACTATGTTCTATGTAGGAGATGCAACCTGAAGGAGATTGGAGACTGTAAGGTGTTGGCAGGAAACAGTGTAGCTAGACAGCATCGGGTGGTGGTCTGTAGGATGGTTTCGGAGGTGAAGAAGAAGAGGAGGAGAGTGAGGACTGAATGAATAATAAAATGGTGGAAACTGAAGGAGGAAGAGTGTAGTGTGAGATTCAGGGAAGAGGTCAGACAGGGGATCAATGGTGGTGAAGAGGTGCTGGATGATTGGGAAACTACTGCAGAAGTGATAAGGGACAGCTAGAAAGTTACTTGGTGTGACATCTGGAAAAAGAAAGGAAGACAAAGAGACGTGGTGGTGAAATGAAGAAGTGCAGGAGAGCATAAGGGGAAAGAGGTTGGAGAAACCAAATTGGTATCGACAGAGTAATGAGAAAAGTAGACAGGAGTACAAGGAGATGCGGCAGCAAGAGGGATGTGGCAAAAGCCAAAGAAAAGGCATATGAGGAGCTGTATGAGAATTTGGACACTAAGGAAGGTAAAAAGGATTTGTAGCGATTGGCCAGGCAGAGGATGGAGATGGAAATGTATGGACTAGTGAGAAGAGTTTGTTGAGAAGGTGAAGGGAGAATTTTGAGCAGCTGATGAATGAGGAAAACGAGAGAGAATGTTGGATGATGTGGAGATGGAGAGTGTGTTAGAGAAGTGAAGAAAAGAGTGCAGGCAGGGTGGAGTGGGTGGAGAAGAGTGATAGCAGGAGTGATTTGTGATAGAAGCATATTTGCAAGAGTGAAAGGAAAAGTTTATAGGACTGTGGTGAGACCTGCAATGTTGTATGGTTTAGAGACAGTGGCATTGAGTAAAAGACAGGAGGTGGAGCAGGAGGTAGCAGAGCTGAAGATGTTGAGGTTTTCGTTGGAAGTGATGAGGATAGACAGGATTAGAAACGAGTTTATTAGAGGGACAGTGCATGTAGGACGGTTGGGGACAAATTGAGAGAGGCCCGATTGAGATGGTTTGGACATGTGCAGAGGAGGGACATGGGGTATATCGGTAGGAGAATGCTGAAGATGGAGCCACCAGGAAGGAGGAAAAAAGGAAGACCAAAGAGTAGGTTCATGGATGTGGTGAAGGAAGACATGCAGGTAGTTGGTTTGAAAGAGGCAGATGAAGAGGACAGAGTAGATTGGAGACGGATGATCTGCTATAGCGCTCCCCTAATGGGAGCAGCCGAAAGAAGAAGTTTAAAGAATATCATTTCTGACCTGAGAAACACTCCAAGCAACTGAGAAAAACTGTTAACACAAAACAAATCAGTACAAATACATGTTGGCTAAAGGATGCTCGATCCATGTCATATCCTTTATACTTGTGCACATATCTGTGATAATATAGTTTTGTTATTTATTATAACGTTTCCCCATTTAATTATGTTAGTTGCTTAGATCACAACAAACTAGAGTGATGGCCAAAAGAGTATTTTCAGAGAAAGAAAGTTCCTTCATTGCAAAGAGATGCCCTTGTTATTAATACTTACTATTTCAGTTTTCAGATTCTCAGATTACCCCTATAAACTACTATACAAGTAACAACTACAACTTATCACTAATGAGACCTATAGGTTACAAAAAGTTTGACAGAAAAGAAATAATATTTTGTATTATTTGTTCAAAGCAGGGTTACAACCACAAAGGATTGAAAAGACAATATATTTGACAATACTGTAACACATCTACTTGCCTCTTTCTTTTGCCACTTACCTACTAATAATCTTGAATTTTTTTCTGAAGGTGATACTCAGTAAGGACTGGTGTCAGTTCCTGATGGGCGTGTGGGTGTGGCTTCGTTTAGTCAATGTTTGGTCAACATTGTGGTTTCTCAGTGCCTTCCATTTTTACTCTTTAAAAAGGGTAGGACCTCCCATCGCTAGTCTAAACCAATCACGTGGTCCTCCCAAAGCCCTACTAATGTGCTTTGGGCTTATTTGGACGCTCAATCTCTTCTACTTAGCCCCTGCTTTTGTGTTCTCCACAAATGGAGGCAAGAACGCCAGTGAGGTGAGAAGCAAAAAAATCGATTTATATTCATCAATTCTCTTTAATTATATTCACTTTGTGCACGAAATATTATTTAGTAGTCAATGATCAATGTTTGACTAATAAAAACTGTATAAGACTGTTGAGAGGGGATTTCTCACTCTCTGGTGTGTGTAATGTTTTAATGATTTCCAATCACACTCTTGGTGTCACTCAAATGAGAATGGGTTCTCCTTTGGGGTCTATTTCCTCTCAAAGTTGTCTTGTATAGTCTGTCTAAAAGCAAATGTATAGTGTTATTTATGTCTGTACTTTTGAGAGTCACTAACAGCCGGAATCAAATTCCTTGTGGCCAATAAACTTGATTCTGATCAATTTAAATCTAAGTGATTTTTGTTCTATAATTCTTACATTCTGCAAAGCTGCTTTGAGACAATGTCCATTGTGAAAAGCACTACAGAAATGACCTTAAATTGAATTAAAAAAAATTAATAAATAAGAAGACAAAGATATTAAAAAACTCACTAGACCTCATATTGTTCCCCTACAGACCCTGATGTTCCTGAGCAGTACAACCCGTCCATTACTGGGCTGCTTGTGGGATTTTCCTTACACTTATAGTTAGATTGCATTTGCCACCGCTTCCATGGTGTTCCATGAGGTCATCCTCATAAGAACCACCAACCTGGGCTTGCTTCCCTTACTGTATGCACATGGAAACGCACATAAGGTTGCCAATAGGAGTGAGGATGCTCCCATATTACGCAGGGTACCAGCAGAGAGACGTGCAGCCAAGGTTGCACATCTATTATCTGTCCATTAACTGTTTACATAAAGCTTCTTCTAAAACCAAGCTTTATATCTATTTCTTTTCATGCCTTTATTATGCTTTCCTTCTCTTTATGTCATTATTAGCTTGATCATTTTGTTCATCGTTTCCTGGGGTGCCAGTGTCATCTCTGTGAACTATTTTAACCACGGCCGTGGCGCCTCGTCTGCATACCTGTTCGTTTCTGCACGTTTTTTCAACATTGGATTTATTGCCTTCTCCCCATCATACTGACTGTAGGACACCGCAGACTCTGTCAGGTCCTATAGTCTTTCGTCAAGTAAAAACAGGAAGTTTACTATGCATACAAGCATATCTTATAGCCTCTATGTGCTGAAGTTTATTATCTAATATCAAAATAAATTATATATTTTATTTTATTTTATTTTATTAGCCTTTATAAACACACCTGTGTACACTGTGCTGGAAACGTATTCATATAAAGCCTAATATTGCAACTATTTTGTGTTCATGTATATTTTTTTTCATTTGTTTCCTCATTGATTTGTTTGATTTTTTTTGTTTGTTTTTTATTTAATTCATTATAGAACAGTGTTCCACTGAGATCCATATTTTATTTTTGATTTCCATAGGAATATGTAATGCCAGTTCCCATGTCATCAGGTGTGCTGTTTAAGTGGAAATGTGTTGAATTAACTAAACTAAAACATGGACAAATTTATTAACTGGTTCATTCAGTTTTAGAACTACTCTAGGCTTTTGTCATTTTTACACGTTCATGTGTAGCAGAACCGGGCGAAAAAGGAGAAATGCAATGCATATGGGCAGTGGCAAGGAGTGGGGATGCCATAGTGCCAAAATCTTGAAAAGCTTAAATGTTCAAGAGTAATAAAAGGAAATGTCTAATTTACATTTTATTAAGCAGTTTTAATTAGTTCATTTAAAAAAGGTATTTTATTATTGTCATTACCTATAAACAATTCACACACATGGTCAGGTGACCAAAAAGGTGTCCTAGGGCACAAAACGGGGCAGGGAATTATCACCTTATAAGATGTTATTCAAACTTCAAATAATTTTAAATAAAAATAATTTCAGATAATTTTCTAATTTAGCACAGCCAGCACAGACAACACAGACATCAAAACAAACAGGACAGTTAGAACAGACAGCTCAAACATCACAGTCAGAATAAACGGACAGTCAGAGCACACATCACAGTCAGAACAAACATCACAGACATAATAGTCAGAACAGAAAAAGACAGTTAACACAGTCAGCAAAGACAACAGACAACACAGACATCACAGTCAGAACAAACATCACAGTCAGAACAAACAGCACAGTCAGAACAAACACAGTCAGAACAAACAGCACAGTCAAAACAA